>JANAVB010033013.1:1803036-2158507 GCA_029216955.1 Iris pallida | reverse complement strand
TTAGGTCTGATAGTGTTGGATTTGACCATGTTCCGATGATTCGGTAAGTGACACGTGTTAGGGTAGAAAGCAGCAACTTCATACTGTTTTCTATCCTAATTTCTAACTTTTGGAGGTGTCATATAACAAGCTATATTTAGCAGTAAGTGCATCTTTTCTAATAGTAGCTTGCTGGAGACTTTTCTTCTCTTTGAGTAAGTCTTCCTCGAATTGGGTAATGGTCTTGTCCTTCTTTTCGGATAGTCTTTGGGTCTCGTGTAATAACAGCTTAACAGAAGAAAGTCACTTTCTCACTTGAACAATTACTACTTCTAACCTCAGCTAGTAGGTCGGTAAGTTTCCTATTTCACCTTTGTACCCTTTGAGTACCTTCTTAGAGGTCTGATATTTACCACACAGTCTTCTGTAATCCCCTAAGAGGTCAGTAAAAGCTTCTCCTAGTTGCTCAAAGGTAAAATTATCATAAGTATCAAACAAGGGTTAGTGGTTACCTGATCGTATGCCATCAAGCATACATTTGCCGTCATCTGATTGCTGTCTTCTGAGTCGCTAGCTTCACTTTCAGGCATATGCTTGTATTGGCATATCTTCGGGACGTAGACTTCTTCAGGTAGCCCTTGTCATATTTGTTGTTCTTCTAATTGATGATGATATTGTTGGACAATCTTTCCTCATGTGTCCTTTCTTCTTATAGCTATAACAAATAGGATCTTCATCGTTGTTGTTGCTGTTGGTTGCTGTTGTTATCCTTTGTTCTTCTGTTGAATCTCATGAACTTCTTAAATTTTCTCACCATAAGAGCTTGATCCTCAGTGTCATAGTCACTATCGTCGGAATCATCTTCTACAGTTCTTATATGTTGAGCCTTGAAAGCGATCGACTTCTCTGACTTCTTCTTTGGTGCAACATCTTAAAGTCTTGAAGTTCCAGCTCATGAGTGAGTAGCTTACCCATGAGTGTTTCAAGAGACATTTTTGAGAGGTGTTTCCTTCAATAATTGCTGTAGCCTTTGGAATCCAATTCTTCGTGAGAGCTCATAAAAGTCTGAATCTTCTCATGGTTACTGTAATCCTTGCCTAATGATGACAGAGGATTTACAATATTCAGGAATCTCGTAAATATCTGGGTGACAGATTCATTTGGCTTCATCTTGAACGCCTCATATTCCTGAGTAAGTCTGCTGATCTTTGACTCCTTGACTTGTGTCGTACCTTCGTGGTTACTTCAAGAAGTTTTCACACTTTATTTGTGTTGTGCAAGTAGACACCCTGTTAAATTCAGTCATGTCTAAGGCAATAAAATAAAGCGTTAATAGCACGTGCATCAAGACTGGCCTTTTTCTTCATCCTCATTATATTTATATGTGGTTTTTCAACCAAAACATCTTCAACAAGAATACGAGGAGGTTTTTGTCTCAATCAACAACTATAGACCATAAGTCAAAGTCTAAAGATTTCAAGAAGAAACTCATCCGTTTTTCAATAGGTATAATTTGTACCATCAAACAGAGGAGGTCTGTTTGTGGCTTGGCCTTCACTTGTGAACTTCACAGTTGCCATGTGTTGTGCTGTGATCTATGTAACAGTTAAGATAGTAAAATTATAACTATAATGTTACCTTACTTTATCTGTATAACCCGCTCTGATACCAATTATAGGAACAAATTTGTAAAGCACAATACTCTAGAGGGAGATGAATAGAGTAGGCAGCAAAATATAGCTAATTTAAAAAATTGGCAGCAAGATCACAGATAAATATATATATCACAAGTAAATAACTGTAAAAGCAGAGATCAGAAAGCAAACGCAAATATGGCGATGTATACTGCTTTTTCTCTTGTGAGACTAGTCCAGTCGGAAGAACTCTAGCTTCCAGTTGAATTCACTATTAGAAAATTTTGTAAGTTTTTCATACGAAGTCCTAGCAACTTCTACAAACGCGAGATTTGATTCGAAGTACTCGACCAACTTAATTGTGAAGAGTCTTTCTTCAATCAAGCCTCTGATTACAATCGCTCTGAACTTCTAGACCGTACCGTACTGGCAAATCGACTAGAAGATTGTAACTGGCTTGGGATTTGAAAAATAAAGCTTAGAACTCTTTGGAATAGAATAGTAGGCTTTAGAGAGAAGAGATGAAAGTGGATGAGTGAATTAAAATGATCGAAATCTTCTCTATTTATAGTTTTTTAAAGACAGAACTCTGGCAGAATTCAGGCAGAACTCTATGAGAAAATCTCGGTAGGATCCGTAACTGCAGGGAGACCAAGTTCAAAATACAATGTCCACTAACCGAACTCTGGCCGAGTTCTGTCAGGTTGGTCAGGGTTTTTGCAATTTAATTTTTAGGCTTTTCGAAATTGTTTTAAGCAGTTAGGAGCTTTTTGTAAATAGAAGGCTGTTTTTCAAAACATGGAATATTTTTGAAAATATTTTTAGGGTAGCCTATTTGCCAGTACGACTCGGTGTACAATATTTCTAGACTCAATAAAAGTAAAAATTATATTGCATAAAGGAAATAGAGACTCGAATGGCAAATACAGCTTGGTCTTGAACATAATGGGTAGTAGACTTTGGCAGTGTCAAGAGTCCAAATATCTTTAAGTAGCCCGTATGTCGAGATAGAGTTTGATCAATTATTAAAATTAGGTTTGCCCATGACCAATAGGCTGATAATCTCTTCTATTTTGATAATTGACAAACCTTGACCGATATAACATCTTTGATCAATAAGATTTGAAAGATAATCAAGATAAGATTTGAACTAGGGGTTATCGTGGACAGTCGGGGTCTGATCACCTCCAGCTTGTATCATTACTGGAGCCTTCCTTCTCAACTGAGTATTCTGGGATACCCCGATTGGCGAGACTGTTGCTTTACTTTTCTTGGTCGGCTTTTTGATGGACCGACCGAGGCCAAGGATTTAGGTATTCTCCTGATGCATAGGAGTTGGAGACGACATGGCACGAGGCGACCGGGGGTTCTATCTCGTCATCGATTGGCACCCTTTTTCTGAGACGATGTCGGATAGGTATAGCTGGTTGCAGTCGCTGGAGTACAGACTGCCTTGGTAGTACAGCCATTGTCTTGCAACAACAGCAATTGATGGTGATATGGCACAAGTATGCCCCACGAGGGGCACATTGTGCATGAAGGTCATCTTTTCGATCTACGTCTGTGAGTGATCATATTTCATGATCGTATGAGGAGAATTTCACATTCGTACCCCCTTGGACATATGGCAGGGCCAAGCGTCGGGGTGGTTATGTGAATGTTGTGCCCCCTGATCTAGATCCAGCGCATAAAATACACCCAGATCGTTGGTAGGAGAGCAACTTGTATTGTGACTTGAACCACTTTATGCGCAACCAACGTGGGTACATAGGTTTCAAACTGTAAGATTTCCCCACCCAGCTTGGTTCATGTACAGGGATGCACCCAAGTGGGAAGGGGACTCGAGAGTTGACTCGTTGCTAGTGCCAAAGCACCCGAGTGACTCTGTACAACTTACCATCAGCTGCGTGTGACTTTCAGCGTACATTTTGGTTCGCTGCTGGCATAGTACGTTTGGGGCGCATGGCCCGTGCTGCTTGGACTTTTTGTACTAGCCCGAAAGGCGAATAGTACTCAGAATCTAATTCTTCCTCGCCATGACCGCGAGTGATTCTGTCAAAGATAGAAGTTTTCTCTTGCACATCAGATCTCATACGAGAGACTGGCTGCATCCTTGTTCCGTCGGCACATCTTCTTCGATTGGAAAGAAGAACGTTGAGAGCTACAGTCAATACTGTGCTTCCCTTGCAGATATGCTGTACCAGTGGCAACGTCTTGATCGCTAAAGACGTCAGTGGGAAGAGGGGACTGCGGTGTCGTAACCCCTTCATTGGTGGTGCTCGACGCATTGCCTTTGCTGACCCAACTGGAGGGTCTTCTTCGGCTTTGGCAGCCACTTCGAAGGACTCGACTGCCTTCAGAGACGAACTCCTCGTACACCTGTTGATTGAGGCGTACCACTAGCATCTTGTCAGAGGAGCCAAGCTTGTTATCGTCAAACTGTGACACAATCTTCTCGTTGGAGGAGAAAGTGGTCCCCAGCAGAGTCGTCAGCTTCTTTGCCATTAAACAAGTTTTGGAATGACTTTGTATTTAATTACAAACATAACATAGTATAATAGGATTTCGATGTAATCTTTGGAGTACACTTTTGATTTTATCTGGGAACCGTGGCGATGGAGCGAGTGGTAATTCTTTAATCCGTTGATGATCTGGCGACGATCTCGAACTCTCTGAAAGTCTGGGTTTCTGGAACGAGCAGTGACTTGAAGAGGATTGGGACTCTAGCAAGTGCTCTGGATGCTGAACTAGTTGAAAAAATGTTCAAGAAGTGGGGCCTTAAGTCCTTGAATGAAGGAATGATCCTTTTATTTATAGGTAGAATGATCTGCTTATGCATGCATACGATGCGCGCATAGAGAACTTGCATATAGGGACCATGTGACTGACTTTGTTGGTGAATGGACGATGCGCCAGGGAGTTGGAGCTAAATCTGTTTGAACTACACAGTTGAGCTGCGGAGGAGCTGACATGTGGCAGTTATTGAGATTCGATTATTACTGAGATCTTGGGTGGTTGGCACCCATTCATAGGCAGAACTGAGTTAATAACACATGGCACGTACATGCTCAAAGATCTTTGTACTTTGATTTGGGTGGATGTGCCTAGATGGGCGCATGAGGAGACTCTCTTTTGACTTTTGAGGTTAAGAGCAAGTTTGGGCGCATGGCTTTTGAGACACATGCAGAGCTTTGGGAGCATGGCTGTGGAGGCGCACGAGTGATCATTCGGCCACGTGGCAGAGCACAGCCATAACCGACAAATGGGTGATGATTGCGTCTCTTCGTCTTCTACAAAAGCTGACTGTTTTGACTTCGAGATGTGTGCTGCTGTCATTTCTGTCATGTAGCATTAAATGCTTAGATGGATGGAGAGCTCAAGTAGGTGCATAGATGTGCTCCACTAGGCGGATCGGTAAATCGTATGGTGTTGAGGAGCGCATCCGCTACGTAGCGCATCTCCTTTGGTCAATCTTGCTGAGTCTTTTGAGGCATTGATGACTCTTTGACTTAGATGAATTTGAGGTGGCAGATTCACTACCATTAATACAAGTTTATTATACTGACTTCGGGGAGTTTACAACTTGGCGTATGGGCGTGATTTGCCTTGGCCTATAAATAGCTTCTTGAAGATATTTCGTTTCTCATTCTCACTTAACTTTCAATAAAGATGAACTCGACTGATCCCCCCTTGGCAAGGTGCTCACTGTGGGCTGTAGATCTCCGTTCGAAAAAGCTTTGACGACGAACTCCTTCATAAGACTGAGATGCACCGAGTTTCGCATTCGTGCACTTTTGGCAGCGTTCCTCACGAAACGACATCGAGTGCAATAATGTTGATTACTGGGTTTTGACTTGCCGTGCCCCAGCTTTTGTTATGCTTGAAGAGTCACAGGCTTACGGAGGTGTCTGTTGCATCCAAAGTTCGGGGTTGTCGTGCCTCGTTTTTTGTTAGGCTGGAAGAGCCCCAGGGTTTGGGATGATTGCCAACCCACGTATTGCGAAGAGCCCGTACATTGAAGAGGAAATAATTCGCTCTGATGGGGTGGAGTGATGTGCCTATGTTGAGACATCAGAGTGATGTACCTAGCTGAGACGTTAGAGTGATGCGCCGAGTTGTAGTTTAGGAGGCTTCTTTGTAGTAGACTTTTATTGTAACAAAGAGTTTGGACATATAATAGACTTTCATGTGAAAATAAAAATCTAATCTTCATGTGCCTCTTTTCTTTGCTGTCATCTGATGTGCCAACATTATGTCTTTGGTCTTTTGGCGCATGATGTTTTGGGCGCATAGTGCTTTGGGGCGTATAGGAGTTCTGCCCTTGAATGCGCATGAAATTCATGCTTCTACACACCCAGTTGTACCATATACTGAACGTGCATGAACTAAAATACATAATCAAAATGTTACTTTGCGCTCTTCGTCCATGCCCGTATCCACTGGCGGATCCATGTGGAAGGCACTTGGGGTGGGCCCCCCAATAAATTTTTTTCTTCAATATATTATTATACTTCAAAATTTTTTTTGAAGACGTTGTCTCTGAATCCCTTTATAATTGTGCGCCCAGTGAATTATAATCCTGGATCCGCTAGTGCCCGTATCCGAGTCCTAGTCGCTAGGTGAATGATAGCTCTTAAGGTAAAAAATAGGTGACAAAAACCAATATTTCTTGGAGGATTTGAACCTTGTCCTCTAGTAAGACATCACACCATACCAACCACATGGACTACAACTCCTCATGTGTGTAAGACAATAAAAGAAAAATCTTATATTAAAATACATACTTGGAGTTTGCCATAAGGATGACGTGAAACCAATCTCTAGAGAGTAATTTCAAATAAACCCCAATAATCTTTCACATATTTCAATATATGAGCTGAGCGTTCCCTACTGACCAACAGTATGATACAAAATGTAAGCATTGAATTCATTACCATAACTGTTTGTAACGCACCAGTCCCAAAATACGTAGGACAGGAGACTATATATGCCAGCTACGTATCGAGAGAACTCCAGCACAGCTCGAATTAGTATAAGTTGTCTGGTTTTCTAAATCAATCTATCAATTCAACTAATATCTTTCTCAATCCATTAAAGATAACTCTTGTATAAACCAAATATTAATGCTGGTCAGGCATTAACATGTCGGTTCCTACAAGTAACAGAAAAAGACAATACGCAATAAAGTGGACCAGACTCTATTACAATTATCTTGAACAAGATTCTGAAGAAGAAATAAGCTTGCGAAACTAGGCTATACAGCAGCATGATCGAAGTAAAATAAAATATAAAATTGGGCGAATATGAAAAGATATGAACTAAATATATACCTGAAATCTCAGAGAAACAATCATCAGTCCTCCAATGCATTCTACCTCGATAACTTTAACTAATAACTGAAGAGATCACCAGGTCCTCAGGGGACTAGCAAGACACATAATATACATGCCTACTGTACAGTAAACATGTAAGAAAAATAGGAAAAACGACTTCTAGATCAAGAATGAAGAACATATGAAAGATTATATAAATCATGACATGTATATGAAAAGCAATACTAAGTATGACTACAAATGAATCGAATGACCATAGCCCTGCCGTGGTACTCCCGGTCCTATAACTAGTAGCCCTGTTGTGGTACTCCCTAACTACAGTTAGTCCCTGTCGTAGCTCTGTCGTGGGTCTTCCGAGTCGAGAGTGGTCAATTAGCCAATCCTAGTATCGGTAGAGGGTCAAGTCAAGGTAACATGGAACACGTGATCAAGTCAAGTCAAGACGCTCAAGTACATAACGCTATCGAAGTCATGTGTGAAAATATAACTAAAGATAAAAGTAAAAGATAACCGGTAAGAGACATAAAAATAAATTAGAGAAAGACAGCAAGTAGGAATGAGCAAGAAAGAATAATAAGAACATGCATGTAAATACTATGAAGTTTGGCAAGGTGTACTTGCCTGGTGGTAGCACGTAGAACCGACAATATCTAATCAATCAATGAGCCACCAAAAGTCCAACTCCTGTAAACGACTCTGGATGCTGAAACAGACATCACCAACGTATTTATCGTAAAAGAAATGTCTAAGTTTGCCTGCCCAAAGTCCAATTTTGAACACAGGGGCAAAACTGTTAATTTCGGGTTAAAACGATATCTGTCGTTGGACTCGTTTTGCACCGAAAAATGTACCAACATTTATAGTCTCTAAAGTCATCAAACTATATGTTTACGAGTCTGATTTAACGATACGAACCCAACCGTATGTCCAAAATTAGATTCGGTAAGTCGTACACAAATTTGTCCATTGGATCGGGTCGTGGGCCTGCCAAAATAGCGTTCCGGTCGACCTTCTCAGAATCAGACCAAACTTGGCTCACAAGACCATAAATATGACACGTTCCAAGTTGGTGCAAGTTTTGTCTTAAGATGATGAACGTGTATGAAGTAATTGGCTAGTTTGTAAAGAGGTTGATACGGAGATTTTCGATGGATACAGATTGACTCCGACGTGCACAAACATCCAAATCGACTTCCTACGAAAGCTCACACATCCGGGTATACTATATGCATCTTTTGATGCTAATTAGTATATGATGGAGTGTCTGGTTTGGTGGGATGCGCCCCGTCTCAGTTTTTTTTTAGAGGTTTGAAAAACTGGTTTTTCACCGTTTTGGAACTAATTTAAAATAGTAAATAATTGACAAGAATAAAAAGTAAAAACTAGGTTTCGCTCTCGTCTAGGTTGTCTATAAGTATCCTTTAGTTAAATTTTAGAAATTACCAACATACAGACAGATTTCTGCCTTTCTAACGGGTACTAAGGACATTTTTTCCTACTGTTGTTTATCAATTATTCCTAATTTCCCCTCATTTTTTATTCTATTTCTAGACGATTCTTAACCAGTTTAATTTGAAGTTATCTAATGGAATCGAAGGGGTATATGTTGTAGGTTTACCTACGAAACTAGCTCGATGATAGTCGCACGAGGAGGCGGAGAACACGCCGCAAAGTTGGTGCGTCAACACGTTGCTATTATTGCTGGTGCTTGCTGTTGTTGTGCGCGCGCTCTCTGCCGCGCGTCTGCCGGCGGTCGAAGATGAGCAGGCGGCGGCGCAGGTGGTTGGACGGGTTCATAAGGTCGAGGTCGGCCATGGGTTTGAGAATCTGATGTAGTTTCGCGGAACAAAACAGAGTGTCGATATTTTATACTAGGTTTTCATTCTTTTCCTTTTTTCCTTGTTTTGAATCAAATCTTGTTTGATTTAAAACTAAATTTGATTGGGTTTTGGATTGGATTTGAGGAGAATATAGTTAGGATTTGATTGGAAAAAATCTGGAGAAGTTTTGTTGTAGATTTTATAAGGTTTTGAATTACTTCAAAGATAATTATTATATAGTAACTATATATATATATTATATATATAATATAATATATTAATAGTATCTATATATATATTATATATACTATGTATGTATGTATGTATGTTATGTAATACTGTATACCTATAAGCCATATACACTTATATACATAGCCAAATAATTCAAGTAAAAATCTAAGCAATATTTTTTAGCAATGGTTATCATATTCCAAAACAAATAAAATAAAATATTACTATTAATAGCAATAGCATATATATGATGTATACGTATTTACTAACCATTATAATTAATAATAAACTTATATATGCAATCATTTAATAGGCACACATACAAATATACATATAGTCAAAAATCCCAAAAATCCACAAATATATTTTAAGGAAATTATTTACCATATTTTTAATAAAATATTTGTTAATAACAAGAACATATATATATTATAACCACCTTTTGTAAAATGGCCTACTAAGTCACAAAAATAAAACACCACTGTAATACAATACATACCTACACGGACGTCTTTGGACGCATGGTATGCCTTCATAGGTTTAGATTTGGTTCGGGGCAGTTCCGGGCTCATTCGGCCTAGCCAGGTCTCCTAAAAAGTCATAATCTTAATAAATAATTAATTAAATCATTTATAGGGGTCAAGTCACAACTTTGACGAATTTTTCTAGTAAGGACACTGCTATGGCTAGACCTTTCCTAGCATGACTAATACACTAGCCAAAGCATAGGACTACACTCTCCGTGCCAACATTCTTAGTCGATATGCATCTCAAAACATAACCGTGACTAAGGCCATATATATATAGTATTTAGGCTATTATAAATATAATCATATATACAAAGTTGCATTTAAATCTATTTGGCTATATAACATCCAAAATAGATTCAAAATAAATCTACTAAGTCATGGCAATCTAACTTTGGCTTTACCATTTGGTGGGGTTGGCTAGGTTAGGGTCCAAATATATTTTCTAGTCAAATCGAAATCAAAAAGTCAATCAATAAGTTATCGATGCCATTCGTAAATAAATAGCACATGGGAACTCGATTGAGCGGCACACCCTTGGCATGTGTGTCATAGGCTCTAAATAGGTTAAATTCATATATTGGGTCAAATGGTTTTGATTGATGTCGAGTTCTGAATTCATGGTGGAAGTTAGGTTTAGAATTACTGTAAATAGTCAAATGGCCTAAATCGACCGAGCTTGTCACGAAGTCAAAAGAAATGTTAGGAAACAAGTTTGGGTGGGACATGATATAGCAAATTGAAGGTGGACTTGTCTACTTCAAAACTCATGAAGGACGTTTTAAAATATTAGAAATTCTTGTGCTCCAAAAATCAAAGCTATGAAAAAGTACATCTACAGTTATAATAAAAATTTAAAATATAATCTATTAATACAAATCATATAAAATAAATTAAAAAATAATTCCCAAAAATTAGGGTCCTTATACTGTTATTCTTCTCACTCACACAATGATATCAATTGTGCCTCTGGTCGCACATTAAAGGCTATGTACTGAACTGGTATCTGTGTATTTAACTTGGGTATTCATAAGTCAACCCTCAAGAGACGACATGCATCGTGAGTTCTTAGAGAGTTTAAATTTTTCAGCATGAGGCCTTTCGCTTCCTTGCTGTGCTACGTTGCTATGAGGCCCGAAGTCGAGTTCCAACCTCTTGGTGGTGTCATTCCATAATAGCTTGAGGTCATAACCTCTTTGTAGTGTTTGTACTACCACTCTCTGACTTTTAGCATGAGTCTACCTGCCTCTATGCGTTGCTACGTCGCTTTAACGTAGCCCGAAGCCGACATTACACCTCATGTGGTGTCATGCTACTGTAGCATGGGGTACTTGTCCCTTTGTAATGTTGAACGACCTGTGCTTCCTGTAAAGCACGTCGAGTATTCTAAAGGCTCAAGAACTCATTAAGGAATAAAACCATCCTCCCACATGACATGCTTTTTTTCTTTAGAGCAAATAGTAGCCTACAAAGGTTCTAGGATGCAATCTCAATAATGTCTCCAAGAACTAACCTTTGTACCTGATGTTTCCTATTCAATGATCTTTCCTTAAACTAAAAAGCAAGATGCCTTGTAGATTTTTCTTTGAACTATTTGCATAATACTTTGTGGTAGAACTAAAAGACTATCAAAATACTTTCAATCCCTATTTTTCTGTTGTGTCATCGACCAGCTGACGCTTGATGCCTTTGGTGGATAGATCCACCTAATTCTCCTAGCTCTGAACATCAATAACTACAATGATGTCATCTTCGATGCGCTAATTTAATATCATATGACGATGTATCACAGTTATCTTCTTACCATTGAATAGATCATTGATGTCACTACCGCAGTCGCCTGATTCTCGTAATATATCAGTATAATCAATATTTATACCCCAAGCAGAGGATTATCATACATGAGCTCCCGAAGCCATTTTATTTTCATTTGTTGTAGCATCAAGAGCATAGAACTCATACTTCATAGATGAGTGAGAGAGCAAAGTCTGTTTCTTCGACTTCTATGATATAACATCTCCACCTATGGAGAATATAAATTCTCATGTGGACATTTTGATCTCCTCTTCTATGGACCAGCTAGCATCATCGAAGCCTTCCACCACAGTCGGATAATTGTTGTAGTATAGTACGAACTTTTGAGTATTCTTGAGATATCTCATAATTATTTTCATAGATTTTTCAATATTCTATACCGGAATTGCTCGTGAACTCAGCATCCCTACGACAAAAGTAATGTCAGGTCTAGTGCTACTCATCGTATAGATTAAACTTCCAATGATGCTTGAGTACTGTATTTGCCTGACACTTTTCTCTAAATTTTGCTTCAGCTTCTTGTCACACCTCTAGTAGTATCAATCACAGAAGGATCCCGATATCTATATCATGTGAGCATCTCTTTTCTATGTAATGATCTTCTGAAAGTGTGAGCCCAGCTTTCGTCCGAATGATCTTCATCTAAAGGATAACATTAGTATCTCCCATGTCCTTCATACCGAATTTGAATAAGAGAAGCTTATTTTTCTTTCTGACGCTGTCTAGATCCGGACCCATGATTAGCATATCGTCCACATAGAGACATGCAATAACCATCTGCTATCCGCGAACTTGGTGTATACACACTTATCTGTCTCGCTAATTCTGTAGCCGTTTGATCTGATGACTTTATCAAACTTTTCCTACCATATCTCGGAAGCATGTTTTAGATCGTACATAAATTTTACTACCTTGTATTCTTTGTCTTCAATTCCTTTGGCTGACAAAACTTTATGGTTACTTTATGTAAATCTCTTCAGTCATATCTCTATTTCAGGAATGTTATGATTGGAGTTGACAATGAAGATGATAATTTAGTCCCACATCGGGTATGAGATGGAATCGTGAGGTGTAGATAATTGTGATTGCTTCATGCCTTACATGAAAATTTAATTTAAGACATATGGGCTAAGTCTAATAGCCCACCTCATATATGCCAACTTCGATTCCGGTCACACTTGTCAAAATTTTAATAAAAATTTAAATGAAATATGTAGCAACATGAATCCAACTCCAACTCACTAAAAGATGTTAAACTTAAAAGTGTACCTTCCGTAGGGACAGAAGAAGGGGTTGGAGTAGCCGTAGGATATGAACTCCGCGGAGGCGACCTTAGGCCGACAAGTGAAGTTGGTCCCATGGATCTTCAGCACTTCTTCGCGGCCTCCGTAAGGAGACGACAAGAAAGTCGACCTGCCCGAGCCGCACGAACATAAGAGGCCTGTGCCGACGGGATAGGTCACGGAGCCTGTGGCGGGGCAGCGATCTAAACTTGGGTTCTGCGACAGCAAAGTCGACCAGGAGGAGGATGTCCTTGCTTTGCTCTTTAAGACCAGACATGATGCAAGCAGGATGATGATGACAGTGAGGAAGCTAATGAGGAGAGGAAGCAGCTGAAGCAGTTCCATTTTGTGTTGGATTGAATATGTGCTAAACTATCGAGTCCATTTTTGTTCACCCCCAAAAACTATGGTATTTGTTCACCCCTCAACCACATTGTGACATGTGGCAAATTTTAAGTCAAACCTATCTTGGAAGTGTACAAAACCACTCTTAATGTGGTTTTAGTTGCCACATGTCACCATGTGGTTGAGGGATGAACAAATACCATAATTTTGGGGTGTGAACAAAAATGGACTCCTAAACTATCAGTTCTTACTTCCTTTTAGGGGCGACCAATGCTGAGAGCACTGCACAATGTGTCGGTGGCTGTCACTACTTTATTCAATTATAGAATACCAAAATTTAAGTCCTGTATAAGAGCATCTATAATGGAGATATTTCAAACACATACTACAAATTATTGAAAAATGTGTACATGACTACTTTTGGGATATCTTCTTGGCACACAATGCTACACTCTAAACAAATATTTCAAAGTAACCTCATCTTTTCCTCCACTCTTTTTCCTCTTTATTTTTCTTTCATGTTTAGTAAGATTTTTCCTACCTCTTTTTCCTCTTTACTTACCTTCTTTGTTTGGTAAGAACGATTAATGGCTCTAGGAATTAATGTAGAGGAGTTAATGCACGCTCTAAATCTGAAGTATCTTCTAGCTTTCTAGCAATTTCAAGTATGGACAAGTGTCAATTGTAGCCTTCAAGTGCTACAAAATTTAAGTAAAGCCAAAATGTAGCACTTAAAACCTCTTCTACTATGGATGTTCTTGAATGGTCAAATTTTTGACAGTTCTGTACATATTCCCAAAATTTTGATAGTCTTTGATATTTCAGAACTATGTAGAAATTTTGGCAGACACAGCAAGGACTGTCAAAATTTCTACAGTCCTGACTATGCGCATGACTGTAAAAAAAATAGTAACAGACATTAGTACTTTGTGTAGTGCTATTTGCATTGGACGTTTGGGGACGGCGATCTGGGCCGGCCATGGGATAAGCCGGACAAGTCTTCAGGCTTGGGCATCCTCCCTCTGCTTAGGGCAACCTTCAGGCTCAACATGATCCCAATAGAGGTCTAGGTCACGGGTGACCCTACAGGGTCGACCTATAATAAGGGGCAACCAAAACTATGTTTCGGATAGGACAACCTAACCCCATGGACCGGCCTTGACGGCGATAAAGATGGCTACTAAATATGTTAGGGACATCATAAGTTTTGACTAAATTTTGGATCCAAACTGTCAAAGTTTTGACAAATCTAAAAAAATAGAACTATCAAAATTAAAAAAAATTGTACATTCAGAACCGTCACAATTTTGACCGTCTGGACTATCAAAATTTTGGCCGTCCTAAAATAATAAAAACTACGAAAATTGACTGGCATTTAGCACTAGCGAGGCAACCTTCTCTTACTTGACATCAATTGACTGGCACATAGTATTAGTGTTTGTGGCCACACAATATGGATTGCGGTTAGGATTTATAGGTCTTACCTGCCGATTTACCTGTCAACGAAGTTTAAAAATTTCTAATGACGGATCTAATTGTTTGCCACATCACATAATAATCAAATCTGGAAATTGCTGAGATACCCAATTTCGGGATTAGTTTTTATTAAAAACCCACCCGCAGGATGGATTTTATGAAATGTCCAGAATTATATATTTTCACGTTAAATATTCCAAGATTTTCTTTAGATGCTCTGTATTTACAAAATTGCCACTTTGATAATACCATAATTACCCCTTCGCACAAACTTAGATTTGTATTGCGATTTTCGATTTTCGTTTTCTTCTTCTTCACGAGAGATCTAGATTCCATTGCTCTCATCTTCAGCAGAGATCGCAAAGATCGTTCGTAATTCACTGTGCTTTTCTTCAGTCGAACTCTTATCATCGCTCATCATCATTATCATTAACATCATCATCATCATCGTGGAGAGATTTGAAGTTTTTCGGTGATTAGGCCAATTGTGGAGAGAAGATCTCCTTCTTCTTTTCATAAGAGTTAGCATCATTTTGAAAGAAGAACGAAAACTCTTGAATCTTTATTCCTGACAATTTTTTTCCAAAAAAATAAAAAATTTGGTTTCTGTCAACTGTTCTCTATCATTCTCCGTGCTAAAACTACGGAGAATAGCCATTTCCCGTGTTAAGATGACGGAGAATGACCATTCTCCATGGTAAAACCACGGAGAATGGCCATTCTTTGTGATAAAATGACGGAGAATGCGTGCTAAAACCACGGAGAATGGTCATACTCCGTGCGTGCTAAAATGACGGAGAATGACCATTCTTCGTGCTAAACCCACGAAGAATGGCCATTCTCCATGTTAAAATGATAGAGAATGACCATTCTCTGTGCTAAAATGGCCATTCTCCATGATAAAATGACGGAGAATGCGTGCTAAAAGCACGAAGAATGGTCATTCTCCATGTTAAAATGACGAAGAATGACCATTATCCATGCTAAAACTACGGAGAATGGCCATTATCCGTGCTAAAATAACGGAGAATGGCTCCGTGTTAAAATGACGGAGAATGACCATTCTCCGTTATTTTAATACGGAGAATGGCAATTCTTCGTGATTTTAACACGGAGAATGACCATTCTCCGTGTTAAATGGCGGAGAATGGCCATTCTCCGTCATTTTAACACAGAGAATGGCAATTCTTCATCAATTTAACAAGGAGAACGGCCATTCTCCGTGATATTACCATAGAGAATTGCTATTTTCCGTGATATTACTACGAAGAATGACCATTCTCCTGTATTTTATGGCCAGTTGAAACATTGGAGGGCTATAACTTTTGACTGGGAGGTCGAAACGAGGTCCGATTTGTCGCAAAAGGAGCGTATTTTCGAGGAGCCTAAGGTAAAATGCTTCTCCGTTTGTCGGCCATCCAAAAATTTAGAATCACAAAAAAATAATTTTTGGACCTCCATTTTAACAGTTTTACTGTTTGTCGGCCTTTTCAAAAATTTTCGACGATTTTTTGAAGTAAGGTTTGAAGATTTTGGAAGAGAAAACCTAGATTCGAAAGTGAACAGCCTATGAAAGAAGAGAAAGTATCGAAACATTTTTTTGAAGAGAAGGGTTCGGGGGTATTTTCAATAAATTAGAAGGGCAAAATGGTCATTTAGAACACCCTTTATATATTTTTCGCTAATTCTGGGCACGCGATAAAATATTATTTTGTGGTGGATTTTTCATAAAACTTTTACAATTTTGGGCATTTCATAAATTTTTCCTAATCAAATTGTTTCTAAACATGTACAATCTACGATCATACATTGCCTCAAAAATCAGAATGTTCTAAGTTTTTTAACCTTTGTATTTGTATATATTATTAATGTGAAATCTCTATTTTTATATTTATATCTCCTCTTCTATTTTTAGAAACTGTATTAAGTGAACCCTTATAATGTCTGAAAAATATTCTTTATTTAGAGTGGTTAAAAAAATTATTTTTAGCATTTGTACATAATTCTTAAAATGTAAAAAAAGCAATCCTGATACAACCAATTCTTTATTTTTATGGGACAACTAAATATGATGTGTCATCGACAACACCACTGATGATTGATTTATATCATATATTCATCCTTACTTTATATGAAAAAAAAGGAAAAATATTGTGAAGGTGCTTGTAAAGATCCATGAGACCCTTGTAGCCTTGTAGGCAAACAGGTACTGAAATTAGTTGTCAAATTAGGACCTATGTAATTTTTCTTATTCAGGAACTCTGTAGAAGAGAGAAGGAAAAGAATGAGAGAAATCTCTATCTAATTTGTACATGAGAAGTAACCCTTCTCGGTTTTTCTTTCGTATTCATACAATGGTTAAATTTGTGTCCACGGTCTGCTGAGATTAAGGGTGCCTTGGTCTGGTCTCATGCCTAGATATAAATTACAGAGCTTAAATTATATGCGGAACCAAAATTAATTTGCCTTAGAGTATAGGTCTTATATAACCAATCCATTTTATTTATTGAATTTTAATTTTTAACTTAAGAATATTGATTATATATATAATAGCTAAATTATTAATTTATTCTAATATTCAATTACACATATAATAATTACTATGTAACCGTAATAAGCAACTTTATATTATTATTTAATTAACATTAATTAGATAGTAACTATATATATGTATATATATATATAAATATATAAATATATATATATATATATATATATATATATAAAAAAAAAAAAATATATATATATATATATATATATATATATATATATATATATATATATATATATATATATATATATATATATATAATTAGCTATATTAATTATTTGTAATACTTTATTTTATATTGAAGTATTAACAGTAAGTTTGTAATTCCTAAAAAAAAACTATATTTTAGTTATTTTGTAATTAGTATATAGTTAGAGGGGTTATAGGAAAAATTACCTTAAAATGCCATGAAGTGGATAGAAAGAAGAGAGATGGGTGACATTTTATTATAACTATCTATTTATATTAAAACAGCTTTGATTGATGTAATTGGTTACTACTACTCTTCTTATTTTGTTGGGTGCAGGAGTGGCTCAACGAGGGCATGACATCTCTTGGAGGGTTGTGCAGTTTCGAAGAAGAAGGCAGTGAGTCAGAGACATGCGTAATGTACGAGATTTTGTATACGTTGTGTTGTATGTCATTTGGGTTCGCTGTTCACGTCGTCTCTGCGATTCGATTCCGAGATCGTCCATCAAGCCAAGAAGGTTATACCTTTTCTCGCTGACCACAAGAGTCATATGAGTTCGGTTATCTTATTATGCATGTTTTAGTTTAAATAAGGATTATTTGATTTATTCCATTCGACGTTTTAGATATACAATTATATTTCTTTAGTTATCTATGTATATTTTTATTTAGAAATTATGATTATCTCCTTTCATAATATATATCTCATAAATAACAGAGAGAGACTCAACAGTACATGGTATAGAGCTATATTCGACCATCCTCTATACAAAAATTAAATTTTCTATGTTAGAAATTAATGTGCCTGTTGATTCATGAGATGAAAAATAAAATAAATGCGGAAGCGTACCTGAATCCATTGATTGGCTTGATAGATCTTGAAGCAGACGTCTCTTTATGGTGTTTGGTCTTGCAATCCGCTATGACCCTTAATAACAAAGATAAAATCTTTGTTCCTCGCTCTGTTGATGGGGATACAGAAGAGAATAGAGAAAACCCTCTCTTCGGTGGCCGTATGAGTTGGGGACCATAACCCTAATGAATACATATATTTATATGTAGTGATATTTCTAATTTGGCCCCTCATTAAATTAGATTTATCTCCGGTATCTACACATTATTTTTATGACAATTATGCCCTTAAGCCAATTTTTTAAATAGACTACTTTAATTTGGCTTAATTATTTAGATAGCCCAACACAATTAATTTTACATGTGTGGCCCCTATTATTAAATAATTCTAACAATCTTCCATTGGGCCACATATGTAACCATATAATTGTGTTAACCTTTGTGAGCTCATAAATTGCTATCTTAATCCTTAGGGTATATCTGGACAATCTCGTCCATTAACCATATCAACATAGGATCAAAACGGCCTTTGTCACATATAGCGTAACTAAACCATCAATTGTCACATATACCGATATAGTTAAATGACAGATCAATTATGTATGCGTAGCATGAAAATTACACGCAATGTGATCAACATATATCTATTTCCAACTGGTCCTCCTTAACTTTAGTAAGATCAAATACTTTAACATAATGAACTCAGTTTTCCATATATCTGATTAGATAAATATCCAAAATACTTTAATACATAAATGTGTCCAAAGCCAAATAGCATCCAAATACATAAAAATACAAACTCTCACTATATTGTCATATATTTAATTAAGATAACACCCATATGAGCAGTATGCTCATGAAAGACCTTGAGTGATAATACTTTTGTGAGCGGATCCACTAAAATGGAGTTTGTCCTAATGTGTTATATGGACACTTTAACCATTCTGAATTATTACCTTCACAACTAGACACTTTATGTCAATATCCTTAACTTATACAAGTTTCTGTTGTTATTAGAATACAGTACTTCTGATTTATTGTCACACCATAATTTTAGTGGTCTTTCAACACCATACTGTAGGCGCAGCCTTGTGACAAAATTTTGCAACTATATTTCCTGAATGGATGTCTCACAGCATGGAATAAACCTTGCTGTCATGGTGGAAGAAGTTATGAGTGTATGTTTGACACTCATCCAAAATATCTCCACCAGTCAACAGGTAAACATAACATGATGTGGATTAGGGGTGAGTATTCGGTTCCAATCGAACCGAATAACCGAAAACTGAATTCGACCGAAACCGAATAAGCAAAACCGAAACCGAACCGAATTGGTCAATAACCGAACCGAACCGAACCGAACCGAATTAAATCGGTTCGATTTTCGGTTTATTCGATTTGTTGGGTTTATTTGTGTTTTTTTGTTAATATATATAATAACTAAATATACCTAGATATATTTATTATATACCTATAGTATATACCTCTCTCTCTCTCTCTCTATATATATATATATATATATATATATATATATATATATATATATATATATATATATATATATATTTTATATATATATATATATATATATATATATATATATATATATATATATATTTAGTATATACCTATAATTAATACCTATATATATATATATTTATATATATATATATATATATATATATATATATATATATATATATATATATATATATATTATATATATAATATAATATATATATATATATAATATATATATGTTATATAAAAAAAATATATATTATATAATATATATATATATATATATATATATATATATATATATATATATATATTATATATATATATATATATATATATATATATATATATATATATATATATATATATATATATATATAATATATAAACTAAAGTTCTTATTCGGTTTTCGGTTTTGGACCGAAATCGAAACCCAAAACCGAAACCGAAACCGAATAAGAAAATTTTGTATTTTCAAAACCGAAACCGAACCGATTTTTTTCAAAACCGAACCGAATCTCTTATTCGGTTCGGTTCGGTTTTCGGTTCAAAACCGAATAATGCTCACCCCTAATGTGGATCTCTTGCTGTGTTGGCATCCAGCAAAATAGAAGTTGGAATACCTTATGATCTCCAAAATTATTCGATCTCCTACAAGGAGCATGTAATTGCTTGTTCTCTATTAATAACTTAAGTAGTTTGGCAGCTACCCAATGATTTATCACATATTTGCTTAAATATCTGCCTAACATTCCAACTATGTACGCAATATCCGGACACGTACATACTTGAACATACATTAGAATCCCTATAACTGATCATGAATGGAAAATTTATCACATTTCCTTAATTCTAATGCTAATCTTAGGACACGTGATTGAAACTAAATTTGTCTCCTTTAGCGATATGTGTCACCTGATTTGCATTAAATACTTTAATCGATATACAAAACTAGTTAAAAAAAATTCTACTCCTACTGAACTTGTGATATATACAATTTTCAATAGTGTTTATCTTAAAACCAAATGAGATAATCACTTGGTAAAATTTTAAGTACCTCTGACGAGAAGCCTGTTTGAGTCCATAAATAGATTTTTCTCAATTTGCAAACCATATTCTTTGGATCTTTCGACACAGTTTTCTGGTTGCACCATATAAATTGTTTCGTCATTATTATCATTGAAAATTGAGAAAGCCTCTTTAAAATCAATCCCTAACTTTTGGGTAGAGTCACTAACTACAAGATGTACATTATACCTCTCCACATTACCTTTCAAATCCTTCTTGGTTTTAAATTTCTATTTGCAACCAATGGATTTCGCACCTTTTCATAATGAGACAAGTTTTCAAACTTTATTGTCTTGCATAGACTTATGCTCATTATTTATTATATCAATCCACTTTGAGAATTAAAACTTTCCATAGCCCGATGGAAGTTAATTGGTTCATCTTGCAATATTCTACAGTCTTTCTCATGTTCTTGGAGAAATATAAAAAGAATCATCCGAAATTACATTTCTCCTTTCTATGGTGGACCATCTTAACATTACCGGTTCTTAAGGTTGTTGAGGTTGTTCCTCAGGAATAATTACCTTAACTTGAATGGGGTGCCGCTACGTTGTCTTATTAAAGTATCTCAACAATGACTTGTAGAGGTAATTTGACATTGTCTTATTGAGGCTCCGAATTCACTTCTTGATCAATGACATGTACATATTCCTACACATCGTCAAAAGTGATAGTAGGAATCGCAATCAATTCATCCTCAAAGACAATGGTCCTAAATTTATTTCTCCCCCAAACTCAACATCCTAAAAAACTATTACACTTCTCGTCTCAAAAAATTTCTTTGTGTGGAACCGTATAATTATTAATCCCTCGATCTGTCAGCATAACCAATAAAGTAGCTGTTTATAATTTAACTTTGGTCTGTCTTTCCTTTACACATTCAATACAGACATTGAAGTCTACAAAGTCAATGGAATCTAAATCTCATCAGACACAAGTCGTTCAACTCAATTTCTAGAGATGTGACCTAATCACTTATATTATAATGAGGCTGAATTTTTATTATTGTTAATTTTGTGTTTAGTACCACTTGACTCCACTTGCAAGGTTTCATTTAAGATGCAATAGTTTCAAGTAAATGTAGGTCATCATAAACCTTAAAGGAACCGTTATCAATAATATTTGAATTTAAATATAGACTAAACTTATTATTTCCAAATGAACAATAATAATCAGATTTGTCTATTAAGAAAACTGAAACTGAATTTCGTCTAAAAGACGGTACAATAAAAGTGTCTATCAAATTCAAATAATAATCGGTTTCTAATAATAACCTAAAATATCATATTGCTTCCACTTCTATCAATTTTTTATCACCCACATAGATGTATCTTTCACCATCAATTGACTTTTGGTAGCTCAGACAACCTTGTCTATAAACACTAATGTGGACAGTAGCAACAGAATCTAACCACTATGTGTTTCTAGGTACTAAATCTAAATTAACCTCAGAACAGAGCAAATTTAGAAATATACTTTTATTTATATGCCATGCGGGGTACTTTGTACATTTCTTCCTTATGTGTCCTGGCTTATCACAAAAGAACAACCCTTAGTTTTATATTGTTGTTTCTTTTGAGCTGGACCCTTAGCAGTTACTGTATTCATTTTTTTGCCCTTAAAATTTATTCCATTAAATATAAAAATTAAATTCTTATTGGCAGATATTATAGCAACAAACTGTAAAGAGAACAAAACAACAAAAAACAGACATGCTCTAATTAATAACCAAAGAGTAAAATATAGTCAAACAAATTCAGATAATGGTGAACCACATCTCAAGATACCTATTACATCATTAATATCGTCTTTAGACAGTGATATTAACTGCAAGTGGTACTCTTGGTATAATGATCAAACGTTGACAATAACTAGCCATGTTAAATAATAAGCCTATCTTTGGATCGGATTATTATTCACATGTAAACCTTATAATTGTCACACATTTATCATCACATGTATGTGTGCAATTCGGCCAAGTATCAACCTTCCTTTGGGCCGGCTAACACCTGTATGAATGTACACACACAAACATTCGACATCCCTCATAAACTATCTACGCAAGAGATGTCACTTTGGCGACATCGCAAGAGATGTCACTTTGGCGACATCTTGTTTCAATAAATTTATTTATAATATTAGACAACTATTGATAGTCACAAAAGACACCAAACATTTGATTGTTGACTAAATTTTACAAAACTGAATTATGTCCAAAACCTTATATGCATGCATATTTATAAGATTATTACTCAAATAAAGTAATCAAAAGCATAAGCATGAATTTTAATTTGACAAAATTGGACATTATCAACATAACAAAATTCATGTAATAATTTACTGAGGATATGCATCCAGAGAACAATAACAATATATAGGACATGATACAAATACTCCAACATGTAAAAGAAATTTCATGGAGTTCTATATTTTTCTTGTTAAGCTATTTTGGCAACAAAAGTTACGATAGTGGTAGGCTGGTAGCTAACTACATGTGTTGTCCTCTCTTGATTAGCACTGTCTAAACTAGAAAAATATAAGCCTTAATGACATACAAGTTTGCCAATATATATTTATCATCACAACCTTATAGGTGAATGAAACAAAGGTTCTTATATGTCGTTCTATACGACGGATACCCAGCACAATAAAAATATAGCATGTTCTTTTCTCTATAGTTACTAGCCTATCTAATAGAGGCTGAAAACATAGTTGCTTCAAATGATATTACTTTTGGTGCCATACGCATAGATTCTTAGGTTTAGCTATATTGTTCAATGTAGTCATAAGAATCTACTCTTGTTTTGATTCCAGTTTGAATCAATGAAGTGAAACAATCTGTATTGTTTAAGCATTATATGAGACTAAATTAGAGTCCTTTCAATACTCGTTCTCATCACCACTTCAAAGGACTCAATCGGCATATACACAAAAGATTTGTGCTTCACCATAAACTTTGCTTTACTCGAGCAAACAAAGCATTGATATTTCTCTGTGGCATTTCAACGAACAAAACTGATGTAATCTAAAAAACATGTACATTAATTGCACACTAGACGTGGCTTGAACACAGAACACTCTAAACATCTCACTCTGTAGGAGGGCATTCAATAGTCAGACATCTTGGTCATCTAAAACCAAGAATAAGATCTCAATCATAAATTCCCCCCCCCAAAAAAAAAAAAAATCTGACAACTTAAAGTAGTTGCCGGCTATGAACAAATCAATTCCTTTGCGGGCTATGAACATATAAGACATACAAAAGTCTGTACTATTGTGAGATATTTTCGCAAAAAATATTTTTCTTAAATTTTGACAATAAGTGGTTCGGAAACCATATGTAAGAAAATCTTTTAAAAATTAAACATTCACTACCAAAATACAGTCAATTAGCGATGGATTGTTAGCGACGAAAAATTTACATGGGCGTTAGCGACGGATTTGCGGCAAATAGCCGACGGAGTACCGACGACATGCCGATTCATTTTTTATTTTATTTTAAGGGGGAGAAAAGGTCGCTCATCCGTCGCTAGGTCGTTGGAGACATAGCGACGAATACACAGCCGTCGCTATGCAGTCGCTTATTTGGTGGAAATTGTTGGGAGAAGTGGCAGGACAATTCTTCGACTACGTAGCGACGGATAGTCCGTCAGCAAGTATCAAATTGAACGGCGAATTAGCGATGGATAAAATCCGACGCTAGTCGGTCGCTAAATAAAGAGCCCAGACTTAAATTGAAACGACGGAGGGAACTTTTCATTCCCCCCAAATTTCATTCTTTCTCCTCTCTCTCTCTCTTCCGCGGCGGTCGGCGACCTCACTCTCCTCTCTCTCTCTCCCGCGGCGATGATCGGTGACCTCTCCTCTCTCTCCCAAAGGTAATATCTCTCTCTTTCTCTCTCTCGGTGGTCGTGGGTGTCGTGGGCTGCCGGAGGCGTCGTGGGGCAGCACGGGGCTGCGGCGGGCGGTGGCGCGCGTGGGGCAGCGCGGGGCTGCGGCAGGCGGCGGGGGACAGTGCGCTCCGAGGCAGCGGGGGGCGGCGGGGGTGGCGCGCACGGGGCAGCGCGGGGCTGCGGCGGGCGGCTGGGGGCAGCGCGCTCCGGGACAGCGGGGGGGCGTCGGGGGTGGCGCTCCTCGATGAAGAGGCGAGATTTGACCACTTGGAGGAGATATCACTTACTTTTATGTCTCGTTTGGTTCTTTTACAATCCAAAGAATAAATTGAGAAGAAAGGAAAATGATTTCCAATGAAAAAAATTAGAAAGAAAAATGGTTACATCTATTCAAGGAATTGATTTCCTTTCCTTTCCGGAACCAAACGAGGCCTTATGGCCTATTGCTCGAAATGTTGTGGGAGTTTGGGTCATAGAAAAAGGATGACTTTTGCTTGCATTGTATCAAGGTCTTAAATAATAGAAATCTCACATTCCATTATGCAAGATTTTCGAGGATAAAATCAAAATTTCACTGATATGAAAAACATATATATATATATATATATATATATATATATATATATATATATATATATATATATATATATATCGAAAAGGAAAAAAATGCTCACCCCGAACTCTACATGGTTCCGTCTCGGAGTATTAGGCAGAAAAGATTTCCGAGATAAAACATTAACGAAACAAGTCCCAAATTGAGAAGTAGATGACTAATAAGTGAATGGTGGTATCGGAATCGGTATCGGGCTTATCTTTAATAGGATTTTTGTTCTCATTACTATCAAGTTAGCATTATGCTATTTAACTAGTAAATATTAGTTAGTTAATTTTAGCTATATATATATATATATATATATATATATATATATATATATATATTTTTTTTTTTTTTAGCTATATATATATATATATATATATATATATATATATATATATATATAGCTAAAAAAAATTTTAGCTAGTTATATATATATATTTTAGCTAGTAAATATTAGTTAGTTAATTTTAGCTATATATATATATATATATATATATATATATATATATATATATATATATATCAAGGTTCAAAGTATCGGTATCGGACTTTTCCTATTAGTATTGGTATTGGCGATATCGGTAGTAACGGTAGTATCGGTCGGTATCGGATCGGAACATGCCAAACCGTATCGGTATCGGCCGTATCGGATCGGTATCGACCGATACTTTAAACCATGAATTATATATATATATATATATATATATATATATATTTGAACCTTGATATATATATATATATATAATATATATATATATATATATATATATATATATATATATATATATATATATATATATATATATACTGACTCGTCAAGTTGAACCGTGTATAACATGCTCGACGCTTAAGAGGAATCATTTGGACTTAGTGGTATCGGTATCGAACTATAGGTATCGGTATCGGACTATCGATATCGGTATCGAACTATCGGTATCGCTAGCGGACTATCAGACTATCGGTATCGGTATCGAACTATCGGTATCGCACTATCGGTATCGGTATCGCACTATCGGTATCGGACTATCGGTATCGATATCGCACTATTGGTATCGGTATCGAACTATCGGTATCGGTATCGGTATTGGTATCCGTATGTACTTAGTATCGATCGTAGCAGATTAGTATCGATATATCGGCTTGGTATAGGTCGTATCGGATGGTATTGCCCTTAGCGAATTGGTATCGTCCTATCCGATATGTATCGGCCGTATAGCTAGGATTCGTACCGGCCTTATCAATTCGGTATCGGCCATATCCGATAGGTATCGGTCGTATCGGATATGTATCGGCCGTATCAGATTAGAATGGTGGAAGGTTTAGTAACAACTGTATTTAGATTTTTCTCTTCTCGAGCTAGAATACCATTGCAAGAGAGTCACGAGAGAGTAAAAAAATCTCATACATATTGATGTTTACGAGAGTGATTGACCAATTACAGTAACACACATGCTGCATTTTCCATCATGGAAGGAGAGATTGAAGGCAATAACATATAGAGTTGTATTTCGAAAGAAGACGAACTCCTATAAACTCTTTGTTCACAAAGAGTTTGTACGAGTTCTTCTCCCGAAATACAACTCTATATGTTATTGCTTTCAATCTCTCATTCTCTGATGGAAAATGCAGCATGTGTGTTACTGTAATTGGCCAATCACTCTCGTAAACATTAATATGTAGGAGTTTTTTTACTCTCTCGTGACTCTCTTGCAATGGTATTCTAGCTCGAGAAGAGAAAAATCTAAGTACAGTTATTACTAAACCTTCCACCATGCTAATCTGATACGGCCGATACATATCGTCGCTACGGCCGATACCTATCGGATATGGCCGATACCGAATCGATAAGGCCGGTACGAATCCTAGCTATACGGCCGATACATATCGGATAGGACGATACCAATTCGCTAAGGCCAATACCAATTTGATACGGCCTATACCAAACCTATAGACCGATACTAATCTGATACGGTCGATACTAAGTACATCCGTCCTATATACCAGCGGATCCACCAGTTACAGATTATATACTAATTCTGTTTAGTTTGTCTTACAATACAGATTTCACATCCAATCTGTGATGGATCGTTATTTCGTTGATCGTATATGGATGTACAAATGACAACACGAGAGCAGAATAGGTGTGAGTGACGATTTTTAGGCAGGCATGGAAGTATTTTTTAAGTATGCCATGAGCAAAGCTCAGTTTATGGATGGTAACAAAATCAAGTGTCCATGTCGTAATTGTCGCAATAGACGTTACGAAGAAGTGGTCAGTGTAAGAGATCATTTGACCCGTAAGGGTTTCGTACGTGATTACGGCCTGTGGTCATCGCAAGGTGAACTATATGCGGAAAGACAGGTTGCGAATGCTGCTACTTATGCTTTTGATGATAATGCTGCAACGAATTTTGTCGTCGAAGACGACGAATGCTCTGTTGATTATGGAGACGTGCAGAACCTTGCACGAGATATGGTGTATGACGCGGCAGGGCCTAATTTTGATCCGGAGGATCCTAATCCCGAGGCGAAGGAGTTCTATGATACATTTCAGGATGCTGATACTTCTTTATATCCTGGTTGTGAGCCACATTCCGTACTGTTAGTGACAATGCGGTTGTTGAACATAAAGTCCAATTTTAACTTGCCACAAACATGCTATGATCGGATCATACAACTAATCAAGGAGGTGTTACCGAAAGAATCAAAAAATTTCTACAAGTCGAAGATGATGGTCCGACTAGGACTGGGGTACGAGAAGATAGATTGTTGTCGCAACGGATGCATGTTGTACTACAAGGAGAACGAGGATATAGAAAGTTGCAGCTTCTGTAATGCGGATCGTTACAAGCCAGTCAGGGTAAAAGGAAAGTCAACTAGAAACCGACGTCCTTACAAGTATATGCATTACTTGTCGATCACGAAGCGCTTGCAGAGGATGTATATGTCTCAGAAAACAGCAGAACACATGACGTGGCACAACGAAGAACGCACAAGGGACGATAGAGAATTGTCACATCCTTCGGATGGAGAGACGTAAAAATATTTCGATTTTCGTCATCCAAATTTTGCTACAGAGCCTAGAAATGTACGCATGGGGCTATGGTCTGATGGCTTCGTCCCTTTCGGGCAGTCGCGATCTCAATACTCCTGCTGGCCGGTCATTCTTACCCCTTACAATCTGCCACCATGGATGTGTATGAAGACTCCTTATATATTCTTGACAGCTATCATACTGGGTCCCAAAAATTCGACGAAGAATATCGATATATATTTACAGCCGTTGGTGGATGAGCTGAAACAGCTGTGGGAGATCGGCGTCGCGACCTATGATATTTCCAGGAAACAGAACTTTCAGATGAGAGCTTCACTGATGTGGACAATCAATAATTTTTCTGCATACGGATGCTGTCGGGATGGAGTACTCACGGCACCATGTCTTGTCCGATATGCATGCAAAATAGTAAGGCGTTCCGCCTTAAGCATGGAGGAAAAACTTTTTTCTTTGATTGTCATCGTCAATTTCTGCCCGCGAGTCATCCATGGAGAAAGAACAAGGACGCGTTCAGAGCTAGAAAACAAGAATCTTCTCATCCGTCTGCCAGATTGTCGGGATACGATATTTGGGAAGATGTAAAGGACTTGCCCACTGTAATGGAAGATCCATTGAACAATCGTGTCGATGGGTTCGGACAAACCCATAACTGGACCAAACGGAGTATCTTCTGGGACTTGCCTTATTGGAAAGATAATCTTATAAGGTATAATCTTGATGTTATGCATATCGAAAAGAATGTGTTCGATAATGTCTTCAATACCGTCATGGATATTAAAGGAAAGACGAAGGACAATCCAAAAGCAAGATAAGACATTGCCGAGATATGCAAGCGTCCTTATCTGAACTTGATACAAAGGGGAGCTGGTGGACAAATAACTAAGCCGATAGCACAATACACATTGAGCAAGGAAGATAGATTAATAATCCGCAAGTGGTTATCTACTTTAAGATTTTCCGACGGTTGTGTGTCAAATTTGTCTAGATGCATTGATCTCAATGAACGCAAGCTAGCGGGAATGAAGAGTCATGACTGCCACGTGTTTATGGAAAGATTACTGCCCATTGCTTTGAAAGAGTTGTTGCCTTCTGCTGTATGGGTTCCGTTGGCCGAACTATCTATATTCTTTAGGGATATTTGTTCAACTAAGTTGACTGTGCAACACATGGTTGAACTTGAGGAGAAGATTATCTTAACAATTTGCAAGTTGGAGAAAATATTTCCTCCTGGCTTCTTCGACAGCATGGAGCATCTACCGATTCATCTAGCATACGAAGTCCGTGTCGGTGCATCTGTTCATTACCGATGGATGTACCCATTTGAAAGGTACATAAAAATCGATATAATTTAAGTTGATTTTCAGTGGGTTTTAAAATTCATTCTTAATTCTCAAGATAATTTGTCTCTCTAGATATACCTACACCATCTAAAGAAGAAAGTTGGCAACAAGGCTCATATAGAGGCTTCGATATGCGAAGCATATCTTATCGAAGAGGTGTCAAACTTCTGCTCCATTTATTTCGATACTCATGTTAAGACAAATCGAAATAGACCTCAAAGGAATGACGAGGACGTTGAGGATGGAGGTATATTCAATGTAAGGGACAAGCCTGTTGGGGCTAGTAAAAAATGGTGGTTGACTGACGACGAGTATGATGCCGCTCACCGATATGTCTTGTTAAACTGTGACATACGAGAAGTGAGAGATTTAGAGAAGTAAGTCAGTACACTTGCACTCGTTAATTATAATCTCGAATTTGATGAAGTAAGTGACTACACTTATATATTCTTATTTTCTCTAATAGTGTATTTAGAGATGAAGTCAAAATGAGGACACCCGATATTACCGATGAAGGACTTCAAAGAGAGGTTGATTGTACATTTCCGTCATGGTTTCGCAAATACGTACGTAACTGAGATTATAATTGAGGTTGATTTTATATATTCTTATAAAATACGTAAGTAACTGAGATTAGAAATATATAATCTAAAACATTTAAATTATAAATATTTATTTACAGGTTTTATTGCCTGAAACAACACTCACTAATGAGAGTGTTTATTATCTGGCATTGGGACCGAAGAGGCAAACAAAGACTTGGCCAGGCTATGTCGTTAATGGCTTCAGGTTTAAGGCAACTCAGAATGCTATAAATGTCGAATTTATCAATGACGGCATCAGTACCAAGGATTTCGGTGTCTGCATAAGAGGCACCATCTATGACGACGAACCGAACTTTGACTATTATGGAGTGCTTTGGGATATTGTAGATTTACAATATACTGGCCCATATGATATGCATATTGTGATGTTCAAATGTGAGTGGTTCGATACGACACCAAATATCGATTGGATAATCGATAAACAATTTGGATTTGTCGATATAAATCATCGCAGGAGGTATAAAGGGTCCGATACATTTGCGATAGCAAATCAGGCTGTTCAAGTCTACTATACAAGCTACCCAAGGCATCGTAGAGATTGATTTGACTGGTGGGCAGTATGCAAGATTAAATATAAAAATACATTCAACGTTGGAGACCCAGCATACCAAGAGGACCAGATCGAAAAGTCCCGATACTTGGGACAACACTCGGATATAATGGATGTTGAAGATATTGTTGAGAAAATAGAGGGGAGGAAGAGGTTGATACACAAGACTTAGCTGTCAACCAGGGGAGAAAGAGGCGTCTTGTCCCAAATATTGAGGCAAAAGAAGAAGAAGAAGAAGAAGGGGAAGAAGAAGACGAATTTGATGGGGATGAGGATACAGATGAAATCGACGATGAAGATAAGGATGAGGATGAGGATGAGGAGGAGGATGATGATGAAGACGAGGCCGAGGATGAGAATAAAGATGATGATTAGGTAAAATATTGTTGTATATTAAAAACACTTCCAATTACGTGAATTAAGTTTGACCACATAAAAGCAATTACGTGAATTAATATTTTTTTTTGTTCGATTATTTACTTATTGCAGATGGCACTCCTAGTCTTTTTCGTCGCGGCGGCACTCGTCTCCCTACTGGTGGTATGTATATTTTAGTTTAGAATTTTATATTCATTTATACTTTTATATTGTTAATTATGTTTATGAGTTCTATTTACAGGTCATGATGGCTGGTCGTGGTCGTGGTGCTGGTGGTGGTCGTGGGGCTGGTGCTGGCGGTGGTTGTGGTGGTGGTCGTGGTCGTAGTGGTGCTGGTGGTCGTGGTCGCATTCAATCTTCCCGAAATGTGACCCCATCCAGCGAGCCCGACCCGGAGAGTACCCCGGGCACAGACGCATCCCGTCGTCGATCGACTACTTCATCGAGGCATGAGTCTGGATCTGCTAGCGGATCCGTTCCACTATCGGACCCACCAGCGGACCCACCAGCGGATCCACCAGTGGATCCTCCAGTTACTGCACAGTGGGCCCCAGAGTACCCCAATACTCGGTTCCATCCGGTTATTGGGGAGTACACACGCGGACCCGCGGATCCTCCGACGACACCAGAGAGGCCGAAAGGCGAGTTCCGACGAGTGCTATGGCCCGCGGGGACTTCGTAAGTAAATTTAAGATAATTTATTAAATTTCTTTCATTTATTCAAGTTAGTAATCCAGTCGTTTCTTCTTTGTAGGTTTTTTCGTTTAATGTTGCCAGGGCTCTTGGAGAAATTATCAGGGCTAACTTCCATGGTCCCTACCTTAACTTTTCGTCGGTGACCCCAAACTTGAAGTACGTCTGGCTCGACGAGTTGAGGGTACATATCTATATCTTCTAGTTAATTATTAGTTACTCTTTGATCAACCATTTTTTAAATTATGTGATAATTGAATTTGTATGTTAGACGACGTACTGGTGGCCCCCCCTATCGCGAGGACGCAATCCGCAGGACCTACAAAAGTGCTGCCTCGAAGAAGATACGAGATATGATTTATGACCTGAAAATGGGACAGACGAGGCCGAATTGGATCCGGCAGGACTATTATGAGGACCTACTATATATGATGAATACTCCTGCGTACAAGAAGAAATCGGAGAAGACGAAGGCGAACCGACGGGCCGTAGGGCTTCATACGGGGGGATCCAGGCCCCACTCAGCGACGCTTGCAGATCTGGTGAGATACCGTAAATTCATTTCACTATCGAATTAGGTATTATTAATATACGGAGTTAATTAAGTTCTACAAAAATTTTATATGCAGACCCAACGGACGGTGAAGGAAGAAAGGACGCCAGAATCGGTCATCATGCACGACGTCTTCCACCATACGCACAAGAGACTGAAGGACGGGAGCTTCGTCAACGAGAGGGCCAAGGAGACTGATGTAAGTACTTATGTTTATGAGATTTACGTTATAATTAAAAGTCTTCGGACTATAACTTAGGTAAACTTAGGATTCACACTTAGCTTAGTGAAACATAGGATTTAGATTACAACTTAGATAAATCTTATAATAAAAACACATTCATTTGATAGGCTGCGTATCGTGAGGCCCTTAGTCGGGCTCAGTTAACTGAGACTGAGGATATCGGTGAAACGACGCTCGCCCGGACGCCCTCTTCTTTGGCCGCTCGCAATGACTTGTTCGTAGATACCGTCGGCGGCTTTAAGAAAAGGGCACATGTACGGAGTCGGCTCCTTAGGGCCGTTGCACATGGCGACGCAGAGATTTCCAACGACACCGCCTCCTCCCGCGGCCCCGGCAGACGATGATGTTAGGTCGCAGCTTACGCATCTGCACGAGGCGTTGTCGTCCTTATGGGAGCAAATTGTCACGTACTTTCTGCCTCCGTCTGCTGCTGACGGTCCGTCTGCTGCTGGTGTCAGTCCGTCTTCTACTGGTGCCGGTCCGTCGACTGCTGCTCCCGGTCCTTCTTCCGTCGGTCATCTTTCTTTCAACCCTGCTGTCCCTCTGGTACCGCCTTCGACTGTGACGACACTCCTTGATCTCATGTCGCCAGAGCAGCTACGTCGACTTCCGAGCAGTGTCTACGACGACTTGCCGCCGTACCTCGTAGAGCAGTATATTCGTCGATCGCAGCAGGGATTACCACCACCGGGCAATCGAACTCCTCCTCCTCCTTAAAGTATTGTAATTAAGAAAATTTGGAATATTTGTGAGAATTTTGGAATATTTGTGGGAATTTCGGATTATTGGCGACGGATATTAGTTTATGATTTCAGAATATTTGTAATAATTTTATATTGGTGTGCACTATATATTTGGTCTATGTGATTGTTGGATAATTGGTGTGCATTTTTGTGATTGTTTGGTCTATGTGATTGTTTGGTTTATGCATATTTGTGTGAACAGGAAAAGCTCTGCATTTTTTTTAAAAAAAATCTCAGTTAGCGACGTACTAGTGACCGCTTAGCGACGGATGTTTCCAGTTTTTGACTACTTTTCGACGGAATATCCGTCGCTACCTGGAGATTTGAAACTGTTTCCAGTTAGCGACGGCTGGTCGACGGATTCGCGTCGAAAAATCCGTCGCTAAGGTTCTGGAAATACATAGTTCGACGGAATAGCGACGGAACATCTGTCGCCAAGGTTCTGGAAATGTATGACATTTTCAGAACCATGGCGACGGATTATCCGTCACTAGTCCGTCGCTTAGTCGACGGATGAGCGACGAAAATACATAGTTCGACGAAATAGCGACAGAACATCCGTCGCCAAGGTTCTGGAAATGTATGACATTTCCAGAACCATGGCGACGGATTATCCGTCACTAGTCCGTCGCTTAGTCGACGTATGGGCGACGGAGTGGCGACGACTCATCCGTCGCCATGGTTTTGGAAATGCCAAGCATTTCCAGAACCTGGTCGACGGATTATCCGTCAGTATTCCGTCGCTAATCGGTCCTTTGTTAGCGACGACATTCGATGGAATAGCGACGGAATGATACCCTCTGATACGCTGTTACGACGGTTTACCGACGGATTATCCGTCGCTAGCTTCTACACAGTTTAGTATTTAATACTTGAAATCGACGAAAGACCGTCGGACAGTCGTCGCTAATGCATCGTATTGTGACGACGAAAAGCCGTCGCTAATTCGTCGCTTGACGACTACTTAGCGACGGATCATTATTAGCGACGAGCTGATTGTCGACGGATTATTTTGACCAAGATCCGTCAGTGATCGATCGCTAATACAAATTACCGACGGATGGGCGACGGATCTGGCCTTCGCTAAATCGACAAATTTTGGTAGTGATTGAGCAAAAGAATGGATCTGAACTTGTGGATTATAAAATTTTGATCGAACAATCTGAACCGTAAATTAAACTTAATCGAAAGATCTAGGGTTCCTGAACAACATAAAAAAAAATTGGATTCTAAACTTCGATCTCATAAATCAAACAGGAAGGCTCTGATACCACTTGTTAGAAATTAATGTGTCTGTTGATTCATGAGATGATGAACAAAATAAATGCGGAAGAGTACCTGAATCTATTGATTGGCTTGATGGATCTTGAAGCAGACGTCTCTTTATGTGGTTCGATCTTCCAACCCGCTACGACCCTTAATAACAAAGATGAAATCTCTGTTGATGGGGATACAAAAGAAAATAGAGAAAATTCTCTCTTTGGTGGCCGTATGAGTTGGGGACCATAACCCTAATGAATACATATATTTATATGTAGTGATATTTCTAATTTGGCCCCTCATCAAATTAGATTTATCTCCGGTATCTATATATTATTTTCATGACAATTATACCGTTAAGCCAATTTTCCAAATAGACCATTTTAATTTGGCTTAATTATTTAGATAGTCCAACACAATTAATTTTACATGTGTAGCCCCTATTATTGAATAATTCCAACATTCTAACCTTAATTAGTTAGAACATAAGTAATCTATATTTTCTTTGCTTACTTTAATATCATTAAAAATATAACGAGCACTTAATTATTTAGCTAATTTGCTACTTCTTATAAGGGTTTGAAAATCCTAATTTAATTAGCAAATTAATTTAAAAAGGAAACAAAATAATTAATCATGGAACATGGGTTTATAAGGGGACACACCACCACTGCCAATGGTCAGAATTGGGGACAACCCACATTGAGGCTTAAATTGCCAGACTATGATGGCGAAATGGGTGAGGAGGAATGGTTATTGAGGGTCAATCATTATTTCATTTACTATAGTGTGCCAGAATGGGATAGGGTTCAAGCCTGTTCAGTTCAACTAAAAGGGACAATAACTTATTAGTTTGTGAAAATCAGAGGAGGAATTATGAGTTGGAATGAGTTCTCTCAGACTGTTGGGATGGAGTTTGGGCCTTCTCAGTTTACAGATTATATGATTGATTTTAAATTGTTAAGACAGGAAACTTCAGTTCATGAGTATGATCAATAGTCTCAGAAAATGTCAAAAAAGGTGCAGGGAATTTTAGAGAAGTGCTTAGTCAGTCGATACATTGGAGGCTTGAAAGAGGATGTCAAGTGCAAATATCGTACCCAGTTAGCCTACCTGCAACAATGCAAGTGGCTCGATTGCATGAGGCTAAATTGTTAGCCATAAAAAGACCTTAGACAAACAATCCCTATCATGCAGGAGGACCCCTAATGCTACAAAAATTGGTTCCTTCACAACAAATTGAGCCCAGCAAGAAGAATTCCACCAGTATCTCAGATGGAGGGTCTCAACAAATTGCAGGAACCACAACCCTTACTATATCACCCACTAAGCTTATGAGGAGGAAAACTTTAGGACTTTGTTTTTTTGTGTGATGAGAAATGGTTCAAGGGCCATAGGTGCAAAGAAAAAAAGATTATGCATGTTGATTTCTGGTGAGGACAATGAGTGTCATGAAATTTCTGATACAGGAGGAAATAAGCTAGAGATTTCATTGGAACATAGATAGAGTTCATTTGCCATCTCCTTACAAGCAGTGTCAGGTGACTTACATCATTCTGCTATAAAGTTGACGGGGACAGTTCAAAACAAACGATGATGATCTTGGTTGATTTAGGATCTACATACAGTTTTATTGATACCAAGTTTAGTGAAAGGATGGGACTACCTTTAGATGATGATATATATATATATATATATATATATATATATATATATATATATATATAGAGAGAGAGAGAGAGAGAGAGAGAGAGAGAGAGAATAAGGGAGGTAGGGTGGCACCTCATGGGAGGGTGTCTACTTGTCACCCCCCCCATGCTATCATCAAGCACATGGGTGCATGATGATAGCATGTGGGGGGTGACAAGTAGACACCCTCCATAGGGTGGCACCTCACCTCCCTCATCCTATATATATATATATATATATATATATATACCCTTTGAAGTGATGGTAGCTAATGAAGAAAATTTGGTGCACAAAGGCCTGTACAGAGGAGTGATAATAGATTGCGAAGGCAAGAAAATCACAGCTATTTTGTTAGAATTACCCATATCTAGATGTCATATTGTGTTGGGGGCAAACTGACTTGATACATTGGGAGATATTATGGAATTTTCAAGACTAAACTATGAAATATGAAATGCAGGGGGTGACACTGCAGTTCAGAGGAGTTAGATCTAATAAGTACATGAGCCAGTTGTTGGAGCCTGTAAACAAGGATTTGAGACATACACCTCAAGTTTCTATTATACAACTCTGCTTTGTAGAAGTAAGTACAGGTACTAAAGGTGAATATAGGCCCGAGTTAACTAAGGGTCTGCTTGGTAACGGTGTTTTCACCGGTTTTGGGGTGTTTTTGAACCGATCGAAAATCCCTGCTTGTTAATTTTTTTGAGGCATGCGCGCACCGGTTTTGGTCGGCTCAAAAACCCCCCAAAACCGGTGTAATGTATTTTTGGGTGGCTTTATAAACACTCCAAATCGGTGAGTTTTGAGCGGCTCTATTTTTTTTTATTGCATTTATATCCTCACAAAAATATATATAATATAACTACTGATACCCTTCCCTATTTAATTTATTCGTGTAAAAAACTTTCAGAACCGCTCCTTAGTGAATTACCAAGCATGGATTGGACTGGTTTAAAAGTCACTACTTAAAAACCATCCAAAATCGGACCCCTCATAACCGCTCATATCCAGTACTCTAAAAATACCTCATAACCGCTACCCCTACAATTGCCAAGCAGACCCTAAATTGTTGCACTTTGTCCATATATGGTCAAGAGAGTATCAGACAGAGCAGCAGACATTGTATAAGAAGAAGAATTGCCAGACAGTTCAAGAGCTACCAGTGATTTCTTCTCATGTCTCGAGCTTAGAAGGATAGTTAGATTGCTTCTCATGTCTCAAGCTTAGAAGGATTGTTAGTTAGTTAGTTACAGGTTAGTTAGGTAGTTGGGGCAGTTACATTCCTGTAAATGACTCGAGTATTTTATTTTTTTCCAATTGATTACTGTTCTTTGTTAAAAAAAACCCTAGTTATATTTTTTTTCCAATTGTGTGTGTGAGTGTGATTTCAAAAAAAAAAAAAAATAAAAAATTAATGTTCTTCTTGCTTCCATCCATGGCTACTATGTTCGTTCACCTCCAGTTCCTGGTCAATCAGGAAGAGGTGCTAACACAAATGTGGGCGAAATTCTAAAATAAATAAATAAATCTTGCACCCTTCTACTTTTGCAACAACAAGAAAGAAACAACAATCTTACAACGAGTTCAGGTTGGCTAAAATCATTCAATTCTTTTTTGGGTTACATGAAAAAAAAAGCGTAATTAAACATGCAGAAGCTAACTTCAGTAGTGTCTCCATCAAGCAAGATGGTAGTATAGATAAAGATGTGCAAACCACAATTAATTGGCGACAACAAACTAAGTTTGCCAAACATGTATGATGTGTGCACGCTTATACATCACTGCCACGTGGTGAGTCCGTCATGCTGAATAATTTCTCGGATAAAGGAACACAAGGACGTGCTACCAAGTACAACTCCGACTTTCTCGATACAGTCGACGCGTAAAGCTCCGTCATGTCGAGCTCATCGGCCTTCATCCCGTTAGGAAGTTCCCAGTCGAAGTAGCAAAGGAGATGGGCCAGGGCAAGGTCTACACTGGCCAGACCAAACGTCATACCCGAACACATCCTTCTACCTGCACCAAACGGCAAGAGGTTGAAATCTAGCCCTTTGAAGTCGACCGGATTCGCGTCGAACCTCTCCGGCCTGAAGCAGTCTGGGTCATCCCAGTGCCGCGGGTCTCTGGCTAAAGCCCATGCATTCACAAGAACTCTCGTGCCGGTTGGTATCGCGTAACCTTGAACTCGGCAAGCCTCCCTGCACTCTCTGGGCAGCAAGGGAGCCGGGGGATGTAGCCTTAGAGTCTCTTTGATGACTAGCTTTAGGAACTTCAATTCTCGGACATCGCTCTCTTCCAGCTTCGTCCTCCGTCCTAGCGACTGTCGGACCTCATTCTGCACCTTCTCCATCGTCTCCGGGTTTCTCATCAGCTCGGACATGGCCCATTCTAGGGTTGTGAAGGACGTATCGGTTCCAGCCATGAACATGACCTAACAATTAATTAAAATGCGATCGAGATATTCTTAAGACATTAATTTCTTGAAAATAAGATTTGTCACTCACAAAATATGGATCTCAGTAAGTCATTTTTCATACAGTATGTGAAGCTATAGCTAGGGTTTCACATATAAGAAACTCAAAAAGTTTCTGAATTGATATGAACCAATGACTGTTTGAAAACCTATAGATAGCTAAATGTTATCTAATTTTGATTAACTTGCGCTTTCAGATTTTTGCAACTAAATATCCTGAACTTTTTTATTAGCAACTATGGGACAATAAGCAACTTGCAAAATATGTTCTTATGACAAATTAAAAGAAGAAGAAAAAAGGAGCATAATATAAAAAGAGCATAATATGTTTTAGTGAAAAAAATGGTCTCAAAAAACAAATATTATTAGTTTGATGAACTAATGGGAGGTAGCAAGTTACTAACGGTATGAGTTCGGGATATATAGTTGCTAATTATATATAGAGAAAATTAAGAGCATTTAACCTACAAAATCCTGAAAATTCAGGATATTCATGCGTGGAGTCCAAAAACTCAACAAATAGATGCGAATTGTTGTCACTTATTTTCCTATCAAAAGCTAACCGGGCATGCATGGCGCAAGCCATGAACACGTGTCAGTCATTAATTATCAGCGAACCGTTGGAGATTTACAATGCATGCATGAAATGTAAAAAATGGAACACGCAACCATCGATCAGTACTTACCAAGATGACAGCTTTTACGTTGTTGGTTGTAAGAGGGACATCGAGCTCGCAACTCTCCCTGTGCCTCAGCAACACATCTACAAGATCCTCTTCCCTATCATCCTCCGATTCGTGCTCTCTCAGAATCTCGTCAAAGAACCGGTCGAGGAACTCATGGAGTCTCTTCAGTTTGGACTTTGCCCCCGTCACTACATCGAGGAAGCTCAAGAACGGAAACAGATCTCCTACAACTAGACCACTTACCAAGTTCATCACCTCTCGCATTGCCACGAAGAACCTCTCCTGGTTCCGGCATTTCTTTCCCATGACAGCTCTGAAGACTATGTTGTTGCTCAGCGACAAGAGCCTCCGGCTAAGATTTATAGGCACTGCTCCCTCGCTCGTCGTCACAATGCCCTTGACTAGGTTGTGTACCTCTTCTTCCCGCAGTGAGCTGAAGGACTTCACGCGAGTGGGATTCAGTAGCTCCAACATGCATATCTTTCTCAGTTGCACGTAGTACCTGATTGAATAATTGTTAGTACGATTACATAGAATAGTACAAAAATGTAATACAACTTGAACAATACAGCTACTCAGGAATGGAAAGATCAAACTGACTGCTTTCAAGAATTGCAACCAAGTTGCAATTCTTCTCATTCATCACAGGTCACCATACGCACTATCCTTTTTATTACGTATTCATTTCCCATAATTATCCTTTTTATTATCATATTCATTTTCCGTACAAAAATGTTATTTGGCTCCCAAAAAATTTAGATGATACCATCTTCCATTATATGGCATATGACATGGCTGATGACATGACAGTTGACATAGTAAAATTAAACATTAAAACTAATATTAAAATTAATATCAAATTAACATGAACATTAATATTAAAATTAACATTAACATTAATATTAACTTTAACATTAACATTAAAATTAATATTAACATTAAATTAAAATTAGCATTAACATTAAAATTAATATTAATATCAAATTATTATGAATATTAATATTAATATTAACGTTAATATTAATTTTAACATTAACATTAAAATTAAAATTAACATTAAATTAAAATTAATATTAACATTAATAATAAAAATTTGGGTAATTAATTTCTTGGGTTAAAACATGACATGTCAGGTGTCATGTCACTTGCCATGTCAGATGTCACATAATGGGAGATGGCATCATCCAAAAAATTTAGGAGCCAAATAGCATAATTGTTTTCCGTAACTATCCTTTATAACAGCTAATTAAGTAGCCGTTAATTTCTATTTAATGATTATTAAATCTGTTGGGGATGGATTCCTTAAATATATTCGAGTTTTTTGGTTCTAGCGGCATGAGAAAATAGAATGAATAAATCTATCCTCCTTTCTCCTTTCATCTCCTTTCAAGTCTCTTCTACTCTGGGCAGAGCTAAGTTCGGATCAATCTTTCCGAGTTGTGTGCGACGACGGAAAAACGGTAGAGCGAGAGTTTTATCACTATGAGCATTCGAAAAAGTCTGTACATAGACCCGGATTAACTCTTAGGACAGTGTTACATGCACGACTTCCCATGAGGTCGGTAACTTTCAATTATTGTTTATTTTGTTTACCGAGTTTTAAAAGCGAAAATCAAATATTTCTAACAATCTAAGAGTTAATCGTGTGATTATTTTACATCTTGATTAACATTTGAAAATGTGATACATACAGTTTTTCATACTGCTACAATCGAAGATTATTAAAACAAAAAATTTAAAATTTTGTTTTGAACATAAATAGATGTCGATAGCCTATACATACTTTCACATACAGTTTTGGACATGAATAGAAATCTATTGCCCAATATGAATCAGTGTGAAAGTGCATGTATAAGTTGGCAGTCTTTGCTTATATACTAGAAATGGAACTGTGTTTCTGTCATTTACAAATATGATACTATTAGCTATAGCTAGGACATACGTCGTTGAAATTTTTATACATGATCATATGTCTTGGAAAGTTTTATATAGCTATGATAGATTAGAAAGTTTTTTATATTCATGATAGATTAAGTAGCCAATAGAAGACACAAGGCTAGAAATCATAACGATTTTTGATCCAAACGTGTGAAAGTTTCCAGTAGAAACAGACCAATGATAATATTTAGTCGACAATTAATCATGTTTTCAGCAAGTGGAGCACCACATATTACGGTCAGCGATATTGCCAATATTGAGATAATTAATTAGTTTAATTACAGTGTGTGTAGAAGGAATCCTATATAGATTATACATCTTTGTTTAATATTAGTTTCTACATGATTCTCGAGACATTCCTATATTTTGTTCGCAAGCTTCCATGTCTTATTTGCTACTTGTTATGAAAATGAGATGTCTAGTTCTAGATGTCAATTATTTCAATAGAAAGCATGACCTAATGCTAGTTGTTTAATCGTCACAAGTTTTAATATCATATATAGATGTGTCATAATCTGCTACTTTCTAGCATTTTCTTCATCCATGTGGAAATCGGTGAGTAAACTGCCACAATATATTTTAGATTGGACTTTAAGCTCTCGAATGATGTATTATTTGGACCTATATATTAATGGGATATGCTAATTCCTTAAGTAGAAGAAAGGCATGTAAGACGATGCTACAATACCATCTTGGCATTGGTTAAAAGTTCTAGATTTTAATGAAATGTGAAGACAAAATTTTAAGGTTAGAAATAAACCAAAATAAATGATATACGCAGCAACACTAGCAATACTGATGTGAATTGTGTCCACACTTTTCTTTGTTTTAGATTCTCTCTCACATGTCTTCCTTGTTGGTCCATAATTACAGAAGAAAGATATCAAGACCTCAACTTAGTTTTACATTCTGTTATATATTGTTAGTTTTTCTATTATTTGAGATACTAGCTTTTCTATTATTAGCTTCTCATAATATTTTAACAATCATTATTTGAGGCTCCATAATTTAGAATATATAGTATACTTAGAAATCCCAAAATAGAAGGTTGTAACAAAATCGTGCAAAGGTAATTGTTCTCCATGCACTTTCCAGAAGTGATCCATACTATTAAAATTTCACTAACATCCATCTATCATCATCCCCATCATCAACAACTTCTTCCTCCCTATCAAAACCCTTCCTATCACCATCCTTTCTCAGATCTCTACTAAGAAATCCATAGAGATCCTATCTTTGCCATAAAGATCAATCAAGAACATTTGTTAACACCTACAAACCTATCAAGAAGGGGTTAGCAAGCTTACAAAGTAAGATTTTTTCATCTCGAATCTCATGCTAATAATTCTGTAGGAAATCTGAGTTTAATATCTTAGAAATTAGACTTTAATCTCTCTTATCATAAATTTTTACCTCTACAAATTGTATATAAAATTGTTGAGAAATCGGATTATGGTAGTGTTTATTTTTAGCACCATTGTGAAGGAACCCTATGATATTGTTAGAATCTTTTAAAACTGAATCTAACGTAGGTTTATTAATGTAAAAATATAATTTTTAAGCATTTTTTGTGATTTTATCATCTTAGATCTGATCGAAAAAAAATAGGGATCGAAATACTAGCTTTTCGGGTAATGGACTGACAAAGAATAGCCAAAATATGGTGGTTAATTGGACCATTGAATCCAATGTTATTTTCTGTGAAATAATCAGTATCAAATATGTTTTAAAATAATATTTCATGTATTTTTACTTATACTGGAAGTTGACGATGTTCCTGACAAGTTTCGAGTAGACTACCTGACATAGAAGTCAACTAGCCTTATAATTTTTTTTGGAATTTTAAATCTGAAAATTCAGAGTTAATTATGTATAAAGTAATTTAAAATATCATTTTTATGATTTTTAGATGATTTTTATTTGTGCTGTCGAAGTAGGGATATAACCGACAATTCAGAAGTCGGAAACTGTAAAACTAGGTCCCAGTGTCTCATGAAACGTATGTGTTATTGTGCATGAATCGGAGTGGTTCCATGAGATATTTGGATATAGTTATTATGGTTAGTAATAATAAATTAGCTAATTAAGTCATACTATATGTTACTAAAGTAGTTAATTAATTATTTAGGAGCATTGGATTTTCGAGGCGTGGACACGAGAGCTACTTTTCATCTTCACAATGCGAAATCAGGCAAGTGCACCTTGCTATTGTTTAGTTCTGTTATATTATTGTTCTTTATCTTCTTGTATTGATGTTATTGTCTTGGACCTTAGTGGATATATCAGTACATGCTTCCGGGTTATATTCGGGTGCATTCAACTATTAAGTTGTCTAGTATTGATATATAGAGCCTGTCTGAGATCTATGGATTTACTTCCATTGAGACCTGTAGGATACGACACGTGATTGACACATGTGCTAGATTTCCTGATACCTGTAGGTTAAGATTGGTGGTTGTCATTTTATTTTTATTTTAGATGTGTCATAGGATGTGCCGTCTAGATAGAGGTCAGAACGGCGAGTTGTGGATGCAACTTATTGATTTTTGAGAGTTGAGGACAATTTCTACTTGTGCGGGCCATGTTGTGCACTTACACTATATATATATATATATATATATATATATATATATATATATATATATATATATATATATATATATATTGAAGAAGGTAATTGTATTAATTAATAACAAATAGGCAGCCCAATTAGGTATGGCTTGTTACAAGTGTTTGTACATCATACTCAATATTATGCATGATGCCTATCTCCGAAGTATACAAATTCTCGAAAATTCTTTTGTTATGTTCACATCAAATGTGCCAAACAACAGCTGCTAATCGAATACGTGCTTCAAAGAACCATCTACGACCCCTCCTTCTGGTGTTACTTAGCTTCTCAATGATGCAGTCCACCTCCTGCTGATTGCCTGGTAGTAATTGGAGTTTGCAACACTGCTCTTGCCAAATTCTCCATACTAGAGGGCAGTTGAGAAAAGTATGGTTGATGCTCTTTGCATAGCCGATGCATAGCACACAGCTCTGATCTGTAACATGTATACCAAAACGTATCAGCCGATCCTTCGTAAGGAGTCTGCCTTGTATCAATTTGTACATGCATAATTGGAATTTAAGGGCAGCTCCTTTTATCCAGGCGAACTCATATCTTCTCAGGTTCTCATACTCTCATATACTACCTTGTGAACAAAGCCGCTTGTAGTCGCTCCCGTCCACTGCCAGCCATCCGTCCTTAGCTGGTGGTCCACCTGGATACTCATAATGGCCACCCCCACTGGACGAGTGCCTTCGTGCTTCTCAGGCTTCCATACGCCTCCTTCCAATATGCTGCTCACTCGTTCGTAGCTTCTCGGGCGAATAGTAGCATCTCCACTTCTAATCTCTACCAAGCTTCTGTTCTGAATCCATGGGTCATACCAGAGACTCATCGACTCGCCATCCTTCATAACTCTGTCTATCCGACTTTGAACGAATCCTCGATATTTAAGAATTGTTTTAAATGTCACCGAGGCATTGTTGTCGCTACGAACATGCCAGAAGTTATCTTCCTTAACGTATTTTTCCACCATCCATCTAGCCGATAAAGACTCGCCAGACACTAACTTCCAAACTAGCTTCATAGCCGCCATATCTCGGAGTGTACTTAAGGAACACAAGCCCACGCCTCCTTCATCTCTAGGATGACATAGATAAGCCAAGCTAATTGAGTGGAGGCCTCCTCGCCATATAAAATCTGCACATATTTTTTCTATCTTTGTGATTGTTGCTTGTGGGATCATAGTAGATTGAAGCCAGAAGATAACAACCGCATTGATAACCGATCGGACTAACTCAATACGACCACCAAAAGATAATCCTTTGGCATGCCAACCTTCTGCGCGCCTCTGAGCGTATTCCACTAGGCTCTTGCATTCAGTGTCATACGCATAATTTATAGATAGTGGAATATCCAGATATTTCACGGGTAGCTCCCCCCGCTCAACTCCGATTATCTGAGCTTGAGTCTTTGTCCGGACATTGTCAATTAAAGTAGATTTTACTTTTATCACAACTGAGTTGCAACCCAGTGTGAGATCCGAATATCTTCAGGATGGATGCTAACTCCTTCATGCCTCAGTAAACGGCTACAAAAATACTAGTAAGTCATCTGCATAAATTAGGTGAGACACATGCGGCTCTATCTTGTGCTATATAGGGATAATTCGCCGCTCAAATATGGCTTCCTCCATAAGATATGAAAAATACTCCATCACCAGAGTAAACAAATAAAGAAAGAGTGGGTCACCTTAACGCAAACCTCTATTACTAGCAATAAAACCATGAGGGATACCCTGGATGAGCACAAAAAATGACGGAGTGGACATGCATTCCCGAACCATAGCGACCCAAGCAGGGGCAAACCCAAGTGCCATCATAATATGGCAAACAAATTCGTGGTTAACTGTATAATAAGCTTTCCGCAAATCCAGTTTGATACACGCTCGTTGTCCCCCGGTCTTATTGAAGTTGCGAACCAATTCGTGTGAAAGTAAGTTGTTGTCAGCTATAGCTCTACCTTTGATAAATATCGCTTGATACAGAGAGACTAAATGCGGCATGATTCCTTCCATTCGCCGACACATCAAATGAGTGATGATCTTGTACAGGTAGTTACAGCAAGCGATCGGCCGGTAATCAGCAAGCGACGACGCGTTCTTTATCTTCGGGATGAGGGAAAGATACGTATGATTCATCTCCTGTAGCAATCGGCCATTAGTGAAGAAATCACCGACCATGTCGAGCATCTGCACTTTAATCTCCTTCCAGTGCACATTGAAGAACTTATTTCCAAAGCCATCTGGCCCTGGCGATTTGTTGGGGTCAGCCGCTTTGATGATCAACTCTAACTCTTCCATTCGCACTGGCTTGATTTCCAAGAGGAGAAACTAACTTCCTGCATACAATGTCTTAAAAAAGCGATATATAATCAGATTGATTAAATAGCTCCGAGTAGTACCTTACAGCCTCTGCTTGAAGTTCACTGCACTTTGTAATCTCTTTCCCATCTGGTCCGAGCAACTTGCCAATATAATTTCGATGTTAGCGCATTCGAACCACGGCGTAGAAAAATTTTGAACAGTTGTCACCTTCGCGTAGCCACGAGCATTTAGCTTGTTGAGCCGCCTCGATCTCCTCTTGCATGCGGAGAAGACTAACTTCTCTAATCAGATCCCGCTCCTCGTTGGCCAAATCTTCGTCGTCTACATTGTGTTGGAGAGATAGTTGACCTTGCGCAAGCTTGGCTTCCTGAACATCAAGTCGCTCGCAAGGCCGCCTCCGATTCCAGGCTTTCAAACCCGTCTTCACCGCTTTGAGGTGCTGAACAAGCTTGAACTAATGATTGCCTTGGATATTAGATAGAAGTCCACGCTCAACTACCTCACTATAGCCATCGATCATATGCCATTTATTGTTGTACCTAAAAGATCTGGCTCTCCTTTGGTCCAGAGAAGCAAATCGAATACACATAGGTGAATGATCACTTGTACCCACCTCTAGTCCTTCGACGACTGTGTCAGGGAAGGTTTGAAACCATTCCCTATTCCCCAAAGCTCTGTCCAATTGACACGCCACCTGTTTATGGACCGACTTGTTATTCTAAGTCCAAATATTCCCCCTGCGTTCAATTTGTTGCAAGCCAGATTGGAGAAGACAAGAGTGAAACTCCTGCATGATAGCCTCCGGGACTGGACGTCCACCAATCTTCTCGTGCCGGTACAGAAGAGCGTTGAAGTCACCCATTAGAACTAGGGGAAGCTTGAACTGACCTTTGGCTATTTCTGCCGTATGGATGATGTCCTTCCAGAGCGCCTCCCTCCCTTTGCGGTCGTTATGACCATATACAACGCCAAGAATAAATTCCATTCCTTCTTTATTGCTAAATTTGACAACAATAAGTTGATCAGAAATACTTATCGTATTACCTTCCCAGCATCTATTATCCCATTGCAACCAAATACGAGCCATCGTACATAGGTGCAGGTTATGTATGTGGTCCCAATGCATCAATTTACGCCACCATAGCATCTTGTCAGTTTTGATTTTCGTCTCTAGCAAGGTGCAGATACTATGTTGCCCCTTCGTAATACTTTGGCTGATCTCCCTCCACGGACCCAGCGAACAAGCTCCACGGACGTTCCAAACGATCAAGAGTCATTTATAAATTATTAGTCCCCCATCAGTAACCTGAGCGTCGATCTCTAGGGAAGGAACTTGCTCAACATTATCTACTTCTAGCACACTCCTCTCCGTGGTAGTCACCACCATTGCCTCCTTCGCCTGAAATTTCTCCTGCCATCTGGGGTTTTCCATACATACACCCAAGCCGCTATACGTAAGCAAGAGTATTGGACGGTTCGAGTCCTCCGAGGCGACACCCGCGTGTCGTTTTCTGCTACCCATAACCGCTGATGTACTCGCGGCTCCTTTGTGTCTATGTGCCGCCTCCTTCCCACGAGTCTTCATCGTAGAGTCCCTATACTTCGATTGCCTCTTGCTCTTTGAGCTAAATGTAACCTGCTGTCCGCCATTCACCTCCTTCGGCAAGACGCTCCCTAGCAAATTATCGGGCATAAAAGGGTTGCTCATGCCTGTGTTTCACGCATTCGCCAAATCGATATTTATTTCCAACTCTATGCCTGTTTGATTGCCATCTTGCTTCCCAATGTCATGTCCAGGTTTTGATGGCCACGCTCTGTCTCTCTCCTTGTATGGTCCGGATATGAGTGGCTGCATTGTTAGCCGAACTTGACTCCTCTCTTTGCTGGGTTTTAAAAGGATATTCTTTGCTTCCCACTGGATTTCCCTCCCCCATATCGACAACCCTAGCTTTGCATTCTTTTGGCGGATGACCAAAACATTGACAGAATTGACACATAGAGGGAACCCATCAAACGTCCATCAAACGTCCAAGGACCTCCATGAATGACCCGTTCCATGTCTTCCTGAATACCAAACCACACAAAATAAAACCTATTATTTTTTGAGAAGAAATCCATGCTGCCTTTGGGTTTCCATACTCGATGTGCATACGCACGTATGTGCCCATAGAACGGCATGTTCCCGAGTACGTACAGAATTATTGTATTCTTCCAATACTCCTTCGTCTCCGCCAAATCTTCCTCTGTGAAAGATGCTCGCAATCTGTTTCCCGCTTTTTTGGGTTCCACAAACTCCGTAGCACCATTTGATTTGCTAGAATCCTGACGTACAAAATCCACCCATGATTTCCTCTGGGTTCCTTCCGTCAATGGAGCTTTGCCTTTTTCAATATGAGGCTGGGGCTTGACGTGGCCAGACCCCTCCCTGATGGACCCCTGAGTCGTAGCTTGGATCGGACGCCACCGAGCTATGGGATGTGTGGTGGGCTGTCCTCCGCCACCACTCGTATTATTCATCCCCGCCCACTCCCGACGCCGATGGGGAGTCGCGTTAGCAGGAGCCATAGCCTCGCGACTCTTAGCCCGACTTCGTCTCCGCACCGTTGTCCATCCTCCATGTTCCTCTCTTCCTGCCGCTATGGATTCTCCTTTCTCTAATTCGTCTTCCTCCGTCAGGCCGGGATCCCATATTGGGAACCCTATTTCCTTCGAGCCGGAGGCAGCCGTGATCTCCAGGACCATCTTATATATATATATATATATATATATATATATATATATATATATATATATATATATATATATTCGGAGAGGAGCCTTGTTTCTTGAGTTATAGCCTCTCTTAGTTACCATTGAGACTCTAGTACCAGAGCTACGGCTATATGTACGCCAGTCCCGAATGTCTTTTACTTTGGAGATGTCTGAGCTTGCGAACGTTCTCCTAAAAGCGTCATGACAGTTTGGTTTAGTTACCCCAAAATATTTTATTTACTGCACTTTGTCTTGTATATTATGTGCCTTGCTATGTCCCCTGAGGACCTGGTTATTCCCCAAATATAGCTGACAAGATCTTTTCTGAGAAGTATGGGCCGAAAGTCTATTATTCTTTTGCACCATCTGAGGAAGGCGAGGTAGCACCGGAGTAGTTCTTCATTAATTGCTATTTTATTTTCTGTCAGAGCTGAGGGCTTATAGTGACTTCTTTTATATTTTCATCTGACACTTGTATCGTTCATTTATTTTGCCGAGACTCGTATCCATGGGTTTTCCATGTGACTATTTTATTTTTATTTTGACATTATTCTAGTTTTCTTTATTCAGTCAATTTGTCTTGTTACTATTATGTGATTCTTGTATCCGTGGATGAGATTAATTCTTGTGACTACCATACATATTATTCTACAGCTTAAGATACTTTCCATTGGTCCATTAAATTGGGTATACTAATGGAGTGTGTCTACTGGCATGCCCCGGGTTCTAGTCCTTATGGATTTTGAGACTGGGGCATGACAAAAGCAAATATTTCTAACAGAAGAAACATAAGAATAAAACTCTTGTTCAGATTATGAAGATCATCATTTCTCAAAGCAAGATTCGACCATTTTTCGTCGATCTGCTTCCAGGAACCAGCAAGTTCAAAGAATTGAACTTTTGGAACGCTCCTTTGACATCCCCAGAAACTGGACAACACTCAGACAGAACTTCGCGGCTTCACTGTTGCTACAAACTCTCCTATTGCTGCATATATTCCCAAGTATATCCGCTAAAAGCAAAATCGAGAGAAAATATAGGAGAGCCAAGTCCTCTAGCAGCCAGAACCACCCATGATGGTCAGTTAATCAAGGAAATAACTTTCCAAGTGGACGGTTACAACAGTAACTCCCACTAAGTGGGCAGCGAGAGTTACGGAACTGAAACGTCCATGATGAAAGAGTCACTTTGAAACCCAGTTCCAACAGGTGCAACAACAACACTTGAACCCAGTTCCAACAGAAGCATTGACCTTGCTGAAACAGCCGGCCCCGCTGGAACGCTGGCCATGCTGAACCAGCTAACCCACTAGACTAGTTGGTTATGCTGGAACACTAGCCATATTGGACCATTTGGCCCCATTGCACCCAGTTGTACCAAGTGATGAACGTGCATGACGTAAAAGTACACCATCAAAACGTTACTTTTTGCTCTTCGCCCATGCCAGTATCTGAGTCCTTATCGCTAGGCGAAGGCTAGCTCCTAAGGAAAATTCCCAAAAAAAGGTGACAAAAACCAATATTTCTTGAAGGATTTGAACCTTGTCCTCTAGTAAAACACCACATCATACTAACTACATGGACTACAACTCGTGTGTAATACAATAAAAGAAAAAGCTTATATTGAAATACACACTTGGAGTTTGTCATATGGATGACGTGCGACCAATCTCTAGAGTGTAATTTCAAATAAACCCCAACAATCTTTTACATATTTCAATATATGAGCGTTCCCTACTGTACATCATGCATTAGGATAGATGTCGCTTACAACTTGAATCTTCCAGTATGGGTCGAACATTACAAAAAAAATGAACTAAGCATTAAATTCATTACCATAACTGTTATTCTTCTCACTCACACAATAATATCAATTGTGCCTCTGGTGGCACATTAAAGGCCATGTGCTGATCTGGTATCTGTGTATTTATCATGTTCCGAAGTCGAGTTCCAACCTTTTGGTGGTGCCATTCCACAATACCATGAGGTTATAGCCTCTTTATAGTGTTTGTACTACCACTCCCTGACTTTTAGCATGAGGCTACATGCCTTTTTGTGTTGCTACTCTGCTCTGACGTGGCCCGAAGCTGATGTCACATCTCATGTGGTGTCATACTACTGTAGCATTGGGTACTTGTCCCTATGTAATGTTGAACTACCTTGCTTCCTGTAAAGCACGTAGAGTATTTCAAATGCTCAAAAACTCATTAAGTCATAAAATCGTCCTCCCACATGATATGCTTTTTCTTTAGAGCAAAAACAAAGGTTTAGGATGCAATCTCAATAATGTCTCAAAGAACTAACCTTTGTACTTCATGTTTCCTATTCAATGATCTTTCCTTAAACTAAAAGCAAGATGCCTTGTAAATTTTTCTTTGAACTATTTGCATAATACTTTATGGTAGAATTAAAATACATTACATCAAAATACTTTCAAGCCCATTTTTTGTTGTGTCATCGACCAGCTGACGCTTGATGCCTTTGTTGGACGGATCTACCAGATTCTCCTAGATCTGAACATCAACAACTACAATGATGTCATCTTTGATGCACTAATTTAATATTGTATGATGATGTCTCACAATTATCTTCTTACCATTGAATAGATCATTTGATGTCATGCTATAGTTGCCTGGTTGTCGTAATATATCGGTATAACCAAAATTTACACTCCAACTAGAGGAATATCATACATGAGCTCCTAGAGCCATTTTGCTTCATCTGTTGTAGCATCCAGAGCATAGAACTCAGACTCCATAGACGAGTGAGAGAGCAAAGTCTATTTTTTCGACTTCCATGATATAACAGCTCCACCCATGGAGAAAAAAAATTCTCCTATGGGCATTTTGCTCTCCTCTTCTACGGACCAGCTAGCATCATTGAAGCCTTCCACCATAATCGGATAATTGTTGTAGTATAGTACGAACTTTTGAGTATCCTTGAGATATCTCATAATTATTTTCACAACTTTTCAATATTATACACCTGAATTGCTCGTGAACCAACTCAGCATCCCTACGACAAAAGTAATGTCAGGTCTAGTGTCACTCATTGTATAAATTAAACTTCCAATGACGCTTGAGTACTGTATTTGCCTAATACTTCTTTCTGAATGTTGCTTCAGCTTCTTGTTACACCTATAGGAGTATCAATTCCAGAAAGATCATGATATCCATAGCATGTGAGCAACTATTTTGTATGTAATGATCTTCTGAAAGAGTGAGCCCAGCTTTCACCCGGATAATCTTTATCTCAAGAATAACATCAGTATCTCCCATGACCTTCATACTGAATTTGAATAAGAGAAGCTTCTTTGTCTTTGTGACGCTATCTAGATCTGTACCCATGATTAGCATATCGTCCACATAGAGACACGCAATAACCCTCTGTTATCAGCGAACTTGGTGTATACACACTTATCTGTCTCGCTAATTCTTTAACCGTTTGATCTGATAACTTAATCAAACTTTTCATACCATATCTTGGGAGCATGTTTTAGACCGTACATAAATTTTACTAACTTGTATTCTTTGTCTTCAATCCCTTTGGCGACAAAACCTTCTGGATGCTTTATGGAAATCTCTTCGGTCATATCTCTGTTCAGGAATGCTGTTTTGGGTTCTACATGATGAATCACTAGCTTGTGAATTGCACCAAGAGCAATAAGCATTCTGATAGTTGTCATCCGCATAACTAGAGCATAGGTATCAAAGTAGTCGATATTATGCTTTTGAGAAAGCCCTTTAGCCACCAGTCTATTCTTGAACTTATCAATAGTTCTGTCGGCTCTCATCTTCTTCTTCAATATTCATTTGCAACCGACAGATTTTGCTCCTCCAGGTAGATAGACTAACACCCAAGTGTTATTAGATGTTATGGAATCAATCTCGTCATTGATTGTCTCCTTTCAGAAAACAAAATCTCTGGTCTTTATCACCTTAATATAGGTAAGCGGATCAGCTTCCACATGATACGTGACAAAGTCTTTTCTAAATTCCTTCGGCCTTTTTACTCGCTTTAAAGGTGCTCAGCAAGTACTGGTTCAGATATTACATCTTCAATTGCAACTTCTTCTTGGACTATAGCTTCTTCTGAAGTGCTAGCATCCTCGGTGTTTATCGTGCTAGCATCCTCGGTGTTTATCGTGTTCTCAGGTAAATTCGCAAGGACAATGTTCTTATGCCTGGCAAACTTATCCTCGAAGAATTCAATATCAGAGAATTCAGTAATCTGATTCGATTAAAAATCAGAAAAACCTACGAGCAAGACTCTTCTCGGCATAACCCAAAAATATGGTCTTCGTAGTCCTCTTTCCAAGCTTCTAAATCTTGACGTCGAGAAGTTTCACATAAGCGAGATACTCCCAAACTCGAATGACATTCAAGTTGAGTCTGAATTTGAACTAGAGTTCATGAGTAGTGATGTCTGATTGTGCAAACGATACTCTATTGAGAATAAAAGTAGCCGTCTGTGCAGCTTCTTCCCAGAATTAGTTTGGAAGACGTGCTGTTAATAACATGGAGTTCATCATTTCTGTTATAGTACGGTTCTTCCTTTATGCTACTCCATTAGATTGGAGGAAATACGGAACAGTCGTTTCTTTAACAATTCCATTTCTTTACAAAACGATACAAATTCAATAGAACGATACTCTCTGCCTTGATCGCTTCTGAGTCTCTTGAGTTGTTTTCCCGTTAGACGTTCATCTTTTGGCTTAAATTTTTTGAACTTCTCGAATGCTTCATCTTTAAATTTCAGAAGATAGAAAAAAGCGTACTTCGAAAAGTCGTCGATGAAGGTTATGAAATACTTCATTCCGGCCTTTGTGGAGAAGTTCTTGAAGTTACAGATATTTGAGTTTACTAACTCCAGAAGATCTGTACTTCGGTTCACCTGCTTGAACGACTTTCTTACAATTTTAGTCTGCACACAGACTTCACATTTTTCCACTTCCTTATCCCCACATTTGGAGATAAGACAGACTAGACATCTTGTTTATTCCTCCTTTTTCCTTCCACCTTGTTCTTCCTTTTTTTTCCCCTAGAAGCAAGTCTGAATTTCTGTGGTCATGTGGACTTATTTTAAAATATGGTTTGATGGAGACCAAGACTGTGGTGTGTTTTAGATTGCTCTATCAAAAGAGAATAGTCCATATATAGATTCCGTACTTACGGGAATCAGGATACTCGAACATAGTTTACAGCTAGCTCCCTAGTGATAGATTTAAGCTTATTTTTATTTATTTATTTCTAATGGTTAGAATCATATTATTTAGTCATCTTAACATTTAATACTCGAACCTAGTTTACAGCTAGTTCCTTAGCGATATATTTAAGCTATTTTTATGCATAGTCTAGTCTATATCATATTATTTAGTCATGTTATTGGTTCACGTCATTACCGACATTTTTATTCTTTGCATATATTGTTATTTTCATAGATATTAACAATCTCCTTTTTGGTAAACTACATATCTAGGATTCTCATAATTCTTGTTCACAGTACAAAAACTGTATCACAAGACAAATTGTCCTAATGTATAGCTGAATGTATTGTCTTGTTTATCGGTTCTACAGTACCACATAGTAGGATGTGTATAGTGTATCGTAAATAAGATGTGTATTGTAAGATACCGACGAGCAATTTATAGTGTCATTCTCATGATTGATTACATAGGCATTGCACCGTCGAATCATCTTGTTTCATAAAGTCTAATAGATGAGGATTTGAACCAGGTAAATTGTTTCTGAAATTGCTCCCACTGGAATTCGAACTCCTGACCACTCGGGCCGCATGCATCTTCCTAGAGGTCATCTGCTATATATATATATATATATATATATTTTATATATATATATATATATATATATATATATATATATATATTTTGCTAGAGGTCATCTGCTATATATACATATATATATATATATATATATATATATATATATATATATATATATAGAGAGAGAGAGAGAGAGAGAGTAGTACCAGTAAAAATTCAATAAAAATTGCACTTGTATAGATGCTTGTTCATAGTACTTGTTCATAGAGAACTAAGTTTGCATAGCTGCTATCCTGTCAGCATGGCGTTAGTGCAAGTCTCCAGCTCCCATAGTTTTTCTTTCAAATTCATAGGGCATTATACCTCATAAATGCAAACCTCTTTGCCCCTTCTGCTTAATTAAGGGACCATTCGAACAAGTTCCAAACTGCACTTGCATAGATACCCCATCTAAAGATGAGCATACTTCTAAGTCTACCATTCTTATCATTACAACTAATACCAAATTCCAAGTATGAACTTCACTTCCATAGACTAAAATCCGACTCCAAATCAATTCTGATTTATCATAATTCGTAAGAACAAAATTTGATTCTATCATACATTACAAAACCTTTTCCAGGGATGCATCTTATATTCCATTATAATCAACTAAAATCCCAATCTATGCAAAAAAAAACCCAAACCATCTAAAATCAACTAAAACCTATTCAATTAAAGCAAACCCAATTGAGCAGCCACCCATGAAATCTTCTAACGTTAACAAGAATAATTAGAGGCAAATCAAATTTCTACCCGAACACTAAAATATATATATGGTAAGATTTTTTTACACAGCGTTGACACCTTACCACCTTTAATTCCAAAATATTCGTCTTGAACTCGAAAAAATATTGTTTTCATATGTTAACTTTTTAGTGTATGTTGCTACCTAAAATTATTTTTATTAGCATATCATTACCTTTCTTAACTTCTTTTCATGAACTACCTAAATTCCTAGTTATGCTTCTTTATGAGAAATTTTCTTAACTCTCACTATACTTTTCATTGGATTGGGTTTTCATCTTGTCATAAACTTATATGATTAGAGTTGCTTTTTGGTACCCAAATAAAATTGATTATATGAAGAAGATATGACTAGTTGGATTGCAGTGATAAAAATGAATTCCTAGACATGCTTTTTTCTGAGAAAATTTTCTAACTCTACTTGTACTTTTTATTGGATTTGACCTTCATATAATCCTAAAGTTTATGTGGTTAGATTGTAAATTATGGAAAGACGTTTTGGGTGCCCAAATAAAATTGAGATACATGGGCCAGTATTCATATGAGCATGTAGTCCTAGTGGTTAAGAGAGATGCATGCGGCCCGAGTGGTCCGGAGATTGATTCCCGGTGGGAGCTATTCCAGAAACTATTTACCTGTTTCCAATATATATATATATATATATATATATATATATATATATATATATATATATATATATATATATATATATATATATATATATACATCTTTTCTTTTTTTTTGGAAAAAGGGTAAATTTTATTCCAAACTCAACACATAATCATACAATCAGAGTGGACCCTCACCCGTCAGGTTTCCATAGCTTTTATATCAAAATCAATATTACGGAGGATACCTACAGGAGGGGTGGTAAGCCCTTCGAATATGCGCCGATTCGTTTTCCTCCATATATGCCAGACAGTAGTAGCCAACCGAATCCTAGCGGTCTTGAACCAGACCTGACCTTTCCCTCTGCAATTCCAGGTCCCATCGATGATATCTCCGATCTCCTTACCAGTGTCACATCCACCCAGCGCACGACATTGTTCATTCCATATGTACCAGGACACCTCAAACTCAAGGAGTAGGTGTCAGATAGATTCATTATTCAAGTCACACAGCACACACTTCGGATTGGGTACCTGGATCCCAAATGAGATATGACTGTCCCTCGTCAGAAGGCGACCCAGAAGTAGATGGTAGACACACAGCTGCATCTTTCTGGCCAGGCCCTTGCACCATATAAATTAATAGTCTGCTCTACTAGGGAACGTACGACATATAAGATTGTAGAGCTTTGGAACCTGAACTCTCCAGAATCTCCAGTATCACCCAGCAGACCCCATATCCAACAGTCAGCTGGCAGAGACGGATCAATCCCGACCGTACGAATGACCTCTCCAAGCTCCTCAGTATGGCGGTAGGTCTCAGGTCTCCACTCTCCATTCCTAATAATATGCTGACAGGTCAGACCCCTACCGACATCCTTATGCGCCCAGTCGCCCAATATCTCAACCAGAGAATGATGCTCTAGCCAGGGGTCCACCAGAGGTCGGTGCCAGTTCCATCTCGTATGCTCCTTCTGATGGAAGATTTAAGAACAGCTCTGTGTCTCAGGATATGCTTGAAAGTAACAGAATGGTTGTTGTCGATGGCGCATCTCCAGAAGTTGCTATGCTTCACATATCTGTTATACATCCAGTCAGCCCATAGAGACCCCCCTTTAATGAACCTCCATGCCAGCTTCAGAGCCGAGGCCTCCCTGATCTCCAACAAGGGTCTATGACCCACCCCTCCCTCCTTCCTCGGCCGGCAAAGTTATTTCGAAGAGATCGCATGCATACCCCCTCTCCAGATAAAATCAGCACAAATCCTCTCCACTTTCCGAATTGTGGCTACAGAGATCATAAAAGATTGGAGCCAGAACTGTGACAAAGCCGTGATGACCGATCTAACCAACTCAATCCGTCCCCCAAATGATAGTCCAGCTGCCTGCCACCCTTCAACCCTCCTTTGAGCATACTCCACCAGACTGTGACAGTCAAGGTCACGAACATAGTTGACTATCAGAGGGACTCCAAGATATTTCACCAGGAGATTACTCCTATCCACACCCAGAACTTCTGCACGTTCCTTCTTCAGGGAGAAAAGAGAACTAAAGTAGACCCGACTCTTCTATCTGTTCATTTGAAGCCCTGTAAGGGATTCCAAATCCTCCATAATCTCCGAGATTGTATTCATACCTTCCATAGTGGGCTAGAGGAAGACCAAAAGGTCGTCAGCATATATGAGATGTGTAACCGGGGGCTCGATCCTCCTGAACAACTGAACTAATCTCCCACTATGAACTGCCATATCCATCAAGCAAGTGAAGTACTCCATGACAAGTGTAAAAAGATAAGGTGACAACGGGTCGCCTTGTCGGAGTCCTCAATTTCTACGGAAGAATCCATACGAAGTGTCCTAGCTGAGTACAGAGAAGGTAGGGGACGTGATGCACTTCCGAATCCTTACAACCCATCGATCGTCAAAACCCATGGTAAGCATCAAGTGGCACAGGAAATCCCTATTAACCATGTCATAGGCCTTCCTCAAGTCCAGCTTCACACACGCCTTCTCACCACCTGGTTTATTAAAACCCCTCACCATCTCATACGCTAGAAGACTATGCTCAGCAATCGATCTCTCCTTTATGAAAGCTGCTTGGTTCGAAGAGACTAAGTCCTGCATGATCCCCTCCAAGCGCCAACACATAAGGTGTGTAATTATTTTGTAAAGATAATTACAACACGCTATAGGCCTGAAGTCTGTTAGCGATGTCGCACCTTCTTTCTTTGGCACGAGAGTCGGGAATGTATGATTCAGCTCCTTCAGTAGCTTTTCCTCAGTGAAGAACTCCTGGACCGTCTCGAGTACTGGGAACTTCAAAATATTTCAGTGGCGTTTGTAAAACCCACTGCTAAATCCATCCGGCCCCGGGCCTTGTTGGGATCCGCCTTCATGATGATAGCCTCCACCTCCTCCATAGAGACCGGCACAAGTAGCTGGCTATTCCCATAGGGCCACCAGCTTCTTTGTAGTGATATCTGAAAACACATAGAGATAGTCAGTCTGGGAATATAACTCAGAGTAATACCTGCCAGCCTCGTCTCATATCTTCGATGGCTCCTCCACTAGTTTGCCCTCTCCATCAAGCAACTGAGATAGGTTGTTCCTATGTTGCTAGGTCCGGATAACATCATAGAAGAACTTGGAGCAGCGGTCGCTATCCTTGAGCTAGGAGCATTTAGCGTGTTGGACCGCACTAATCTCCATCTACAGGCGTAGAATATTGATTTCCCCAATCAGCACCTTCTCTCTAGCCGCTATGGTCTCGTTCAGCATGTCAGATTATATAGAATTTTGGATGGTCCTGATCTCCGCCTCCTTATCTTCCAGAAAAGTCATGGATAATCGCTTCACCCAACTCCGGATAGCCTTCTTCGTGTGCTTGAGGATATACACCATTCGGTACTGAGCCGTACCCTCATGTTGGCTAAAAAGACTATCTGTAACAGCATCCAAGTATCCACCCGAGAGAAACCAGCTGTTATTGTACCGAAAAGGATGCAACTTCCATGTAGGTCGCTATGCGAAGCCGACCCTAATGGGAGAGTGATCGCTCGCCCCAGCCACCAGATCCTCAGCTATAGAGTTTAGGAAGCAATGAAACCACTCCCCGTTGCCTAGAGCTCTGTCCAGCTGACAAGCAACCCTATATCGGACATCTTTGTTATGCCAAGTCCAGATGTGCCCAGAGCGCACCAATCCCTGAAGCCCAGCCTGAAGAAGACACATCTGGAAGTCATACAGAATCTGATCTGGAACAGGTCTGTCACCCACCTTCTCCCCTCTATAAAGAAGAGCATTGAAGTCGCCCAATAAGAGAAGCAGAAGCGGCAAGGATTCAGCAGAGGAAGCCACTCTAGATATGTCACTCCACTGGACCTCCCGTCGCCTCCTGTCATTATGGCCGTACACCGCTCCCATTAAGAACCAGAAACTGCCCTTATTAGTAAAAGAGATGGAAATCAGTTGCTCCGACATCAGGAACAAATTCCTTTCCCAACTGTTGGTATTCCATCTAACCTAGATCCTCGCCATGCCGTAAAGTGTTAGATTGTGGAGTTGAATCCAATAAGTGGGGATCCGTCGGGGTTGGAGGAACCCATTCGTACTCCACTATCTGGGTTAGGACCTTCCCAAAAGGAACCTCATACTCCAATATACTCGATAACTCCCCACCAGCCCTGATCTCGACGAACATTCGAACATACATCAGCCTTGATCGAAAGGCTGTAGCATCATCAGCCTTGATCGGTTTGTCCACTAAGCTGGCAAGCCTCATGAGTAATGAAATGCTCCAATATATCACTGGGAACTCCGAAAAGCATATCCAAACAGGGATAGCATTGAGAACTTCCTTCTCACATTGCAGATCCGGTGTCAACTCTTTCAGGATGATCAGCCTGTCATCAAACGTTCACGACCCATCTTGAAGGATCCTGGTGACATCGTTCGCTAGCCCAAATTTCACATAGTAGAATCTATTTTTCCTAGCAAATATCTCCATGCTTCCTTAGGCTGCCAGACACGAGCAACATACGTCCGGATCTGCCCATAGAAGGGCTTGTTCCCCAGCACGTACAGGACCAACGTGTTGTTCTAGAAAGCAGTCACCTTCACAATCTCCTCCGTAGGAAACGAGGCTCGAAAGCCACTCCCTACCTTCTTTGGTGGCACGAACTCCATAGAGGTAGGGCTTTTGAGACCCACCGGCTTGCATATGTCATCCTATGTGAGACTCGTCTTACTGTATCGGTATTTATATACGGATACGTATTTTTGGTACTGTGTTTTATATTTTCTTGATTTTTGGAACGCCTTAAATTTTTTCCAACTTATAAATTTTCTTCATGACCGACATATCGCCAGTGTACCATTTTATGCCGATGGCATGCCTGTCACTTCCGTTTTCTGTTATACATATTTTTAGTGTACGTATACAAAATTTTGGTCTTTATCAGGTGACCCATATTTTGACTTGTCTTTCTTAGCCTTGCTTTGGTTTAATTTTGACTTGGTTTAATTTGGTTTGGTTCAACTTGGTTTGGTTTGGTTTGGTTTGAGATGAGATGGTTTTGTATAAAACCCAAACTTCTCTCTCTCCTCCATTATTTTTATTCTCTTCATCTTCTTTCTCTTCATTTTCTCCTCCAACCTAAGGCAAGTACATCTTGCCAATATTGGACAAATGTTATTTTGTTTGTTCTAAACTCTTCGTTACATGATTCTAAGCATCTAGAACTTGGCATTTTTTATTTTGGTGGATAAATTTTTGTAGATCTAAGTTTACTTTATTTTTGGTTTTTCTTGGTTTTGATCTATCAAACTTACTTGTTTTCGAAAACTAATTGTTCCATGTGGTAGAGAATTTGATTATACGTAATTTTGATATTTAAAAAGTTAGATTTCGACTTATTTTGAGAAAGTTATGGCCAAATAAGATTTGAACATCTTCTATGATTCATCTGTCTTGGTTCTTACAGGGATGATGAATAGTGCTGGCCGCATAGCTGTATAGTGCCGTATAGTACTGATCGCATAGCTACATAGTGCCTGACCGCATAGCCGTATAGTACAAGTCCGTATAGCTGCATAGTGCTGGCCGCATAGTATTGGCCGCATAGCTGTATAGTACCGAATAGTGCTGGCCGCATAGCTGTATAGTGCTGGCCGCATAGCTGCATAGTATTGTCCGCATAGTGCTGGTTGCATAGCTGTATAGTGCCACATAGTTCTAGCCGCATGGCCGCATAGCTGCATAGTGCCTGGTCGTATAGCTGCATAGAGCCTACCGCATAGTACTAGTCCGCATAGCTGCATAGTGCCTAGCCGCATAGCTGCATAGTGCTGCATAGTGCCTGGCCGCATAGCTGTATAGTGCCTGGCCGCATAGTGCTAGTCCGTATAGCTGGATAGTGCCTGGCCGTATAGTGCCAGTCTACATAGATGCATAGTGCCTATTTTGGCTGTTTTATGACCTATTTGGGTGATTTGTGGCCATAATTTCTCCCAACTCCCAACATGAAAGTTGTAGATCTTTGTATTGGCTTCAAGAATCTTCATGTCTCACTTTAATCAGTGTTCATATGTAAATCAACCATAAAATATCATTAATCTTCTTTGTATATTTTTTGTACTTAACCTAATTTGCGACGACCCAACTTAATAACTTGATGTTTCTTTAACAAATGAATTTTTACATGATTTGATGATCTTGTACAGTTAGAGAATTATTGTACACCCGTTATACACTCAACACTAGCGTAGATTTAATTATTGTTTTATGCCAAGTAGTCGCTATCTTTATTCCTTCTCACATGTTATGATAAGCCTTTTATTAAGATCATTCTACATGTTATCCTTACATCTATGATTTGCTTTACATGATAGTGGCCCGTTGTGGTGCACTCATGTTACATGTCTTCTTTGCTTACTAGATAATGGTTCGTCGTGGCGTACTCTGTTTGCCATTAAATATCAAGCACAAAAAATTACAGAGGAATTAAACTTGATTGCAAACTCGCTTGTACAAGAGAAAGCCTAGAAAGAAATCCTAGAAAATAATCTAAGTACAATTGTTTAGTTTTGATTCTGGGGGGTGACGATAGAGGCTCGGGAAAGTGTAGCAACTCTGCCTTACTCCTTGGACTATCTGACACGGTCCTTGTTCTTGAAGAAATTGCCCTTCGTAGGTTGCCAGCCTTTTGCATGGGTGTGATACCCTACTATTTATAGTGATATATGTTTTGAGCCGCATAGATGGCCACATGGCCACGTGGCTACAACAGCACATAAAGACCCGTCCTTTGGCCGTCAGCTGGTGACTTGTTGAGATATTGTTGCAGCAAATCTGGGTGGTTGAGACTTGGTCAGCCTACCACGTGTCCCATCGTAAGATAGGATCAGTCTACTTGATTCATTTTGAGCCGCATAGGCCTTTTAGTGTTCGGCCATGCTGGGCCGCATAAGACTCATGCGGCTTAAGTCGCAGTCTTCCTTAGTCCGCACATATCTTGGGTACTTTTGAGCCACATAGGTTCTATATTCTGGGCCGCATAAAGCTCATGCGGCTCAGATTGCAGTTATTCTTGGCCCCATGAAGCACATAGGTTGACCCTCATAAGGTTCATGCGGCTCGGGTCGCAGTCCTTTTAGCTGCATGGCCATGTCTAGTCTGGTGACGTAATATTTTGTTCTGATCATGTCTTATCTTCTTTTTGTCAGAGTGTCAGAGCTGTCAGAGCTGTCAGTTTTGCCAATTTTGATAGAGTTTGTCAGCTTTATCAGAAGGGTTGATCAGCTTGGCCGCATAAGTAACTATTCTTTCTGTGGCTCAAATCAGTCTGATGAAGATGGGCCGCAGGGGGCATGCTGAGTCTGTCATGCGGCTCTTCTTTATGCGGATCAATTTGTTCCAAAGTACTCATGCGGTCAGTTGTGATCCACATGAACCCTATATTTTCTATGCTTCTACAAGACCCCTTTCAAAGTTTTCAAATTGCAAATTTGGAATACTTTGAATAAGAAGCATGGACATATGTCAAGCCGCAGAAAAATTTTTGAGTCAGGAGAGACGTTGTGCCGTAGGGATATTTTTGAGCCGCAGGTAGATCTTGTGCCGCAGGAAGATCTTGTCTGCCAGCTGTCACTGCTGCATTTAATGCCTCAATTTGGTTTTGGATTTGGGCTCTTTTTTTGAGATAAAGTTGGCGGTTATTAAGGATAAAATCCCCAAACGTCATCATTATCTTTAATGGATACGAGAATCGAAGCGGCGATGACGGTTATTAAGGATAAAAATCCCCAAGTGTCATCATTATCTTTAATGTCACGATAACCGACGCGACGTTCATCTGTTTCTATTTTGAAGAGCTATAAATATGGGCCATACGGAGAGATAATTTTTTCAACTTTTTCTCCTTTGTCTTCATCATCTTCGTCATCCTTTCTGTCCCGGTTAGCCATGGCTCCGCAAGCTTTCAAGTCGACTGGTGCTACGACTAAAGGAAAGAGACTCACCTCTCCGTCGACAGCTGCGGACTCTCCTCCCTTTCATCCTGACGTGCAACCCCCTGTTAAGGATAAGGACGGTGGGAAAACGATGACTTAAATTTGAATGGCCATATCGCATATTTTATGCGCAAGCCAGTCATGCGTTGCCTCTGTGCTTTAGGCGTGATTGATGCATGCCCTATCTGCATATGTTTTGTATGATGGGACCGCATGGCTGATGCATAGACTTTGTCTTTTTCTGAATGTTAACTCCCTACCCTTTTTTTAGGGGTTTGGCTAGCAGATTTCTCCAGGATCGGTATCGACAATTTTGGGTATGGTAAAGATGCAACACTTGACACACACATCAGATAGCTCATAACCCTTCATGCTTTGGAAGAGTTTCCCTCAGACGATAGGAAGAACCTTTATACGTCGGAGAGTCGGACGGTGGTGGGACGTCATCGCAAAAGTTCTGTTTTTATGGCTCTCCAAGTTGGCAAAAACAACACTAGGGATGTTGTTTTGAAGGTATGGTCTTTTGGAGAGAATTCGGGCAGAACTCTATGAGCAAATCTCGGTCAAATCTGCAACTGCAGGACCAAGTTCCAAGGATTCAAAATCACAACGGCCACCAACCGAACTCTGGCCGAACTCTGGCCGAACTCGGTCCGAGTTCTGTCAGGATTTAGTCAGGGTTTTAAAAAGCTTTTTGGTGATTTTTGAAAACCTTTTTGAAAACCTTTTTGTAAACCTTTTTGAGAGGACATTTAAAAAAACATTTTGAACTCATTTAAGGGTAGCCTATTTGCCAGTACGACTCGGTGTACAACATATTTCTAGACTCAAATAAAATGAAAAATACATTGCATAAGGAATTACAGACTCGAGTAGGCAAACAGATCTTCGGTCTTGAATTCAATGGATAGCCATTCTTGATCATGTTCAAGAGTCCGAGATGTCCCGACTAGCTTTGTATATCCAGACAGAGTTTAATCAATTATTAAAATCAGGTTTGACCATATGACCAAATGGGCCAACAGAACGGGCCTAAGATGTCTGCAATACGGAGGAGAGAAAAGCATATTATATTTGCCTTCCTCCATTCGGCTCCTCGGAGATTCAACAGCCTTGTTTGCTTCTCAGCTGTAAAACATGACTTCTTTCGAGGGCCACAAAACTGCTTTTTGATGAAGGCGAAGTGCTGCCAAACTGACCAAACTATGTATTGCTAGATTTTCTTTTCTTTTCTTTTTGTTGCCTATGTCGTCCTATAAATGTAACTGATTTTGAATAAACATAATACATTCACCCTATTCTTTGTTTGTGGTATTTGTGGTGCTTGTACTAGAGGGCCTAATACAACATTTGTGTTTGATAAAAGATACCCCACTGGAGGACTTTTTGTGGATCTATTGCCCTTTTGTGCATCTAAAAATGCGAGCAAATAGATTTGAATGATATTTTATGGACCTACTACTCTTTGGTACACCGATGGTGCGAGTAATAGATTAGGATAACTTCTGTGGACCTATTACCCTTTTGTGCATTGGTGGTGCGGGTAATAGATTTGAAACAAAACCCAACAGAGATAATATGGACGTGATAAGTTTTGTGGTCTTAACACCATGTCTTTTATCCCAGGTTGGGTACAGGTGTTAAGTCGGGAGACTATCGGTATCAGAGGTAATATGGACGTGACATACGATAATCAGGCATAATCTTTGGTGGACCTATTAATCTTCTGCATACTGGTGGTACGAGTAATAGATTTTGAGACAAAACCCAACATAAGTAATATGGACGTGATAGGTTTTGTGGTCTTAACACCATGTTTTTTATCTCGGGTTGGGTACAGGTGTTAAGTCGGAAGATTATCGGTATCAGAGATAATATGGACGTGACACACGATAATCAGGACCAAGAAGTCTGCTCAGAGATAATGATAAGCTGGACAGGCTCCTGTGTGACAAAGCATTAGAGTGGGAGTTCAGAGGTATCAGCATACATGACTCAATACTCAGGGAGATGCGATGCGAATCTACTCGAAGAAAAATATAGTGTGAGTTTAGAGGTACTTGATGTACATAACTCGATGATCTGGGAGATTTAGTGGTTTGAGGAAGTACCATCATATCCTTAGAGAGTATTTCTTCAGGAATTTGCCGTTTATGGGCATCATGAGCAAGTCTCCATTCTGTTTCATGAGTCGGTATGCGCCGTTGGAGAATACGGTCTCGATGATGAATGGACCCTCCCATTTGGGCTGGAATTTGTCGGCAGTTTTGTGAGTCATGACCATCGGTCTGCAAACGGCCAAGACGAGATCGCCTATTTGGAATATCCTCTACTTGACATTCTTATTGAAGGCCCGAGAGATGCGTGCTTGATAGAGCTCGATGCTTTGTTGAGCTTGCAAGCACTTCTCGTCTAAAGCTTCCAATTCATGTAGCTGTCGGCGGTAGTTATCGTCCGATATCAACCGGTAAGTAAGAGCCACATGAAGCGAGGGGATCTGAGTCTCCAATGGAAGAACTGCCTCGCTCCCATACACCAAAGAGAACGGTGTAATTCCTGTAGCCGTCCGACTCGTAGTGCGGTATGCCCATAAGCATTCGCCTAGCTTTTCATTCCAGTTGTGCTTGTTTGAAGACACGAACTTCTTAAGAAGCTTGATTATGGTATTATTAAAGGCTTCAGCCAGACCATTAGCCGATGGGTTGTAGGCCGTTGAAGCCACATTCTGAATCCAATTTTTGTCACAGAATCGATAGAAGGCATGGCTTGTGAACTGCGGACCATTGTCATGAATGATCCTTCATAGCAGTCCAAAACGGTAAATGACGTGATGTTTTATGAAACTGATCACGTTTGACATCTTTACCTCTGCTAGCGGAATAACTTCTGCCCACTTGGAGAAGTAATCGGTGATTGTAAGTATAAACCGTACCCTTTGGATGACGGCGGGGTGATTGGGCCAATGATGTCCATTCCCCATGCTTCAAATGACCAAAAGGCCACCATTGGGTGCAAGAATTCAGATAGCAGATGTATGAAATCTATGTGGATCTGACAAGCCTTACACTTCTTTGCATAGTCGACTGCGTCTGCTACCATTGTAGGCCAGTAGTAACCCATCCGACGGAGACGGTCCTGTAACTTTGGGCCCGGTTGGTGAGCCCCGCAAACGCCATCGTAAGCCTCACATAAGGCTTCTTTAGCTTCTGCGTTTGATAGACATCTTAGCAGTAGTCTGTCGTAAGATCGTCGATATAACATTTTTGTTTAATAGTCATAAAAGAATCTGAGAGAACGCCTTCTGATTGAAGTTGCTTCTTTCATATTCTCAGGCAGGATCCCGTAGGATGCAAAGTCGATGAACGGGAGTCTCCAGTCTTACACATCATTAGTTATCTGGGCGGATTAACTCATATCCAATTGAATGTTATTTTGTAACAGACCAACTCATGGCCTATCATGTTGACTAGATGATGAGCATAATTTAGAATCGCCAAAGAAGTGGCGAGGCCTGATAGGGCATCGGCTTCAATATTCTGGAGCCTAGGAATATGTTCTATAAAGAACCCCTCAATGTTTCCAATGATGGCAATTGCTGTCTGATGATAGGGAATCAGGTCCGCGTTACGAACCTCGTACGAGCCTCAGATTTGATTAACAATTAACTGTGAGTCGCCATACGCTACCAGGTATATGACCCCTACCTCTTTTGCGAGTCGGAGTCCGATGACTAGAGCGTTATATTCGGCTACATTGTTTGAATAAGGTACTGTAAGAGAATATGCCCGATTGACTACCAACCCAGAGGAAAAAATTAATACTACCCCGACTCCAGTGACGATATCACCTTGTGGCCCTATTCTTGAAGCACCATCGAAGAACATTCGCCAAACGTCATCATGTGAAGTCATGTTTGATTCAACGACTTCATCTGGGATTTTTTTCATAGATTCTGGCTGTTTCTGAGCCTGGATGGGCTACTAGAAAGTCGGCCAAGGCTTGACCTTTGACAGCCTTCTGCGGAACGAAGACCATGTCGTAGGGGGATAACAGTATCGCCCATGTGGCTAGATGAGAACTGAGTACGCCTGGCTTGGTCATGAGAACCCTGAGGAGATTAACTCGTAAGACAACATGGATGGTCTGCCCTGACACATAGTGTCGTATTTTCTGAATGACGAACACCAAGGCAAGACATTCCTTCTCTACGGTGGTGTACCTATGCTCTGGCCCCACCATCATTCGACTGAGATAATATATGGCTTGTTCATACCCCGCATCATTGTTCTATGCTAGCAAGGCGTCGAGGGAGTGTTCCATTACTCGTACATAGAGCATGAAAGGCTTTCCAGTAACTGGGGATACCAGAATCGACGGATTCAACAGGTATTTCTTAATGTCATCAAAGGCGCGTTGACATTCTTCACTCCATATGAAAGAGATGCCTTTCTTTATGAGTTCTATGAAGGGTTGACATCGCCATAAGAGGTTAGATATAAACCTCCTGATGTAGGCTAGTCTTCCCTGAAGACCGTAGAGTTCACGGAGGTTCCTCGGTGGACTCATCTCTAGAATTGCCTTTGTCTTATCGGGGTCTATGTGAATGCCCCTGGAAGTAATGACAAAGCCCAAGAACTTTCTGCTGGACACACCAAGAAAGAACTTAGTGGGATTCATCTTCAGATTGTACGCTCGCATAAGGTCGAACACTATTCTCAAATCGTGTAAATGATCATCCTTGGAGCGGCTTTTGACGGCGATGTCGTCAACGTAACACTCCATCGTCTTGCGCAAGTGATCTCTGAAGATGACGCTCATAGCTCGTTGATATGTAGCACCGCGTTCTTCAGACCGAAAGGCATGACTATGTAACAGTATACACCGATCGGTGTTCGAATTGACGTATGCTTTTCATCATCAGGAGACATTTTGATTTGATTGTATCCTGAAAAGCCATCCATAAAGGATATGCGCTCGAAGCCATACGTATTATCGATCATTATGTCGGTGATGAGAAAAGGGAATTCATCCTTAGGACATACCGCATTCAGATTACAAAAGTCGATGCAGATTCGGATCTTTCTATTCTTCTTGACAACTGGTACTATATTAGCTATCTAGTCTGGATGTTGCTCCTCACGGATGAAACCACTAGCTATAAGCTTATTTACTTCTGCTTCAATAGAGTTCATGATGTCTGGACGGAACCGCCATTGCTGTTATTTGACTGGTTTTACGTCCGGATGAATATTGAGCTTATGAAGTACGATCTCGGGGTTTATCCCTGACATGTCTTCATAGCTCCAGGAGAAAACGTCGATGTATTCTCTGATGAGTTGCAACAACGATTCTCGTTCGCCGTCCGTCAGGCTTTTACTGACGAAGATTGGCTTTGGAGAGGATTCATCTCCGAGGTTAACTTGTATGACCTCATCTTCAGTACGAGGGTCACGTAGTTCAAAGCGCTTCTCCTATTGTCCATCCACTTATTGGACCCATGGCTCCAATTCAAGAGGTTCGAGTAGATCTTCGTCTTCCTCTTCAATGTCAGCGGATGCCATATTGACAGATAATGTCTGCCTGAATATATCTCCAATGTTGTCATCAGAATCGTATGCAGGTGATTCAGATGAGTGAGAATGCCACTCGCATTCCTCATCGGAGCTCTCGGGCATTGTTGTTGGTGTAACATAACCGAGGCCGCATTTGGACTTGCCGTAATAATCTCGAGGTTTTCCAGATGGGGTTGACAGCTGCAGAGGTGATCGTCGACTGTTGTCGTAATTCAGACCTGGGGTAGCCTCCATGTCGTACCCCTGCTTTTGCATGAAGTACTTGGCTTGAGGACTATACAAGTAGAGTGGTAATCTTCCAGTATCAGGTTCGAGATCAAACTCTTGTGGCATGAAAGGTTGAGGACCTTCTTTTCAGCCGAAGATGATCGTGTGATCCCCTTCTATTCTGCTTGGGACTAGGAAGTAGGCACCTTTAATGGGAGTAAGCCGGTTGCCGGTATGGACGGTTGTCACCTGTGTGTACAGGCTAATGTCCCGATCGTGCCCCACAATATACATCAAATTAAGTTTATTACACTCAGGATAGTTCAATAGCAGCCTCTTATTGATGAAGTAAGGGATTTTGTCTATAGGGATTACATCTTCAGGAGAGGGACTATCCACCTTTGTAACCAGATAATTTGCGAGTTCTGCATCCTCTTCATCTACCCCCTGCATGACCGGGGGTTGAGACGTTGTCTTTGGCAGCTTGACCACCAAGGGTTCAGTTTGTGGCATTGGCTTGCTTGAGGGTCTCGGATCAACACTTGGTTGCCGGCTTGTCTTGGGAAGACGGATAACCATCGGCTCGACAGAGGACTTCGTGTCTTCCGATTGCTTTTGACTGGATCTTGGCAATCAGATCACCATCGGCTCCCCAGAGGGTCTCGCATCTTCCAGTCGCCTTTGATTGGATTTTGGCAGTCGGATCACCATCGGCCTTATGACGGGCTTTGGCTCTTGGCTGGACCTTGGGAGTCGGATGACGATCGGTTTCGACTGCGTAGCTGGGGCGGGAGAACCGGGCACCTCTTTATGCAAAGTTGCGACAAGGGGTGCGACTTTGCCCGATTTATGAGCCTGGAGATAAATTCTTAAGGGTTCCTCTGGCCCTGTGATGACCTCTAGTTCATCAATTATGTGCTTCTTGGATTCTTCGTATAAACAGGCCTTCGAAGAGTAATAAGACTCAACCCTTTTGAAGGGATCGATGTCGACGAATTCAGTCTTAACGATGCCGTGCTTACCAACACACTTGAAGCACTGGTGGAGTGTGGATGGCACGATCATGTAGTCATGAATCCACGGACGCCCCAGGAGGATATTGTAGGACGTATCTGCATCTATGACATAGCAGGTAACCTCTGTCCTCAGGTCGCCGATCTGACATTTCAATCGGATCTTTCCTAAGGGATAGGTCCTTCCCGAGTTGAAATCGCTAATGGCAGTGTTGGTCACCGCTAGCCGGTGCATAGGGATATCGAGGACTTGAAGCAAGCTTTTCGAGATGATGCTTATCGACGGACCAGGATTGATGTGCATCCGATCCACCTTGATGTCGCCTATGTATCCCGTGTAGTACAAGGGGCGATCATACAAGTTGGTCTTGATCAACATATCCTGTGGAGTGAATACGATGTTGGGTATTACATCCGTACAGTTGCTATCTTGGAGATCTGCCGACGAGTCTTCCCCTGTAGGTTTGACCTGGGCTAAGTAAGCGTCTGCATTCTGGAGTGCTTCGCTCAATTCGACACGAAGATCCTTGGAGAGCCTTAGGAGCTCGTATAATGACAACTTTGCTATCGTATTAGCCAATTGTGCTAATATGTCAAATTTGTAAGGTCTTTCCACCCCTTGAGGTGCATCTTTATGGAGCGACCTGTCGAAGCGGGTTTCTTTCGGCTTGGCCCTGTCTGCCGATGGAGGCTGAGATGGCCCTGAAATATTAATGGCAAACAGTGTTGCCAGCTGAGGGTCCTCGACTGAACTACCTAGAGTGGGCTGGACTTGTGCCCCGGACCGGGTAACAACAGCCGCCGCCTCCTCAGCTTCGGCTGAAATTATATGGCAGGATCTGGACTTCCTGCCATTCTTCTTGTTGGCTGGAGATGACACCACCTGGGTTACTTCGGGCACTAAGGCTGGGTGCACCCACATGACCTCTCCTCGTGACGTGGTGAGAGGTACCAAGCCAGTCGTTTGGTCCCGGACAGGGAGAAGATTAGTAACCTCCATCGTTGCCTGGGGGATAGGTATTACCCCATCTTTAGTACTTGTTGGAGGAAAGTCACCGAACTGAATTGACACCATGTTCGTCGCCACGGTAATCTCTTCAAAGTCTAGCGACAGAGCGTTGGAGTCGATATGACTCTGGATGTACCACTTTAATTGAAAGCAGTCATGAGTGGCATGATGAACATAGCGGTGGAAATGGCAGTATTTAGGGTCCTCCATCTCTGCCGCTCGAGGCTTGTGCCTTGGTGGAGGGAGTTGGATCCTGTCCCCTTGCAAGAGCATGTCGAAGATATGCTCGACATGACTATCTTCGAAGGAGTAGTTCACCTTGGGCCACTGAGCTTCTGTCTGCTTTTGTTTAGGCTTCTTGGTCGTACCGGCGACCATAGCCTATTTGCCTTTATTGTCCCGGTTATTGGAGGTGCCGTCAGTATTGTTGTTATTGGAGGTGGTACCAGGACGTTTACTTTTGACCTCTCCATCCGGGATGTGTAATCCCAGCTGGCGAGCCTTTTTTAACTTCGCCTCCGTATTGGGAGCGCTTATGATGAAGGTTGTTCAATCCCTGAACTGATTTTCACCCATCCAGAGGCTGATTGCGGGGAGCAACTTCTTCTGGTAGATTTCAATCAAGGAGCTTTCAAAATTACCTTGGGGCAATCTTATTATGGTTTGGCAGAACCGCTCGATATAGTTCCTTGTTAGCTCCCTCTTCCCCTGAACGATGTCCATGAGGGATGACATTGTCACATCATGTCCCACTTCGTAGAATCTTTCTAGGAATATGTGCTTGAAGTCGTCAAAAGAATGGATGCAGTTGTCTGGAAGGTTGCGGTACCAGTCAAACGTGATTCCCTCCAATGCTCCGATAAACAATTGTGTAAGGATGGCATCGCTATGCGGCAAATGGTTGGTTGTGACCTTGAAATAAGTCATGTACCGACTAGCAAAGGTCTTTCCGACATACGAATCGATATCAAACGGTTTGTACCGTGGCGGAAAAGGAACATCTCTCCACGCAGCGGGATACGACTGCTGTATTCTGAGGTCCCGGGAGGAGTCTCGGGCATTGAACATTGCTCGAAGCTCCTTGACCTCCCTCCTTGCCTCCCTGGCTTCGTCTGCAGCTGAAGGAGCAGATGCCGCTAGAGGATTGTCACCCAAAGGAGGAGCTATCGTGTTGGAATCCGCGTTGACTGTGGGTCCTAAGCTTGTTTGTCATGGTGTCATTGCTGGTTGGGTCGGCACGGCGGCTTTGATTTCGTCTACTGACTTGACCAAGGAAAGGAGCATGGCTTTAAGTACTTCTAGACATTGTCGGTCAGTTGGTGCTTCATGATCATCGTCGGCCATAAAGACTGTCCGTACGTGGGTAGACGTGGAAGGGATCGTAGCAGAGGTGCTCTCTGTGTCGTACCCTCATACCGAAAAATTGTCGGGGAATGTCGGAATGTTTTCCTCCTCGGACTCGGAAGGGGTGCTACCCCGTGTGCAGGAAGCCGCGTCGTCTTGGCGAAGGCGGTCATCCTCAGGGATGTCCACATCTGTTGCATAATTTCAGTGGATCGCTACCCCCTGTGTATGCTCTTGGAACACCGGGTTATTGCATACTTTGAGGGAACTGCTACCCCCGACTTCAACTACCCCCAGGGAGGTCAAGGATGTACCCCCCAGGGTTTGGGAACTTCTTTCTGGATCGAGTGCCTAGATAGACACCCCCGGTGGCTGTCGGTGGCAATCCTCTAGATGAGAGTTTCCTTGCAGTGCTGGCTGAGATTGGCGGGCTGGAAGAGCCTGTCTTCTTTCCTTCCTTGCCGGGAAAAACCTTCCGATTTGAATTACAGGAGGCGGAAGGAAATTTCTCGTCTCCCAAAATTTGCACATGTTCCTCAAGTGGTTGTCGGACAGGTGCTGGCTGGCGCAGTCGTTGAAAAATGGACTGCCGATCTTCAGGTGCTGCTGACTTGTCGCAGCAGTAGTTGATGATGACCTGGGTACAACGACGTCCCGAAAAGGGCTCATCACATGCCAAGGTTGCTTCTTTCTCCTTGCTTTGTGAGTAATCATCTCTCGCAAGTCGATAGCAGACTGATCTACCTTTGCATCCAATTTGTGGACTCGAGTATCCCGAGCACACGGGTACGTAGGTATCATGTTTGCTTCCTGATCTGATGCTAGTAAAAGTACTTGCTCTCGATCGTTAGAGGGAGACTTTTGAGACCCACCCTGTCCGTTAGCCCTGGGGTACTGGACGCGGGTGGTTCTGTACAACTTTCTATCAAGGGCCCGTATAACAGTTAACGGTGCCCGCTGACGGTCAACAACTTAGACAGTTGACTGGGCCTGTTGGGCCCGTACTATCCTGGACTTCTTCAATTTAGCACCTGAGGGCGCATAATAAGAAGAGTCCAGATTGGAATATTCCATATTCTCAATGGGCTGCATAGAGTCGAGCCCGCATGAAAGACGGTCGAACACAGAGCTTCTGACAGGGCCGCATGAGACACTCTGTCTATGGCCAAGATTGCCTGCCACATGGGCCATTTTCCTACAGCCGGAGTCGGCTGCCGTATGGGCGATCTGCCTGCGTCCGGAGTTGGCTTCCGCATGGGCGATCTGTCTATGATGTTATTTTTGGACGACGTTATCAGTAGGTAATGTGGACATGACAAGTCGTTGAGATAGACAATAAAATTCAGAGGTAATATGGACGAGAATTCGTATATATGTTGATTATTCTCAATCCAACTGGGGCTTAAGAATAAGATCTTTTAAAATGACTGAGTTTCAAAAGATGATGTTGTAATGATATGTTGTGGTGGATGTTATGGGTTAATCTTTTAAAAATGTACCATAAGATCTGGGTTAGACACTACTGGGGGATTTTTGAGGACTTATTATCTGTGAATTTATTCACGAAAGAATGAATAAAAGAAAATAATTCGAAAATTGTGTATGTACACTATTTTGCTAGAAAACACACTACATGTTTTTAAACATGATATTTATTTAGAAATTTGTCGTTGATAGGTATCATAGCAATTCGACTATCCATCCTGGGCAACTGGTAAGCTCCGTTAGAGAAGACTTTGCTTATGACGTAGGGACCTTCCCACTTTGGCTTAAATTTGCCTTTACTCATGTGCGTCATAGTCATAGGACGTCTAACAGTAAGGACTAGTTCACCCTTTTGAAAGACCCCTGCTTTGACTTTGTGGTTGAAAGCTTTTGAGATACGGGCCTGATATAGCTCAATGTGTTATTGAGCTAGCAACCATTTTTCATCAAGTGCTTCAAGTTCTTGAAGTCGAAGGCGATCATTATTTTCTACTGTCAATTCGTTGGCGATAGCTATTCTCAAAGATGGAATTTGAATCTCTAACAGTAAGACCGCTTCACATCTGTACACTAGAGAGAAGGGTGTACAACCAGTTAGGGTGCGTACGGTAGTACGGTATGCCTATAGACATTATCCAAGCTTTTTGCTCCAATTGTGTTTATTAGCAGAAATGAACTTTTATAGAAGCTTGATGATTGTCTTATTGAATGCTTCTGCTAAACCGTTGGCTGCAGGATTATAAACTGTAGAAGCAATGTTGTTGATTCGAGTGTCATTACAGAATCGAGTAAATGCATGCCTTATGAACTGAGGTCCGTTGTCATGAATAATTCTTCGAGGAACGTCGAATCTATAAATCACGTGATGCTTGATGAAGCTGATGACATTACTTATCTTGACTTCAGCGAGGGGAATAACTTCTGCCCATTTTGAGAAATAATCGGTTATATCCAGGATAAACCGATGTTCTCGAGATGATGGTGGGTTAATAGGTCCAATAATGTCCATGTCCAAAGCTTCAAAGGGCCAAGATGCTGTAGTTTGACATAAGAATTTTGATGGTTGGTGGATGAAATCTGCATGAATTTGACATGCTTTGTATTTCCTTCCAGACTCAATTGCATCTGCCACCATGGTAGGCCAATAGTATCCCATGTGTCTATTACGGTCATATAGCTTAGGACCAGGCTGATGTGCACCATATACACCATCATGAGCTTCACGTATTATCCATCTTGCCTCATTACCCGTAAGACAACGCAGGAGCATACCGTCAAAAGACCGACAATAGAGTATCTTGGACGAGTGATTGTAATATAGTCGGAGTGACCGACTACGAATTGTCGTTGCTTCTTTAGGGTCTTTTGGTAAGATATTATGTGATGCGAAGTCGATGAAGGGAGTCCTCCAATCTTCACTACTAGTACAAATTTCGACCGTATTACTGAATTCAATATTCAAATTATTCTCGACACAGAATAATTCTCGATTAGCGATGACGATTAGTTGTTGTCCTTTCAAAGGAACAGCTAGTACTACTGCTAGATTAGCGAGTGCATCGACTTTCGTATTGCATGCTCAGTGTACATGTTCAATAAAGAAACCTTTGAGTGATATAGCAAGTTTAACAGCTGCCTCTTGGTAGGGGATGAGATCTTGGTACCGGACCTCATACGTACCTCTAATCAGGTAGACAATCAGTTTATAGTCTTCGTATACTTCAAGATAATCGATATCCAGCTGTTTAGCTAACTGGAGACCGATGAACAAAGCGTTGTATTCAGTAACATTGTTGGAACCCTTGTTAGAAATTCGGCAAACGAAAAAAATTCGGGACGACAAAAGTACGAGTATAAATCGGCTCAGTGCAAATAAAATACGTTCAAAAATTCGGTCAAATATTCAAAAAATCGAAATATTGAGGTTAGAAACTTCACATTCTTAAATAGGTTGTCAAATTTGGTTAATTAAACAGGTTCCCAGCATATTTTTTGTGCCAAATTTTTCAATAGTTTATATAGAACACGTTTAAATCTTCGCATGCTTAAAATTTATGTACTGATTTTGATCTGTCAAAAGTAAGCAAGTATTATACGTTTATGAAAGATACGAAAAAATTTGCGTATAATACGAGTTTCATTCGGGTGATTGCTAACAAGGGTTGGAACATGGCTCATCTAGAGAATAGGCTCGCTGAATGACTACTTCTGGGGATACGAGGATAATTCCTACTCCAGCGATGATAATACCGTTAGGTCTGATTCTGGATGCACCATCAAAGAATAGACGCCAAGCGAGTATTCCTTCTGAAGTCATATTAGACTCTAAAGTTTCGTCGGGAATCTCATCATAAAGTTTTGAAGTTTTAGGGATTTGATGAGCAGCCAAGAAATCAGCTAGGGCTTGACCCTTGACAGACTTCTGTGGGACAAAGAGCATATCATACTGCGCTAACAGCATCGCCCAGGCAACAAGTCTAGAATTGAGTATACTAGGCTTTTTCATCAGGACTCGCAGATGATTGACTCTGGAGATAACATGGATGGTTTGGCCCGTGATGTAATGACACGTCTTCTAGATAGCGAACATTAAGGCTAAGCATTCTTTTTCTACTGTATTGTATCAGTGTTCAGCACCGATCATTGTACGGCTGAGGTAGTAGATTGCCTGCTCATGGCCTTCATTGTTCTTTTGGGCTAGGAGGGCACCAAGAGAATGATCCATTGCTCGAATGTACATCAAGAAGGGTATTCCTGTGATTGGAGGAACTAGGACTAGCGGGTTCATCAAGAACCGCTTAATATCCTTAAATGCTTGTTGTCATTCATCAGTCCAAATAAAATATACACATTTCTTCATTAATTAACTGAACGGTCTGCAGCATCCAGAGAGATTTAAAATGAATCTCCTAATATAGGCAAGTCGTCCTTGGAATCCTTATAGCTCTTTTAAGTTGCGTGGAGGATGCATCTCTTGAATGACTTTGACTTTATCGGGGTCAACACGTATACCCTTAGAGGTAATAACGAATCTAAGAAATTTGCCACTATAGACACCCAGGAATGACTTAGTGGGATTCATCTTGAGTTATTGTTGATGCATTAGATCGAAGATAGTCTTCAGGTCTTGGATGTGATCTTTCTTTAAACGACTCTTGACAGCAATATCGTCAACATAATTTTCGATTATTTTTCGTAAATGCTCACAGAAAATAGTACTTATGGCCCGTTGATAGGTGGCACCAGTGTTATTGAGACCGAACGGCATGACTATATAGCAATAGACTCCTAGAGGAGTGCGAAAGGACGTATGCTTTTCGTCTTCAGGATTCATCTTGATCTGATTATAACCAGAGAATTCGTCCATGAAAGATATTCGTTCGAACCCGCAGGTATTGTCGATCATGACATCGATGGTTGGGAGAGAAAATCGTCTTTAGGACAAGCTACATTGAGGTCTCTGAAGTCGATGCAGACTCAAACTTTTCTTATTTTTTTCATAACCGGAACAACGTTAGCCACCCAGTCGGGATGTTGTTCCTCCCTAACAAAGCTGCAGGAAATAAGCTTCTTGACTTCATCTTCTATAGCGTCCGTCATATCAGTTCAAAATCGTCGTTGTTGCTGTTTAACATGGTTAGCGTTTGACATAATATTAAGCTTATGAGTAGCGATCTGAGGATCTAGTCCCAGCATATCTTTATTGCTCCAAGCGAATACGTTAATGTACTCTTTAATGAGCTGAGTCAGTTCTTGTTTGTCTGCCTCAGAGAGGCTTTTACTGATGAAGATAGGCCTTGAAAAAACTGTCTCCGACGTCGATCTGGATTAATTCATCCTCGTTAGGTGGTTCACACTGTTCGAAGCAAAGTTCCCATTGAGTATCCATCCTTTGAGCCCAAGGCTCATTCTCGTAAGTCTCGATAAATTCATCAGTCTTCTGAAAATTTAGTTGTCACCATATTAACGGACAGAGTCAGTCGATGGACATCTCCTACGCTAGTGTCTGAGTCCTATGAGGAGAAATCGGAAGAGTGAGACCGTATCTCATCATCTGACTCAGATCTATCTGGGGTTATGATCGACATAGTGTAGCCTAACCCATGTTTAGTCTTATTATAATACTGTGATGACCTTTCTTTCGGGACGGGTAGTCAAATAGGAGTTCGTCTACCTTTACCTCTATTAAGTCCAGACCTGAAATTGTAACCCATTTTTCGAATAATGTTCTTGGATTGTTGACTATAATGACATAGTTGTATTCTTCCACAATTGTTATTTTCAGAATCGCTGTCGAGTATAGCCTTTTGGTTACATTCTCTATTGAAGAGAACTGGATGTTCGTCATCGTTTCGAGGAGGAACTACGAAGAACGAGTTTTGTACAAGTTCAAATACTATCTCATCCTGGAAGGGTTGAATTGCTCCTAAAGTGAGAGGTTCGAAATTATCCAAAATTTCTAAGTAGCGATGTGCGTATGATATCAATATACTGCGAAGGATATATTTCTTTATTGATACCCTTCTCTGCTTCAACAGTTACAACAACGTTTTCGATCTTGGCTGAAGACATCACCAAGTCGATAACAAGAGGAGAAGAAAGAGAAGTAGTAGGCTTGTTACGACAAAGGTCAATAACAAGAGGCTCGGGAGAGGTGAGCTCCCTTTGTTCCACTTTTTCAGTAGAAGGGGCGAGATTGATGGTTAACATTTGAGAGGATGAAGGATGAAAAGTGCGTCCTTTGACTGGAACTACCAAGACCTCGTTTGGGTTGTCATTTTGGTCTTCCTCCGTGTCCATAGCTAATATGACCTTCATGTATTTTTCTTTGTACATCCTAGAATATGTATAATAGGCTTCGATGCATCACAAAGGATTGAGGTCAACAACTTCTTTTTGATCTCTTTATTTTCGTCCACATACTTAAAGCACTTATGAGTGAACGACACAATATTATGCTCATGTAACCACGACCTCCCTAGAAATATGTTATAGAAAACATGATAAGCAATTACATAGCAAGTGAATTTCGTCCGAATATCGCCAATTTGGACTCTTAAGCGAATCTTTCCCAGTGGTTTACTCCTCCCATAATTGAACTCAAGAATAGTTGTAACAGTCGGTGAGAGGCTATAGACTAGAATCTTCAAAGAATCCAGCAGAGTTTTCGGGATTATGCCGAGTGCAGATCCAAGATCAACAAGAATGTGATCTACCCTCAGTCGGCATACCTAGTAAATTAAAGAGGTCAGTCGTGCCAATTGTCTTCAAGCAGCATATCATCCTGTGTAAAGGTGATGTTTGGAATTATTTTCATCACACTATGACATTGAGGGCATGCCACAGGCTCTTCATCCGACTTCTTAAGATGTGCAAGACAAACGTCGGCTTGCATCAAGGCCTCACTTAACGTTTCTTGAGTTTTCTTCGAGCGACGAAGGAGTTTGAAGATTGGTGATCTTGCTGGAGTGTTGGCTAGTTGAGCCAATATGTCAAAGTTATATGGCTTTTCAAGACCTTGCAGTAGTCTTTTTTAGGTTTTTGTCGAAGCAAACCTGTTGTTTGCCTTTATCAGCTGTTGTCGGTTTGGAAGGACCCGAATCAGCTGGTGGAGTTGACATTGGAAGAGAATTAAGAGCATGAGGAGGAGTGACAACTTCTTTCTCCTGACCTTCCAGGTAGTCTCTAAGATAGAGTCTTTCGGACCTAGTACCGGCCAAGACTTCTTCTTCTGAAGCAGGTGAGAGAGAAACCATGTTACATGTCTTCGCTCGTGCCTTTCCTTTGGAAGACTTCTTTCTTTGATAAGGTAACATGTGATCTATCCCAAATCCCAGACCAGCACGGGACTTGTTGTCTTGTATTTGCAGAGATAAAGGTACTGGAGAAACTTTTCTAGCGTTCAAATATTGTGCTTTCTGAAAGTCATATCCCATCTTTAGCATCAACTCACGAGATTGTTGAATGTATCGATAGAATTACGGTTGGTAGTCGACTTCTGATGTCGGCGAAGCAGTCTTTGAAGGGGAAGGCGTAGATCCTGCCGGAATGAAAGTAGCCTTCAAGGGAGAACACAGCCATTAAGTGCAGTAGGCTCACTCGAAGTCATGTTGCATGATTTGTATTTGGCCGACTTCTTCGATTTGGTAGAAGAGACGGATGTCTTCTGTTCAAAGTCGGTGACTAAGTCTAGATGAACCCACATGATTTTGCCTTTAGTTATCGACAGTGGTACGAAACCGTCGTTTCGTGCTGGCGGAAGGTTGACGATCTCCATAGTTGTTTTCGGTATCTGGACGACACCGTCAGGGACTAGCTGAGCAGGGAAGTCTCCAAAGTGTAGAGAGACAACGTTGGCAGTCACCGTCTTCTTGTCCTTTCGGAGAGTGATCGCCTTGGCATTGATTAGCTCTTGAATATTTTCTTTGAGTACATAGCACGCCCTGGTTACATGACCCAGAAACCTATGATACATACAATACTTAGGATTGTCAATTTACCTACTTCGTTTGGCCGCTTAGTCTCGGGCAGTTGAAGCTTATTGCTTTTGATTAAGCAATTGAAGATGCTCATGACGTCTTCGTCGTCGAAAGAATACTCTTCATTAGGTCGTGGTGCTGTCCTCTGTGGAGGTGCTGTTGTTACAGGTACTGGCTGACCTACATTGATGGCTTAGACTTCTTTACCCTTACGAGTGTTTGGGTGACTGTCGCTGCTGGTAGCAGGATGTTTAACTTTATCAAGATTCGGCATCGGGATGTCTAGTTGCTTAAACTTTTCAGCACTATCTTCAGTTGCACTGACACTTATGATAATGGAACCCCAATCTCAAAATTGTGTCGGTCCCGACCACATGCTACTATAGGTAACAAGTTTGATTTGCAAGTATCGATAGTCAATGCATCAGGAGTACCCAGAGGCATTTTTAGTGCCTCTCGTCGGAAGCGCTCTATGAAACATTCGGCTGTTTCATTAGGCTTCTGTTTGATTTTGGTAAGGGCAGACATAATCATGTCGTTCATTCCTTTATAAAATTATTCCAGGAACATCTTCTTCAAGGTTGCGAAGGATGTTATACAGCCATCCGGTCGACTTCGATATGAATCATAAGCAACACCTACTAAGCATCCAATGAATACTCTAGTGAGTAGAGCATCATTCTTCTGGAGGTGATCAGTCATCATCTCGAAGTGATTGATAAATTGACTCGAAGATCTGTTGCCTTCGAATAGCATTATGGTCTGCCGTTTATATTTGGACGGAAATGGGACTTCCTTTCACTCTGCATGGTAGGGTTGTTTGATCCCTAATTTTTGTAATCCCGCTTTATGCTTAAAAGCTTTAAACTAATTTTGCAGAAGCTTGACTGCTTTAAGCGGGTCCCTTGATGTTTGAGAAGCATCAGATTGATTTGATGGATTGGGATGCGGACCGCGTAGTAAGTACCACCCCTAGAACCTTAGTGACTTAGAGTAGCCTGTGCTTAAAGGTGTATGACTTCTGGTACGGTGGTATTTAGAGGAGGCTGTACTCCAGGGCCAGTGTGGACAGACACAGAAACTGCTGCGTGTTCTTGAGTTAGAACTAGGTTCAAAACTAGTGGAGCAACATGTTGTGCCATGATCACTGCATACATGCATATAACCATGTCAGCCATAAGCAGAACTGGAAGCGTCTTGCTCTTCGTTCGTCATGTAACTCCACTTCCCAATTTTTGAGAAAAAAAATTGATTTTAATAATAACAATTGATTTATTTGGGTTTCAATTAAAAAGTTAATTTTTATTTATTTTAATTAATAATATAATGATTGATATTTTAGAGGGAAATAAATTGGGAGCAATTTTCAAATTTGAAAAGTTGTTACAACCAACTTGTGGTCCCCTCATTTTTTTAAAAAAAAAGTTTTAACTGATTTTTAACATTTTTGTAATTTTCAAAAAGGGAGAGGGTTGTTTTATAAAATTTTTTGAGCGGAGAGGGTGTTTGCAATTAGATATTTCGGGAGGGGGTTTTTGTAAATGTTCCATCCATTTCTTTATAACCATAGCTGGAGAGAGAGAAAGAATCAGAGTCATTCTTTTTTTGCTTTCCTTTGTAATTCTTCTCGTCCCCAAATTTTTCTCGAGCCAACCCTAGTTGGAAACCACGGCGACTTCGACGGCAACTTCGACGGCGACTCCGATGGCGACTCCGGCGATCGATCTCCTGAGCAGCGAGTGGAGGGGTCACAGCAACGTTTGAGCTCCCATTTTTCGCAGCGGCCTATTTGGCGACATCGACAGCTCCTTTCCTTAGAGCGTAGGCCCGATCGACGGAACGACGCGGCGTTCCCCACCACGCACGGTGGTTTGACTTGATCTCGAGTACCCTTGGATATCGGTAAGTGATTTTTCAGGAACAAATTCCTTGATCCTTCGATGAACTCTCGGGATTTACTTCTAGCCGATCAATATTTGTAGATTCTGTTGTTCGATCTATTGGAGCTTGAGATTAGGACTCGTCCTCGGGTTGTTGATCTCGAAATTCAGTAAGTTCCAGCATTGAACAATTTATTTGATGAATATTGATGGATTTTACTTGGTGACCGATCTCTGGCTTTTTTTTGTATTCTATCAGAATTTGAGAATTATTTCCTGTCCATTGATCTAATGGATTTGGATCCAATTAGATCTGGTAAGGATTTTGTTTAATCCTTGATTCTGATTCTTTTCTTCTATATTTTGAGAACTCAAGAGAGTTGTCTTGTTTTGTTGCTCTGGTCCTGTTTGCTGTTCTTCCAAGTGGAACCCAAGATTCTCTGGACAAGAGAGCACCTGTGACCAATTCTTAGTGATGCCTACTCCTTTGGGATTTTGTTCAATTCTGGAAATTCAGATTTGGAAATTCATATCAGGTAACGTTTCTATATTCTTTTTCATATGTACTTGATTTGTTTGTTTAGTTACAGTTTACTGTGGGGGTCGGGATACGTTGTGTCCGGATGTGGCCGTGTCCAGCCTGGTTTATCAACATTTGTTGTGTTCAACAAGTTTGAGATCGGTTCGATGCCAATCTTGGATGGATTGGCATTGGCAGGAATAGCTATCTGGAGTTGAGTTGTTCGTGCCGAACTGCAGCTCGTGTCCATGGGTGTTCAGTGTCGGGGTCGAGGTTGCAGGACAGTTTTATGTGGCCGTGATAATTTAGAGATGTGGTGTTGAGCTATCCTGTTTTAATTTTACTATTGTATATTTTTCTGAGGATTGATTACCTCTATTTTTAATTTACTTTGTATAATATATTCTGGATTGGAGCAGTGATTATTTTCTTTGTTTTGATTCTCGATTTGTTGTATAAATGTTTCCTTTGATTTTTTTCTCAGATTGTTTGTAAAATTTAGTTGTAGTTTGAATATACAACTCTTGGATATGTTGTGATCCTTTCTCCTGAAATGTTGTGCTCCTAAATCTGGAGATTTCGACTTGGGGAAAGTCAGTAACATGGTGGGAGTCTTAAATGACCTGATGATAGAGTATGGAATGAGGATTCGGTGTTTGTGTTGGTTTTGATCTCTGGATAGTTGGAATTGGTGGTTTCATGTTTTTCAAGAGCTTTTGCACTACCATGTTTGAGTAGCATAATGGTTTGGTTGACAAGAGTGGGGTACCATGCAGTCTGGGAGATAAGAAGAAAAGACTATGAGAAGTATTCATTTATGGGTAGTGGAAAGTTAGTACTAGTGATAATTGCTTGAATGAGCTGAGCTTATATTCACAGAACCAAAGCATGGGTTTCTTGCTGTCTAATAAGTTGAGAGTAAGGGGCTGGACTAGCATACCAAATTGATGCATGATATTGATAGCTCATAAAAAATGTACAGTTATAGGGACTAAGTAGTTTTGTTTCCAATTTAATTCTTGATAACTTTTATGATGAGTAGCAAATAGTCTAAGGAATTCATTATAGGATTTTAGCAATTATGTATTCACTAAATTAACTAGTTAGTATTAATCCTAACCAACTTGCATCAAATCATTATTAAATACAAGAGAACATCTAGCCCCGATCTTCACCCGTACTTTCCTGGAGCAAGGCAAGTACATTCTATGTTCTTGTGCATTTCATTATATCCTGTGCTTTCTTGATTGACACGCTGTAACACGACATGTATTTCTGGTGCTCATGTTCCTTGTTCTTATTACTTGTACATGGGGTGGGGAAGTATACTATTTATGTGACCAAACCCAAGAAACGACTCAGGTGTGTTTAGCTTAGATCCCGCATCGTGCACGCGGGTCCTAAGCCGTACCATTCATGTGCTTTCATGTGCTTCATGTGCTTTCATGTGCTTACCCCTAGCCGGTCACATAATTAGTTATATTTCAAATATTGTGCACACATATTCTGGAGATATACCTTGTACTTATTTTCTGTGATTCCTGAGATACCATGTTCTTTCATGTTCTTACATATCATGTTCTTTCATGTTCTTACGTACCATGTTCTATCATGTACTTTATACACCATGTTCTTTTATGTACTTTATATACCATGTTCCCTTGTACTTTCATATCATGATGTCTTGTTCATTACCTAGAACTGTACTTTGCTCCACTCCTGACTGGATAAGTTGCAGGTATGCTTGCAGGATATCATTCTACTTTATGGGCCAGAGCCTGGGATCTTAGCTGAGCAGGATGGTCATGACTTAGCTTGAGGTTTCAGGTTTAGACTGTTAGCCTTACTTTTAGATATTGATTAGAATTCATAGTACATTTCATTCTTGATGACTCGTACATTTATATACATAGAATTATGGATTATGGTGATCATTCTGGGATACGTTTTTAGATGCTGTAATTATATACATTTATGATTATCTTGTTAGATTTCTCTAGTTTGGTACAGCTTACTTCGTCGTGTCTAACGACGAAGGCTGGGCGTGTCCGACTCGTGTCCGATTATTCGGGAGCGGGTCGTGACATGTTTTTAGTGGTGGCCCGTGCAGGTCTATCCTAATGGTACCTAGGTCTTAGCGTACTATTGGGGGGACTTGATTAACTAGGAAAACTTGATAACAGCATAGGAAAAATTGAAAAATAAGGGTATATCAGGTATATCAGGTATATTGATATTCTATAAACACTTGTATTTAGGTCTAGGTTATTTTAACAGTTTTATGTTTTTCAGATAGTTCAAAAGCACGCTACACCGGAACAGTCGATCCACCTACACTTGAGGGTTACAAGCTCCCACTATCTTTAATCATTCTACTATCCCCATGGGTAGTACGCAGTTGACGAAGACGTTTCAAGAGTTCCTTGACACCAGCAGGCCGTCCTTTTCCAATCCAGACTTGCAAATGCATTTCCCGAGTTAGAGAGGACTTCTGACTTCCAGACTCTCAGACCTTGGACTTCCCCGACACCGAGCGTATATCTTGCACCGAGGAGCAGATCGGGGACCTGGAACTGCCACTAAAGATCATACAAATCCTAGAGAAATCGACTCTTCTGAAGATTGGAACCACTAGCCAGGAGATCCAGAATATATCACAGACAATGGAACGAGACGGGAAGCTGAAGCACAGGAGAGACCTGAAGACTTATGGCGAAGACAACAACTACTGTGGATCCGTAAAGCGTTGCCACACTCAGACAGCGTTTCTTCAGTCACATCATTAGAGACAGATTCAGGCCCACATTCACTGGATGAAGGATTGCCAATAAGTCGCAGATCACAATGATCGATGAGCATCAGGATCTCAGCAGTCAGCAGCCAGCAACCATATATTTCTGTCAGAGTCCCTGTACTTCAGTCACCTCAGCGGGAGATCCAGATTCAGATCCAGTCAACGACCATTTGTATTTTCTGCCACAGCTCAGGACACCACTACTACGAATGCCACAAAAGATGGAGATTACGCTTGTACTATAGATCGCCTACTCACCAAGTCAAAGATTGTCCGGAGACCGTTGATCGTACTGTCCGAGAACAAGCACGAGGAGCATCAGACTACAGCAAAGGGACCCACCTTTTCAGAAGCAGCAACCACATGGAGCACTACCGCAAGGACCAGCCTACGATCGGACAGTTGAAGAAATTGAAGTGATTTCGGAAGAATACTGAAGACAGATTGAAGACAGAAGATTTCTTTTGCATGGTTAGGAAAACCATGTATCTTGATTAGCAATCCAGTCTCTCCTTAGAATCCTCTTAGCACCTAGATTATTCTTGAAACTTCTTGTTTGAAACCTTGGTCGATGTCGAAACTTACTTCGAGATATTGTTTCCTATTTTGGTAAACTTGTTTCAGATCCACAATTTGATAATTGTTTGAAATCCATTAATCGATACCGTTTGCATATTCATCATTTCTGACCTTGTTTCCTAGTGATGGCTCCTATCTGTAAATTTTGTTTCTTTATTAAACTTCGTGTTAATTGATATTTAATCGTTTCTCGAGATTTCATTTCGAAATCCTGTTCCTCATTCGAAACTTGTTTAAAGCTCCGTCCTATGCAGACATTGTTGCAAATACCTTTGAGGGTTTTGAAGATTTCGTTTCCTATTCGAGACTTGTTTCCTCATTCATGACTTTGATTTTCTAGTCGAGAGTTGTTGATCCACTATTTTGTTTCGATCTTGTCTCCTATCCAAGATTTTGCTTGTTTCATGGATACTTGTTCCTACTCGTTTATTGATATTCTGTTCGCTAATCGAACTTGTACTATTCCATAATTATTCCTACTTGAAATATCATTCTGAAACCTTGTTTGAACCTTCGCTTCTATTGATGCTTGTTTGAGATTCTATTTCTTATTCTTGACTTTATTCGGGACTTGTTCTCTATTTACGATTTTGTTGCTATTGAGATTCGCTTGTTTCATTTTTACAATCCAATACCTTGTCTCCTATTAGAACCTGTTTTCTAGTCACTATTCTAAACCTTGTTTCCTCGTCAAGATTTTCTAGTCGAGATTTTATTTCCTAATTACGACCTTGTTGTTATTGGTTCTCTAATTGAGACCTCGTATCCTATAGGAGGTTGTTTTCCCTTCGAAATTTTGTCTGAGGTTTTGTTGTTAATTGAGATGTTGTTGAAACTTGTTTCCAGTACAAAATTTTATTTCTTATTTTAAAACTTGTCTCTTCAGTTCATCCTTCGAAACTCTGTTATCCCTTCGGGATAATATCCCATATATAGAATCTTGTTACCATTCCAGATATCAGTTGAAATTTCGTTATAATTTGAAACTTTGCTCCCTGTCTGAAATTTAAATCTCCCTGGTTGCCCTTTTGTGCTCACCGATGGGATCTCTTGTCGTCTCTTAGTACCTAATAAATCCTTGTATTCTAACAGTCAGGTAACTTCACCATTTTCGTGACTTGGACTATTGAAACTCATTTTGAATTCCTTGAAACTCTTTTAAAATCCCTAAGGATAAAGTCAAGAGGCTATTCGATGATCTACTATGGCATGACAGTTGTGCGCTGCAGCCATTAGCTGGATTATGGAGACCGAGGGTTCACTGCAGCCAGTAACGCCCTGGCGAGGCAGGAACTTTAAGTTTAAGTGATTTCAGACAATCATAGGTTTTCGAGTACTGTCGAGACTTGTCATATTCTTCATACCTTGATCTCTTGGGTTGCTTTGTCAATGATTGTTGGAAAATGGACAAGGTTGACAGATTATTCGGTGACATATTGTTATTTGAGTCACGGAGCAGAAAATCTACTGCAGTCAGAGATATATACTGGCGGGGTAGGGATTCTAGGCAAAGTAATTTCAAATATCTATATGTTCCCGGACACCATGGAAACTATATTCCTTTCTATATGATTATTGGTTTTCGAGAATCACAGATCCTTGCACGTTCATCCTGATTTGATACTGTAACTCCTGAGTATTGCGTACGTCTCCTCAATCAACCCTTGCTAAATTTTCCTTCTAGCATTTTATCGTTAGATCATTGAATTCCTCAAAATTGTATATTACCAGATTGTGATTCCGTTCTTCGTTTGTGACTTGTCTAAACTTCGACCTAAAGTCATGTCTATCTGACCATGATTTTCTATCTTGTTCTAGTCTACCTGTGTTAAACTATCGATTTTTGATCGTACCTAATAATTGTGTCTTCATGATTTTGCTCCTCTAAGATGTAATTGAACTTCATTCCATTCGTGCCTATTTAATCCTTGATCATTGTTAGATCGTATTATTTCAACTTCTTGTGTGTACTTGGCCTCAAGTCTCAGGGCATCGCAGAGTTACACAGGATCGACAGAAGCACTGGACGGACAGCAGCAGACGGCCACTAGAGTTCGCGGTTGGAGTTAGAGTGTTCCTGAAGATCTTACCGACTAGGGGTGTCATCAGATTTGGCAGAGGTAGGAAGATCAGTCCGAGGTACATCGAACCTTTCGACGTTGTAGAAGCATGGAAAATACTAAAGAAAATGATTCATGCGGCCAGGAAAGATCCATGCGGCTCAGAGAACTCATTCGGCTCAGGGAATCATGCGGCATAAGGAGCTATGCGGCCCAAGACATTCCATGCGGCTCAGAGGACACGTGGCCTGATAGTGCTTCCCTCCGACCCATGCTACATTAATTGCTATGACGGCTGACCCCTCTGAAAAGTTGACAGCCCTGACACAAAGGCAGGTAATTATGACTCTGTCATAATGATGAATCTCTAGGGAAGAGGAAAGAAATCTCTGACATAAATCCCCTGAGAGCCACAAAAATGCCACGTGGCCTTGCCACGTGGACGTTCGTATGCGGCTCACTTCTCATGCGGCTCAGAATAAATCCTATGCGGCTTAGGCCATAGAAGCCTCATGCGGCTCGAGCAAAGGACTTCTCATGCGGCTCAGAGTGAATCCATCATATGCGGCTCAGGCCATGAGAGCCTCATACGGCTCGAGCGAGGACTTCTCATGCGGTTCATGAGGATCATGTCCATGCGGCCCAGGCGGATATATACCTATGCGGCCCACAAGGATTACTCCTCTGTGGTTAGAGGACTCAAGTGAGGGCCACTGCCCACGCAGCCCTGACACGTGGGCTTAACAATATGCGGCTCACATGCATATGCGGCTCACATTCATATACGGCTCACTAGTCATGCGGTCCAGATCCCCCCAGTAGCTCCTAGGACACGTGTCCTAAACCGATTAATTCCTCAGATTTGCTGCCATTAAATATTGGGTCAGATCCCAATAAATCTGGGACACGTGGCAGAAGAATAGATCTGATTTATTCGCAGATATCAGAAGATCAGTATAAGGAAGATTTATTCCAATCAGCATTAATTGCTCATGGGATTTGGTGTAATCTACACCTAATGGCCCAGATTCATCATAATCAAAACGAATGGCCTAGATTGACCAATCCCCAAGCCGCCGCCATCTCCAAAAGCTAATCATTGGCAACCCTAATGATCACATCCCACTATTATAAATAGCAAGGTGCCATTCCCTTGTAAAGATGTACAATTTCAGAGAGAAAAATACGTATATACAGAGAGACTCCCCAATAGTCAGAGAAAAGAATACACAGAGAGAGAGAGAGAAGCCAGAAGAGCAACAGAGGAGCAAGAAGAGCATTTCTTCGTCAATGCCAACCATCTTTTCACAAGGAGCCAAGGCTGCATACCGATCGTCCAAGGAGTAAGACAGGGCTGCCGTCGCCTTCCCGAGCCTCTATCGTCACCCCCCAGAATTTAAAATAAACAATTGTACTTAGACTACTGTACCTAGGTTTTTGTCCCTAGGCTTTCTTTGTACAAGCGAGTTTGTAACGTGAAGTAAAAGTCCGGTCCTCCGATAATTGTTCTGTTCTTTTATATTTCATGGCAAACTGACGTAACGGCGCGGATTGGCAAGGTAGCATATCGACTAGCGCTTCCAGCCAGCTTGGAGGGAGTGCATGATGGTTTTCAAGTGTCCCACTTTGACGCTACATTCCAGATCTGAGCTATGTGGTGGACTTTTTGGAGCTAGAGGTGTGTCCGAGATTGACCTACGAGGAGCAGCCAGTGGAGATCCTTGACCGGAGGGAGAAGCACTTGCGGAACTAGACTATTCCACTTGTCCGCGTCATGTGGAGACACCACTCTCCGGGAGAGTCCACATGTGAGGGCGAAGATGGGATGCGGGAGCGCTATCCCAATCTGTTTGATTGACTTGATTGTACTCTGTTCTTTTGAAATTCTGTTTTCAATAAATGACTGGTGTTTGGATCTTTTGTGATTTACTGAGATTTAATTTTTTGGGTCTTCGAATTTCGAGGACGAAATTTTTTTAAGGAGGGGAGATTAGTAACTCCACTTCCCAATTTTTAAGAAAAAAATTGATTTTAATAATAGCAATTGATTTATTTGGGTTTCAAATAAAAAGTTAATTTTTATTTATTTTAATTAATAATATGATGATTGATATTTTAGAGGAAAATAAATTGGGAGCAATTTTCAAATTTGAAAAGTTGTTACAACCAACTTGTGGTCCCCTCATTTTTTCAAAAAAAAGTTTTAACTGATTTTTAACATTTTTGTAATTTTCGAAATGGGGGAGGGTTGTTTTATAAAATTTTTTGAGCGGAGAGGGTGTTTTATAATTAGATATTTCGAGAGGGGGTTTTTGTAAATGTTCCATCCATTTCTTTATAACCATAGCTGGAGAGAGAGAAAGAATCAGAGTCATTCTTTTTTTTTCTTTCCTTTGCAATTCTTCTCGTCCCCAAATTTTTCTTGAGCCAACCCTAGTTGGCGACCACGGCAACTTCGACGACGACTCTGATGGCGACTCCGGCGATCGATCTCCTAAGCAGCGAGTGGAGGGGTCACAGCAACGTTTGAGCTCCCATTTTCTGTAGTGGCCTATTCGGCGACTTCGACAGCTCCTCTCCTTAGAGCGTAGGCCCGATCGACGGAACAACGCGGCGTTCACCACCACGCGCGGTGGTTCGACTTGATCTCGAGTACCCTTGGATCTCGGTAAGTGATTTTTCAGGAACAAATTCCTTGATCCTTCGATGAACTCTCGGGATTTACTTCTAGCCGATCAATTTTTGTAGATTCTGTTGTTTGATCTATTGGAGCTTGAGATTAGGACTCGTCCTCGGGTTGTTGATCTCGAAATTCAATAAGTTCCAGCATTAAACGATTTATTTCATGAATATTGATGGATTTTACTTGGTGATCGATCTCTGGCTTTTGTTTGTATTCTATCAGAATTTGAGAATTATTTCGTGTCCATTGATCGAACGGATTTGGATCCAATTAGATCTGGTAAGGATTTTGTTTAATCCTTGATTCCAATTCTTTTCTTCTATATTTTGAGAACTCAAGAGAGTTGTCTTATTTTGTTGCTCTGGTCCTGTTTGCTGTTCTTTCCAGTGGAACCCAAGATTCTCTGGACAAGAGAGCACCTGTGACCAGTTCTTAGTGACGCCTACTCCTTTGGGATTTTGTTCAATTCTGGAAATTCAGATTTGGAAATTCATATCAGGTAACGTTTCTATATTCCTTTTCTTATGCACTTGATTTGTTCGTTTAGTTACAGTTTACTGTGGGGGTCGGGATACGTTGTGTCCGGATGTGGCCGTGTCCCGCCTGGTTTATCAATATTTGTTGTGTTCAACAAGTTTGAGATCGGTTCGATGCCAATCTCGGATGGATTGACATTAGAAGGAATAGCTATTTGGAGTTGAGTTGTTCGTGCCGAACTGCAGCTCGTGTCCATGGGTGTTCAGTGTCGGGGTCGAGGTTGCAGGACAGTTTTATGTGGCCGTGATAATTTGGAGATGTGGTGTTGAGCTATCCTGTTTTAATTTTAATGTTGTATATTTTTCTGAGGATTGATTACCTATATTTTTAATTTACTTTGTATAATATATTCTGGATTGGAGCAGTGATTATTTTCTTTTTTTTTGATTCTCGATTTGTTGTATAAATGTTTCCTTCGATTTTCTTCTCAGATTGTTTGTAAATTTTAGTTGTAGTTTGAATATACAACTCTTAGATATGTTGTGATCCTTTCTCCTGAAATGATGTGCTCCTAAATCTGGAGATTTTGACTTGGGGAAAGTCAGTAACATGGTGGGAGTCTTAAATGACCTGATTATAGAGTATGGAATGAGGATTGGGTGTGTGTGTTGGTTTTGTTCTCTGGATAGTTGGAATTGGTGGTTTCATGTGTTTTTAAGAGCTTTTGTACTACCATGTTTGAGTAGCATAATGGTTTGGTTGACAAGAGTGGGGTACCATGCAGTCTGGGAGATGAAGAAGAAAAGACTATGAGAAGTATTCATTTATGGGTAGTTGAAAGTCAGTACTAGTGATAATTGCTTGAATGAGCTGGGCTTATATTCACAGAACCAAAGCATGGGTTTCTTGCTGTCTAATAAGTTGAGAGTAAGGGGCTGGACTAGCATACCAAATTGATGCTTAATATTGATAGCTCATAAAAAATGTACAGTTATAGGGACTAAGTAGTTTTGTTTCCAATTTAATTCTTGATAACTTTTATGATGAGTAGCAAATAGTCTAAGGAATTCATTATAGGATTTCAGCAATTATGTATTCACTAAATTAACTAGTTAGTATTAATCCTAACCAACTTGTATCAAATCATTATTAAATACAAGAGAACATCTAGCCCCGATCTTCACCCGTACTTTCCTGGAGCAAGGCAAGTACATTCTATGGTCTTGTGCATTTCATTATATCCTGTGCTTTCTTGATTGACACGCTGCAACACGACATGTATTTCTGGTGCTCATGTTCCTTGTTCTTATTACTTGTACCGGGGGAAAGGAAATATACTATTTATGTGACCAAATCCAAGAAACAACTCAGGTGTGTTTAGCTTAGACCCCGCATCGTGCACGCGAGTCCTAAGCCATACCATTCATGTGCTTCATGTGCTTTCATGTGCTTACCCCTAGCCGGTCACATAATTTGTTATATTTCAAATATTGTGCACACATGTTCAGGAGATATACCTTGTACTTATTTTCTGTGATTCTTGAGATACCATGTTCTTTCTTGTTCTTACATATCATGTTCTTTCATGTTCTTACGTACCATGTTCTTTCATGTACTTTATACACCATGTTCTTTCATGTACTTTACATACCATGTTCCCTTGTACTTTTATATCATGAAGTCTTATTCATTACCTAGAACTGTACTTTGCTCCTCTCCTGACTGGATAAGTTGCAGGTATACTTGCAGGATATTATTCTACCTTATGGGCCAGAGCCCGAGATCTTAGCTGAGCTGGATGGTCATGACTTAGCTTGAGGTTTCAGGTTTAGACTGTTAGCCTTAATTTTAGATATTGATTAGAATTCATAGTACATTTTATTCTTGATGACTCGTACATTTATATACATAGAATTGTGGATTATGGTGATCATTCTAGGATACGTTTTTAGATGTTGTGATTATATATATTTATGATTATCTTGTTAGATTTCCCTAGTTTGGTACAGCTTACTTCGTCGTGTCTAACGACGAAGGCTGGGCGTGTCCGACTCGTGTCCGATTATTCGGGAGCGGGTCGTGACAGGTCACATAAGTAGACACTTCTCTTGAAATTGAGGATGAGCTGGTAGACAAGATAGTCCTATCAGAATCCTCGCTGTCGGTACCGAAGTTTGGTAAGCTGCTACCCCTAGGGTTGGAATCTGGATGATTCTTTTGATCGAAGAGGTCTCGGCTTCTCGATCATGTGTTTTGATAGACTCCTTCAGAAGAGGTAATGATTTAATTGCGGAATTGCCGACTCAGAGGCCGTGATGAGTTATGCCTCGGGCCTCTCCCATCCCCAGTGCTACGAGATGTCATATTGACAGAGGCAAACATCAACTCTTTCTCATCTATCAGGATCACATTAGGAGAGCAAGAGTAATTCAAACGGTCAAACACAGACCATTTTGCTGACTTGCAGCAACATTTGTACTACCTCATGATAGTGATGTTCGTTATGTGAAGTCACTGTTGCACGATGTGAGTCTTTGATCTTCTGCTTTTGTAAGATAAGCTCGCGAAGATCTGTTACATTAGAAGGAGAAGAAGAAGAAGGCAGATTCTGCCTGATTACATTAGGAATATGATGTTTGTTCCTAAACTTTTGTGTTCCCTGCGTGTACAAGGCAGTACTGAGTTTATTGGCTTAGGTGAGCGGGTTCTTGTTCTTAGAAGCCTTCACTGTGCGCGAACTGGTGGTTGGCGCAGACTGTATCAAAGTCTTCCTGAGGAAGTTCTGCTATGCGCCTATTGAGATAGGCATGCATGTTAGTGTCTAAAATCATTTGGTTGTCAGTCTGTGATACATTCAGTTTTTTCTGTTAAGTTCTTGATATGCGTAGGGTGAGGAGATCATGGCGCGGACCTGATTGGCATGAAGCTGCCTAGTTTGGCGTGGAGTAGGCAGAATGCCTTGTTGCTCTACGCGCATTGGCACGACACATTCGGTGCAGAGGCGCAATCGAGTGTGTTTTCCACCAAGTCGAGGACTGGGGAAGAGTGGGGAATGGCTATTGGGTGCTTTCCCTTGTTTTGAGCATCAGCAGTAGTGATTGGCGCGGATGTAGACTTCGAAGTCCAGATAGCGTGCGCCTTCCTGTTCTTAGCAGCAGCATTGGCGCGCTTGGCATACCCGGTGCCAATCATCTCTTCGTAAGCTATTTGGTCGAATTCGACGACCAAAGTCTCCTGCACCGTGCCGACCGACGCAACATCGTATTGAATTGTCACTTTCTTGTCAGAGGAGAAAGACGTCTCCAGCAGAGTCGCCATTTTGTTTGTAAAACAAAAGTTTCCTAAAGAAAACTTAACTACAAACTAAGAAAGGAAGTACAAAGTACAATTTTGATTCTGAAAAAGTACAACTATAGGAATCTGATCAAAAGACGATCACTTTATCCCTTGGACGATACAATGTCGGAGAAGAAAAGCTCTTGAACTTGTTGTGGAAGCGGTAGAGAATTACAGAGAATTCTTACCTGGAGTCGATGATAAGTGTCTTGATTCCTTGAGAAGTGATTATGGAACTCTATTTATAGAGTTTGGGATAATTGTCAGACAGTTACATTGATTGGCATGCAATATAAAATATACTGATTATGCATTGTTTTGCGCACCATATATCATATCATCCAATAGCGCGAACGGTTAGCTTAACTGCATGGGACACGTGGCTTTCTGTGAGAGAGGCGCTCGGTTATGGACAGTGTCATGTGTATATTCTTCGAAATTAGTGGCATACATGCTACGTCATCTCTAACTGCTTCTAGATGTGATTGTATTTTATTGGTGAATGGCGCATCCTGTTGATTGGCGCTAGATTGTAATTGGTGCCGCTTGTTAAGTTTGTGCATAATTTCATCAGTTCACGCCGGTTGGTAAATGGCGCTGAGAAAGTATGGCGGTTAGCACTATTCTCAAGATTTTCTTGTTTTAATTCACTTTCAGTTACCATGACAAATCTTTCTGAAAAGACGTAAAATTTAGCTTCTCGAGCAAGATTATCGTTAGGTAAGGCCATCTGATGTTTGGCGCTGTGCGATCTACTTTTTGCGCCAACCATATCTGGTGGAGTATTTCTCGAGTACCGTGCGCGCATAACTCGAAGAAAAGATGTTCTCGACTGTCGTGTTGTTAGTCATCATCACTGATGTGACATAAAGTTTTGTCTTCTCGAGGAAGCTTTGTACGTACCCTGGCACCATCTGATGTATGGCGTCATTCAGCGACCAGCGCCATCTAATAGATAATGTTATTTGATGAGCGCTATCTGTAAATAGTATGGCGCTATTTATCTGAAAAAATTTGAGCATCTACAATGGTGTATCTAGCAAGAGCAAGGAAGGAAGCTGTAATTAATTGTTGGAAGAAATCAGGTGCTGGCATGGCAGAGATTAGCAATGCTAGACGAAGGGGTTATTTTTGGTTTAGGGAAGCACGTATCCGGTTAGCTTCCATGGTTTGGCATATTTGGAAGGAGCGCAACAGACGTATATTTGAGGGCATTGCAATCTCGGATATTGGCATTTTACATAATATAGAACATGATGCACATGTGATAGGCAATCCAACTTGCTTGCATGATTTGGAGGCTATGATCTTGGTTTTATAAATATATATATATATATATATATATATATTCATTAGAGGTTATGGTTTCCAACTAATACGACCATCGAAGAGAGGGTTTTCTCTTCTGCATCCCCATCAACACATAGAGAGAGAGACAAATAATTCATCTTTGTCGTTAAGGGTCGTAGCAAATTAGAAGATCAGACAACATAAAGAGACAATTGTTACAAGATTTATCAAGCCATGCAATGGATCCAGGTACGCTTCCGCAATTAATTTATTTGTGTTCTTCATCTCATGAATCAACTGGTTAAATTTCTAACTTATATTTGTTCAGTAACATGCAAATAGAAGCTAAAATATAAACATAATTTCTGGTACCAAAAAAAATTATCAACCAACCTTTTTTGACGGTTTTTCACTGTCAAGAAAAAAAATTTCTTCATGGTTCAGCTTCCATCATCTAGGTCGGAGTCAAGAAATATTCTAATGTTTCTTAACGGTTTTTGTTTTGTTGACGGCTTAAAAATGCCAAAAAATTGACGGTTTTTAAACTGTTGAGAAAACCTAACCAGAAACATTCAAGAAAAGTTGTAACTTTTTTTACTATGACCTAAAAGATGGTTGTTGTTGAACCGTAAAAAAAGACCAATTTTCTTGTAGTGCGACATGATTCTTAGTACTTCAGCTTGAGATTTGTTCGCTATTGAAACATTCTCAGATGTAAGTTCATATGTGTTAAACATCTCTTTCTTAGAACACACATGATAAGATGCACTCGTGCCCACCCACCAGTAAGTATCCACTCCAGATGAGTCAACTTGCAAATCATAGCAACCAAGTTAAACTCACTTTGTTCTTTTGAATTTTGTTTCGGCTTGGACCTGTAGTCCTACTTGAGATGGCCTTTCTTGCCATAGTTGAAGCAAGTCCCATCGTTGTTAGACTTAGGATTGGAAGAAGTTAGCTTCACCCTCAGATGGTTGGGGTCCTTATTGTTGTAGGAAGCATTCTGCTTCACTTTATGATTTCCAGTTTGGACCATGTTTGCCTTAGCAAACTGCTTGGACATTGAGTCCACCTTGGTCTTGCTTTTAGCTTTGTCTTTAATATGAATAAAGCGTAGAAAGTCTTCAAGCAATGTCTCCTTTTTCTTGCATTACATATCGGTTGAAAATCGATCCCAGCTGGTATGGAGCTTGGAGATGATAGCTCCTACCTTTGTCTGTTTGAGGAATAGCCTCCACCTCAAGCTTTTGCTACAACTTTAGGAGTTCTTTTACTTGTGGCATCATGGTGTTTTCGTCTTCAACTTTTATTTTTAGACAATTGTTTACAAGGTGGATCTTGGACATCTTTTCATCATTATTGTATTATTTTTCAAGAGACTCACAGACGTCCCTTACATTTTCCTTCTTGTTGTAAGATTATGCCATAGAATCATCCAAAGAGTTGAGAAACAACAATTTACAGAGCTTGTTATCTCTCCTCCATTTCTGTTGCATGGTGATCACGTTTGCTAGGATGTGTACATCGTCAGTTTCCGAAATTACTCGTTCTCATTCAGTCATAATGTAATCTATGTTGACGAGTTGAAAATTTAAGTTAATGTTCCTCTTCCAGGTGTTACAGTGTTCTCTATCGAACTTCTCGAGTTTGTGAAAACTTGTGTCCGTAAGACTTGCACGATTTTTCATGTTGATGTTACTCGGATCTTGCTTTGAGATTTTTAGTGTCAAATACAGAAAATCGTACAAAAGATATACAAAATGTAAATACAAATTGAAGTATACAACAACTCAGAATTGAAAGTTTACAAATTGACTGCTTTGAAGAATCGCAAGCTATAAGAAGAAACATAAGAATAAAACTCTTGCTGTGATGATGACGATCACAGTTGGTCAAAGCAAAATTCGACTATTTTTCGTTGATCTACTTCCAAAAATCAGCAAGTTCAAAGAATTGATCATCTGGAACGCTCTTTTATTACCCTCAGAAATCGGACAACACTCGGACAGAACTTTGTGGTTTGCTGCAAACTCTCCTATTGTTGCATATATTTTGATATGTATCTGCCAAGAGCAAAACTGAGAGAATATATAAGAGAGCTAAGCACCCATGCAGTCATAACCACCCATGATGGTCAGTTAATCAAGGGAACAATTCTCCATAAGTGGATGGTTACAACATTAACTCCCACTAAGTGGGCAATTACGAAGCTAAAACGTCCGCACTAAAACAACCACACTCGAACCCAGTGCCAGCGGGAGAAGTAGCCACACTGAAACACAATTCCAGCAGGAGCATTGGCCGCACTGGAACACTTGGAACCACGGGGTCGTTGGACCCGTTGTACCCTGCATTGAAGTGTGCAATAATGCGACCGTGTTGGACCAGCTAGAACCGCTGCACCCCGTGCTAAACCGCGCAATGACACCCGACGCGTACGCGCAAAGTACAAAGTGCGTCATCAAAGTGGCATTTTACGTCCTTCGCTCACGCCCATGTCCAAATCGCTAGGCCCCTTCAGGGCCTAGTTCCTAAGAAAATTTTCCAAGAAACATGTGACAAAAAGCAATGTTTCTTGGAGGATTTTAATCTTAGCCTCTAGTAAAATGTCCCACCGTATCAACCATATGGACTATAACTTCTCATATGTGCAACATAATAGAAGAAAATTTTATATTGAAATACACAATTGAGATTTGCCATATGCACGACGTGGGACCATTCTCTAAAGAGTAATTTAATGTAATAAATTTTCTAAGTTTGTACAATGGCACGGATTTTGATGGTTGGATTGTATCTCGTTTCCGGTTGAGCTCTCAAAACCGTGTGACAACGGAGTTGATAATTTAGTTCCACATCGGGTAGAAGATGGAATCGTGAGGTGTAAATAATTGTGATTGGTTCATGTCTTACATAAAAATTTCAATTTAAGGCATATGGGCTAAGTCTAATAGCCCACCTCATATGTGCCAACTCCGATTCCGGTCACCCTTGTCAAAATTTTAATGAAAATTTAAATGAAATATGCAGCAACATGAATCCAACTCCAATTCACTAAAAGACGTTAAACTTAAAAGTGTAGTACCTTCCGTAGGGGCAGAAGAAGGGGTCGGAGTAGCCGTAGGATATGAACTCCATGGAGCCGACCTTAGGCCGACAAGCGAAGTTGGTCCCGTGGATCTTCAGCACTTCTTCGGCAGCCTCCGGCGAGGAGACGACAAGAAAGTCGACCTGCCCGAGCCGCACGAGCATAAGAGGCCCGTGCCGGCGGGACAGTTCACAGAGCCTGCGGTGGGGCACCGATCCCACGAGGTGGTGCATGCTCCCTATCACAGGAAGCCTTGATGGGCTCGGCAGTTGAGGTTCTAAACTTGGGTTCTGCAACAGCGACGTCGACCAGGAGGAGGATGTCCTTCCTTTCCTCTTTAAGACCAGACATGATGCGAGGAGGATGATGATGACAGTGAGGAAGCTAAGGAGAGGGAGCAGCTGAAGCAGTTCCATTTTGTGTTGGATTGAATATGTGCTAAACTATCAGTTCTTACTTCCTTTTAGGGGAAGACCAATGCTGAGAGCACTGCACAATGTGTCGGTGGCTATCACCACTCTATTCAATTATGGACTACCAAAATTTGGCAGCAGTTCTGAATAAGAGTATCCATTGTTGAGATACTCCAAATACATACTACAAATTATTAAAAAATGTATACATTATTATTTTTGGGATGTCTTCTTGGCATTTTGACTAAATTCAAAATGTCGCACTTAAAACTAGGGGGTGAGTATTCGGTCTAATCGGTTTCAACCGAACCGAAATTAATTCCATAAACCGAATGAACCGAATTCAAAAAAAATACAACCGAAACCGAACCGAATTGAGGGAGAACCGATTTTAACCGAACCGAAATAATAGGTTCGGTTTAATCGGTCTAATCGGTTTATTCGGTTGGGCCATTTTGAATAATGGGCCGGGCCAAAAGTTTTTTTTCGTGGGCTTTAAATAAAAAAATTTAACACAAAATATCAAAAATTGCACCCCAAAAAAAAGTGCTTACACACAGTAAACACAAAAACAGTTGGGCCGAGCCCCACACCTGCTTGTAATCCAAGTGACCAAGTCCAGATAACTATACAAAATTGCACCCAAAAAATTGTTAATAATTACACAACATACAACTTGCAAAAAAGGTGGAGGAGATCTCAGATCTGTAAGGTGGTGGTCCGGAGGAGACTCTGGTGGCGGTGAGGTGGTGGAAACGACGGTGAGAGGCGGAGATCCGGAGTGAGAGGTAGGGTTTTCTTTCTCAGAGAGAGAGAGGGGTTGTTTCCATTTTCCAAACGGCGGTGAGAAAAAAAAATGAGAGGAGAGAGAGAAGAAAAATAGATTATATAGGTAGGTTTAGGGCTGAGGGTGTTTTGGTAATTTCATGTTGCTATTCGGTTTCGGTTTTAAACCGAAACCGAACCCAATAACCGAAACCTAATCCGTAAACCGAATAAGCAGTTTTCCATACCCGAACCCGACCCGAATTTTTTTGAACCCGAACCTATTACCTAATTCGGTTCGGTTCGGTTCTTTATTCGGTTCAAAACCGAATAATGCTCACCCCTACTTAAAACCTCTCCTACTATGGATATTCTTGAACGGTCAATTTTTTGACAGTTTTGTATATATTTCCAAAATTTTGATAGTCTTTGACATTTCAGAACTAAGTAAAAAATTTGACAGTCCTAAGCACAATAAGGACTGTCAAAATTTCTACAGTCCTGACTATGCGCATGACTGTAAAAGAATAGTGACAGACATTAGTACTTTGTGTAGTGCTCTTAGCATTGGTCGTTTGGGGACAGCGATCTGGGCCGGCCCTGGAGTAAGCCAGACAAGTCTTCAGGCTTGGGCAATCTCCCTCTGCTTAGGACAACCTTCAGGTTCAGTATGATCCCAATAGAGGTCTAGGTCATGGGTGATCCTACAGGATCGACCTATAACAAGGGTCAAGGGACATCCAAAACTATGCTCCGGATAGGACAACCCAACCCCGTGGGCTGGCCTTGACGGTGATAAAGATGGCTACTCAGTCTGTTAGGGACATCATAATTTTTTACTCAATTTTGTATCCAAAACCGTCAAAGTTTTAACAATTCTAAAAAAATAAAATTATCAAAAAAATTTAAAAAAAATTGTACATTTAGAACCGTCACAATTTTGACTGGTCTGGACTATCAAAATTTGACGGTCCTAAAATGATAAAAACTACTAAAATTGACTGGCATTTAGCACTAGCCAGCCAACCTTCTCTTACTTGACAGCAATTTTTTTTTTTTTTACTTTTACTTGACAGCAATTGACCGGCACATAGTGTTAGTGTTTGTGGCCACACAATATGGATTGTGGTTAGGATTTGTAGGTCTTACCTGTCAATTTACCTGTCGACGAACTTTAAAAATTTCTAATGACGGTCTAATTGTACGCCACATCACATAATATTCATATCGTTTCTAAACATGTACAAGTTATAAGATTATACATGGTCTCAAAAATCAGAATGTTTTAATTTTTTTAACCTTCATAATGTAAAATCTCTATTTTTATATTTATATCTCCTCTCCTATTTTTTAGAAACTGTATTAATAGAACCCTTGTAATGTCTGAAAAATATTCTTTATATAGAGTTGTTAAAAAATATTATTTTTAGTATTTGTACATAATTCTTAAAATGTAAAAAACAATTATGATAATAACCATTTCTTTATTGGGTGCTGCTATACGCACCCCATGACTTACTTAGCATACCCCAAGTGCTAAGTACACCACATTTTAATTGATTAAAATTAGCATAAATGCTAAGTACACCCAATCAAATGACCAAAATATTCTTTTCTATTCTAACCTAAAACATATCTATCATTTCTAAACACACCCCAAATCATTCTAACCTCTCTAATCTCCTCTCTCCTCTCTCCAACCGACCGGCCTCCTCTCCTCTCCGATCCCTTCTGCACCCAAGACCATTTCCAAGATCACTGCTAGGATTTTTCGCTTAGGATCACTGCTAGGGTTTTTCAAAGAGTAATGCTACAGTTACAACCAAATGCTTACAACCCTTTTACAACCTTCACCCATTGCTGACATGTGGGCCATGGCCCACATGTCAGCACATGGGTGAGTGGTTGTAAAAGGATTGTAAGCATTTGGTAGTAGACTTAGCATTATTGTTTTTCAAATCCCTTCAATCGCGTGAAAACGAAATAAATTTTAATTTTTTTTTGGGTTTTCACGTTTCTATTCGAGCCTGGTTTGTCGAACGCTCGGACTGGAATTTGACCCACGACAGTCGAATTTCTTTGCTAATGTTCGACCAAAGCTGGTCGAATGAAAAATTAAATGAAGAAACACAATGTTCAACAACAACTAGTCGGAGAAAGCTCTACTGTTCGACCATTACAGGTCGAATTGTCCTATATATGTTCGACTTTCACCTATCAAACATATTTTGTTCAGTTCGGCCAGTCGAACAGAACATGTAATGTTCGGCTGACACAGGTCGGGCAGATAGTGTTCCATTCGACCAGTGTTGATCGTGCTTATCACGAATTTTTTTTTTGGTTCAACGATTCACATACAGTGCTTCAAACCGAGAAAGAAGGATTGTGTCTTTGAAGTGGACTTCCTTCCTCCATGATGCCTTCTTCACAATTTCAAAGTAGAATTTTTCTAGGATTTTGGGGTTGGGTTGGAGAAGAATGTGAAAATGAAAGAAGGAAGAAGAAAGATGATGGCGGGATGTGATAGAAAGATCATATGGGTATATGAGTCTTTTAACAATAATCTAATTTTCAACTTAAGTTTTATGGGATGTGCTTAGAAAGTCATGGGATGCATATAGTTGCACCCTTCTTTATTTTTATGGGACAACTAAATATGATGTGCCATCGATTTACATTTGTTGGTAGAATTTTTCGACAACACCACCGATGATTGATTTATATCAAATAATCATCCTTATTTTTATATGAAAAAAAGGAAAAATGTTGTGATGGTGCTTATAAAGGTCCATGAGACCCTTGTAGCCTTGTTGGTAAACAGGTGCTGTAATTAGTTGTCAAATTAGGACCTATGTAATTTTTCTTATTCAGGAACTCTGTAGAAGAGAAGGAAAAGAATGAGAGAAATCTCTATCTAATTTGTACATGAGAAGTAACCCTCCTGGGTTTTTCTTTGATATTCATACAATGGTTAAACGGCTTACAATGGACATATATACAATGGTTAACCATCACTTCTGGGTTTTTCTTTGATGGGACTACCCTTATATATATATATATATATATATATATATATAGCAAATGACCTCTAGCCTAGTGGTTAAGAGAGATGCATGCGACCCGAGTGGTCAGGAGATGGATTCCCGGTGGGAGCGTTCGCCACATTTACCTCTTTCAAAAAAAAAAATGCTACATTTCAACTTGATACCCTCAACTATCCATGTTTTGTAACTTGATACCTTAAACTTTTAAAATAGTTAACTTAATACCATCAACTATTGAATATTTTCAACTTCATACTCTAAAATCCAAAAAATTCCAAAAATACCCTTGCCCCCCCTCCCTCCCTCTCCGGCGTCCCCCCCCCCCCTCCCTCTCCGGCGTTCCCCCCCCCCCCCCCCCTCCGGCGTCCCCCCCCTCTCTCTCCCCCGGCGGGACGGCGCGCAGCAGCAGCGACGGCCGGAGCAGCAGCGGCGGGGCGTGCAGCAGCAGCAGCAGCGGGGCGGCGGTGCGGCGCGCAGCAGCAGCGGTGGCAGGAGCAGCAGCGGCGGCCGGAGCAGCAGCGGCGGCCGGAGCAGCAGCGGCGGGCGCGCAGCAGTAGCGGCAGCGGGGCGGCGGGGCGGCGCGCAGCAGCGGCGGCCGGAGAGGGGGGGGGGGGGGGGGTTGGGAAATAGAGAGAGGGGGAGGGCATTTTGGAAAATATATTTTTCAAGGTATCAAGTTGCTATTTTGAAAGTTTAGGGTATCAAGTTGTAAAACATGGATAGTTGAGGGTATCAAGTTGAAATTTAGCCAATATATATATATATATATATATATATATATATATATATAATTTTTTTTTATATATATATACCCTTTGAAGTGATGGTAGCTAATGGAGAAAATTTGGTGCGCAAAGGCATGTACAGGAGTGATAATAGATAGCCAAGGCAAGATGTTAGAATTACCCATATCTAGATGTCATATTGTGTTGGGGGCAAACTGGCTTAATACATTGGGAGATATTATATTGAATTTTCAAGACTCGACTATGAAATATGAAATGCAGGGGGTGACACAGCAGTTCCGAGGAGTTTGATCTAATAACAGCCAGTTGTTGGAGCTTGTAAACAAGGATTTGAGACATAAACCTCAAGATTTTATTATACAACTCTGCTCTTTAGAAGCAAGTACAGGTACTAAACGTGAAGACAGGCCCGAGTTAAATAAATTGTTGCACAAATTTGAACACTTATTTGTTGAACCTACAGGACTGCTACCAAAAAAGAAACTATGATCATTGAATTCCCTTAATTCTAGGGGCTCCTCCATTTTGCAACAGGCTTTATAGACATCCCTATATTCACAAGATTGAAATTGAAAGACAAGTCAAGGAGATGTTGGATACATGTATTATTAGGCCTAGTAACAGCTCCTATTCTTCACCAGTTATCTTGGTCAAAAAATCAGATGGTAGTTGGAGGATGTGTATTGATTATAGAGCTCTTAATCAAAACACTATCAAAGACAAGTTTTCAATTTCTTTTATTGATGAGGTTTTTGATGAGTCATATGGAGCTACATTTTTTTTTTTCCAAACTAGACTTCAGAGTTGGGTATCATCAAGTTAGGATGGATGAAGAGTATGTGCATAAAACAACTTTCATGACCCATGAAGGCTATGAATTTATGGTAATGCCCTTTGGTCTCATTAATGTGCACCATCTACTTTCCAAGCCATCATGATTGCAGTGTTTAAGGAATACATAATAATGATAAAAATTAATGATATATTAGTGTATAGTAAACATCAGAATGCACATTGTGATCATTTGCAGTAGTTTTTTCATAAGTTAGAAGAAAATCATCTCAAGATTAAGAAAAGCAAATGTTCATTTGCTCAGCATCATGTAGGATATTTGGGACATGCCATTTCAGATAAAGGGGTGGAGGTAGACACTGAGGAGATTAAAGCAGTAATTCAGTGGCCCATACCCCATACTATCAAGGAATAGAGAGGATTTTTATGGCTTATAGGGTACTACATGAGGTTCATCAAAGGGTATGGCACCATAGCAGGTTCTTTAACTGATCTTTTTAAGAAGAATGCTTTTCAATAGGGAAGTAAGGCACAAGAATCCTTTGAGAATTTGAAGTTGGTATTGATACAACCTCCAGTTCTTAGCATGCCAGACTTTCAGAAGAAGTTTGTGTTGAATGTGATGTTTCTGGGGAGGGAATTGGAGCAGTCTTGATGCAAAAGGACAAACCTAGGCTATAGCCTTCCTAAGTCGAGGGTTCAAGGGAAGAACAAAAACTCTCTCTACATATGAGACGGAAATGCTTGTTATTTTATTAGCAGTTAAAAAATAAAGTCAATACTTGATATTTAGACTTTGGATTTTGAATAAGTTATGATATTTGTGTTTGGGTCTCCATAATAAACATAATTAGCATTTGGGTCTCCAATAAGTTGGAATATTTGCGTTTGGATCTCCATAATATGCATAATTAGTATTTGTGTCTCCAATAAGTTAGGATATTTATGTTTTGGGTCTCCACGATAAACATAATTCAAAATCCAATTAAAAAATACAAAACAAAACAAGAGAGAAAAAAAGAAGAAAACAAAAACAAAAGAAAAAGGAGAAAAAAAAAGAATACAAAATCGAAAAAAACCGAAAGGAAGAAAACGACATGAAAAAAATAATATTATGGGAATAAATTTTTCGGGGTATTCAAAATTTTCAAAAATAAATTTGTCCGGGAATATTGAGAACTAAAATATAAATATTCCGGACAAATTTATTACGGAAGGCCAATTCCCATGTTTGGTTTATGTTAAAAAATATTATCCCGAATATTACTAAACCCGGATAAATAATTTATCTACAAAATACGAGAATCATATCCCTTATGTAAATATATTTCTTTGCTCGGACAAAAAAAAATAATTGTTATATTTTTATCCTTTATCATTTTTTAGAATTTTTGTATTAGTATTTTTAGTTTTTTCAAATCCTTTTTCCATTTTATTTCGTCATTCTTTCTCATTTTTCCCCTTTTCCATTTTTACTATTTTATTTTTTTCTCGGTTTTTCGGTTATTTTTAATTTTTTATTAGATTTTTTTTTTTTCGTTTTGGTCCCTTTATTTTTTTACTTGGGTTTTAACTGTCAACGGTTAGTCCAAGATCCATACACTAAATATGTGTATTATGGAGACTCAAACACAAATATCCTTACTTATTGGAGACCCATACACTAAATATGTCTAATATAGAGACCTAAACACAAATATCCTAACTTATTCGAGACCCAAAGTCAAATATCTCTAATATTTATGGGGAAGGGTACTCCTCATCAGAATAGACCACAAGCCCTTGAATTATATGCTATAACAAAATGTTTTATACATATTCACAACACAAGGGGGTGATGAAATTGCATGGGTGGAATATAAAAAGGGAAGGGACAACACAGCTGCAGACAATCTATCTAGAAGAGGAGAGGCAAATGTAGTTGTTGGTAAATGCAGATTGGTTATATCAGTTCAAGATTCAAATGAATCAATCTAAATTCTATCAAGTCAGAAGGCTAAGTGGGAACATGGGCAATAAATATACTATGCAGAATGGTCTGCTTTACTATAAGAACAGACTGCTAATAGATCTTCATTGTGAGTTTGCTACTACCATGATGAAAGAGCACCATGATATTTTGTGTGCAGGACACTCAGGGGCCTTGAAAACATTGCACAAGCTGAGAAAAGTATGCTATTTGAAGGGTATGAAAAAACATGTTCATGACTATGTCAGAGCTTGTGAAATTTGTCAAAGGAATATGAGTGAAAATACATCCCCGACAGCGTTACTACAGCCCCTGCATATTCCTGAAAGGATTTTGAAAGATATTTCTATGAATTTTATAGAAAGATTACCAAGTAGCCATCATAAGACTACCATATTGGTAGTAGATGATAGGTTAAGTAAGTATATTCATTTGTTTTCATTGAACCACCCTTGTACAACAGCTGTAGTAGCTAGCTCAAGTCTTCATGGAAGGGATGTTCAGGTTGCATGGTATGCCGAAATCTATTGTAAGTGACATGGACCCTATCTTTAACAGTCGATTCTGAAAATAATTTTTTAAATTGTAAGGGACTCAGCTCAAACATAACATTGTCTATCATCCCCAGACTGATGGTCAAACCGAAGTGACCAATAGATGTATTGAAGGGTATTTGAGGTGTTTATGTGGCCATAGACCTAGGGACTGGAGTAAATTTTTGGGCTAATATTGGTTTAATAACAATCGGAACTCTTCCACCTGTCATTCCTTTTGAAGCTGTATACGGGAGGTCACCTCCAAATTTACTTACCTATATACCAGAAATTGCTCAGAACATGGAAGTTTCTGAAGTCATAGCCTCAAGAGATAATGCAGTGCAGTTGTTAAAGGGCAACCTGATATTAGCCCATGATAGGATGAAAAGATTGGCTGATCTGCATAGGACAAACATGGAGTTTGCTGAAGACTGGGTTTACTTGAAGCTGCAACCTTATAGGCAAGTCTCCGCAGTCCACAGGAGGCCTCAAAAACTCTAAAGTATTTTGGACCTTACCAAGTGCTTGCAAGGGTAGGATCTGTTGCTTATATGTTAGCTCTACCAATAGATGCTCAAATCTATCCTGTGTTTCATGTGTCCCAACTTAAGAAAACAGTTAGTAACAGACTTGATATACATCGATCGATCAATTCACGTACGTTGGTTTTGAAAAACAAGTATAACTTGAGGAGACTTTCTACTCAAGAAATTGGAAGTACTGTACGTACATCGATCAATTAGGACCTCCAATGATGGCCATCTTTGATGTGAAGATTCGTGAGACTTAACTCTTGTTAATTCATGCACGTATGTGTTGGAATTATTCAATAATTAAGGGGCCACACATGTAAAATTAATTGTGTTTGGGCTATCTAAATAATTAAGCCAAATTAAAGTGGTCTATTTGGAAATTGGCTTAAGGGTATAATTGTCATGGAATTAATGTGTAGATACCGGAGATAATTCTAATTTGATGAGGGGCCAAATTAGAAATATCAAAACACACACACACACACACACACACACACACACACACATATATATATATATATATATATATTTTTTTTTTTCACACACACACACACACACACACACACACACACACACACACACACACATATATATATATATATATATATTAAAAAAAAAATTATATACATGAAATTACATATAGGGGGGTGAAGTTTGAGAAAATTATAGAAAAGAGGGTAAGTTTAGGGAAATTACAAATAAAGGGATGTGACGACACTAAGGATGGCGCCACAAATTGGCACCCTATCTGGCGCCATTAGTGATGGCGCCAAGGGGCCGCCCCCCCCTGGCGCCATCAGTGATGGCGCCGGACCAGTGGTTGTTCCCGCCATGTCACTTTATGTCAATTTATGTCACTTTATGTCACCTTTTTTCTATCCCAAATCAATTTGTCCCCCCTCCATGTCACTTTTCCCCCATTCCGGTTCTTCAAATCTATATAAGGAGAGGAGAGTGAAGAAAGATGTATAAATTTACATTGTTATTTGCAGGAGCTTCTCTTGGACGACGCTTGAAGAGGATGGCTGCAGTAAACGATGGTCGCATTCCCGGTGGGCCGACGACTGAAAAAGAGGAGCAAGAACGGAAGAGCCATATCTCGATTGGTGTTTACAGGAGATGTAATTTTTCAGGAATTAATATTTATTCTTTATTTTATTATATATTAAATTTGAGTTTATTTATATAGTTTGTTTTGCTTGTAGTTATTTGATTATAAGTCGGATGTACGGTTGCGTGAACGTGGACAATGGCATAACGCTGCAAATTACGGCACATGGGAGATAAATACATATCAAAAGGATTTACTTAACGTATTTGGTTTTGGATATATAGATGATCTTCGATTCTTGGTGCACGACAGAGATTTAATATTTTCTCTGGCAGAGCGTTGGTGGCCCCAACGCAATACTTTCCAATTGCCGGTTGGAGAGATGACCGTAACGCTACTGGACGTTAGCTAATATTTTAGGGTTACCTATTACAGGTAAAATAATTGTTAAATATTAATTTTTTATTAAAATATTATGCAAAATTATAATTTTAAATTACAGGTGAGCCTATAATTTTTGATAATCAAGCAAGCGCTGCCACTACAATTAGACGATATCTCGGTATTAATCCGCCCGAAGATATAAACACAAGATCCGACGTCACACTAAACTGGTTGCACGGAAACTTCATGGATCTTGACCGTACAATTGACGGTCCAGTTAATATAAGCGAAGAGTGGGTATTTAACTTCACTCATTTATTTATGTATTTATTTTTAGAATATGGTTCTCATAGTATCGTACGTTTACAGATTCTTTGCTGCACAAGGGCGTATCTACTCGCTCTATGTGGTTCAGTTCTCTTTTCGAACGCAACTGGATCACGGATTACTGTTCGGCTTCTTCCTTTTTTTGGAAATTTGGTTCAACCGACACAATATGCATGGGGAGCCTCAGTCTTGGCTTATTTGTATTCTTCTCTGACAGAGTTCGTGTCTGCGACCTCTCTACAAGATATGAGCAAGAATCTAACTGGATGCATGTCACTCCTACAAGTATTTTATCAATTTAGAGAGATATTAAACTTACTTAATATAATCTAATTTTTTTAATGTTGTTTGTGCTTAGATCTGGGCATATGAGCATTTTGCTATCGGTAGACCAGTTACTAGCATTAGTCGTGAATTAGGTGTCTTTCTAGTAGCTAGACGTTGGACGACTGATGTGGTGGATCAGGCACATTGTGGACATCCGGTTGTCTCGATTTATCGGACCGAATTTGACTCTCTAATACATAACGAGGTATTTTATCATCATATATTTGGATTATCATTTTATATTTGCGTTTTTTTATGCTTATGTATTGACTTTACAATATCGCATATAGGTTACGTGGATGCCGTATATTTTACGTCCCGATGCTCCCGACATCCAAAGGATATTGTATTCCAATAGTCATTATAACTTTGTCATCTTATATGATTATCGGACCGTCTACCACCCTGCTGATCGTGTAAATAGCATAATTTATGTAAATAGTAAATCATATTTATATTTGGCATTTGAGTACATCTTCGAAGTATATCTAAGAAATTGTGAGTACATCTTGGAAGTTTATCAGTTACTACATAGGTTGACTAGTACATTTTCTTCTGTTGTGTCCAACTCCATGGCAGTTACTGCAACGCAAATCTCTTGTAGATTTATTGGTTGATTGGATGCGCTTCTTCTTCGATCTTTCAGCTTTGCGTCTAACATCTGGTACTCCAATTGGTCCTCGCGTTAGAGTAGCTTCAAGCTCGTATGGCACGGGAATTGGTTCCATATGCGACATATACACATTTTTCAACTTGTCAGTAGAAAATATTGAAGAGTAAAACATTTCAATACTGTAATTGGAAGACTTACATACATAACATGCATGTATACATGGCATAAGTGTATGAAACCACCTTAAACATGAACAATATCTCTCGTTCAAGCGCACTACATAGGTTCGACCTGTTTTACTATCTAACATTTCAAATAAGCAACTATCAATGCGTAACATTTGTAAGTAATGCTTTTGTCTATTTATACTTGCCATTGTTTTCATCATTCTTGGACAAAATTGAATTTCTAGGTTTTGCGCATGGACTCTATTCTTCTCTTGAAGCGTTATAATCTTTGCTCTAATTCCATCAAGTAGCATTGTGATCGGTTTATCACGTAGATTCTTGACCCAGCTATTGAAACATTTTGCAAGATTAGAAGTGTGAATATCTAATCTAGCACGAGAAGAATAAGCAGCTATCCAGTATTCAAAACTACGATTTTTATCATTCACCCCTATAAGCCAGTTATACATGTCAATGTTTTCGGCTTTGATGATTTCAAATCTATAGTCAGCATCCGTTTTATTGTATGATCTAGCAAGAGAGTCTAACATTCGATAAAATTTTGTAATTCGGGTGACAGATTTTAAATTCTGTTTAAAATGTTGAATACAAAAAAAATGTGGTGATTCTGGAAAAATAACACGCATAGCATTTATCAGTCCCTTTTGTTTATCAGATATAAATAAAAATCTACTCCAGTCATCTAAATATCTTTCGAAAGTATTTCTTAAACAGTTTAAAAACCATGTCCACGAATCAGTATTCTCACCTTCAGCAACTGCATAAGCAATTGGATATAACTGGTAGTTAGGATCATGAGCACAAGCAATAAATAATGTACCTTGGTATCTAGATGAAAGAAATGTACTATCGATACTAATAACGGGTAAACAACCTGCTAAAAAACCATCAATACATGCTTTAAAACAAATAAAAATTCTTTCAAAGCTATTGTCTTCAGTGGTTTTTATACAAACTCTACTGCCTGAATTTGTCTCCATAATTCTTAAACCATACTCTTCAAGACTAGCATAGGCATCGGCATAACTACCGTTTATTTCAGCTAGTGCCATCTCTCGGGCTCTCCAAGCTTTGGCATAAGAAATTTCTATCCGATGTCCTCTACGGATATCCTTTACTACTTGCGATGGACTATATGACTGATTATCCCTAATTATATCAATAATCTTATTTTTAACCACTTAGCAGTAGCTAATGGATGACATCCTCTTGTTAGTCCACTTAAACAAGAATGTCGATTTTCTAATGTACTAATGAAAAATATTTCTCCTGTGCCCAGGGGTCTAGCATATACTATCCAATTACAACCTGGTTGATCACAAGTGTAAATAATTCCCCTAGAATTGTTCATGCTACCAGTTGGACATGTAAAGTTGTGTTCGATTGCTACATTACTTATAAAATTTCTAAACTCAAGCCGGGTAGCAAATTGTTGTCCGACAAATAATTCATGAGTGGTACCACTACTAACAGTATCATCAAAATCATCATCTACATTTTTAATAAATCATCACTATTTTCATTACTTTGAAAATCGTCAAAATCATCATTACTAGGTATATCTACTGCTTGTTCTTCTTCATGAGTTGGCAGTGGTCGAGAAGAACTAGCACCCATTTGATAATTAGAAGAACGTGGACGTGAAAACATTTCAGGCGGTGGAGAAACTTCAGTAACAAAAATACTAATAAAAGGCGATTGCAAATTAACTTCAAGAACAAAATTCCATGTTTGATCAGAATCTATTAACAAACAATGAGAAACAAAAATATGTCTTAAAATAAATTCATATCGAATAGAAAAAGAGTTACTAATCAGAGTTCTTAGACTATCAAATGTAGTACTACGATCGATTAAAAGAAGTTGCGTAAAACCCCCTTCGTATGATAACCCATTTACTGAACCTCCATGTGAGCACAATATTCTTAGACTCTGATCCATATCGAAAAAATGGACTTTTGGTATGTAGAAAATATTGGAGAAGATAGAGGCCACGAATAATAGAATGTGTGAGAAAGATTAGAAAGAGTGAAGTGGGGATGAACCTCTCTCACATCCACCATTTATATACATCCAATCTCCAACGGATAGATATATGACCGTTATACAGAAAATTGGAACGTTGGATGGAGAAGAGAGAAAAGAGAGTGAGAAAAAGTCAAAAAAAGTAAAGACAAACTGGTCCGACGCCATCACTGATGGCGCCAGGGGGGGGGCGGCCCCTTGGCTCCATCACTAATGGCGCCAGATAGGGTGCCAATTTGTGGCGCCATCCTTAGTGTCGTCACATCCCTTTATTTGTAATTTTCCTAAACTTACCCTCTTTTCTATAATTTTCTCAAACTTCACCCCCTATATGTAATTTCCTGATATATATATATATATATATATATATATATATATATATATATATATATATATATATATATATATGTATATATATGTGTGTGTGTGTGTGTGTGTGTGTGTATTCATTAGGGTTATGGCCACCAACTTATACGGCCACAAAAGAGATGTTTTCTCTTTTTCTCTTCTGCATCCCCATCAACAAAAAGAGAGGGACAAAGGATTCAGATTCTTCTTTGTCATTAAGGGTCGTAGCAAGTTGGAAGATCGAACCCCATAAAAGGACGACCGCTTCAAGGTCCATCAAGCCTATCAATGGATTCAGGTACGCTTTCGTAATTTAATTTATGTTCTTCATCTCATGAATCGACTGGGTACAATAAAATTTCTAACAAGTGGTATCAGAGCCTCCCTGTTTGTTTCTTGAGTTTGAAGTTTCAGATCAAAAAATTTTGTTTGTTTGTTCAGGAACCCTAGATCGTTCGATCTGGTTTAATTAGGGTTTGAATTTTTCGATCAGAGTTTTTATGACCCACCGTAAGAAAAATCCTATTTTGTTAGACTTCGATTTTTTTTTAATATGTTCCGTCCATCTCCCTGTTGTATTCATTGGAAGGTGAATTCATATAAAGAATATTGAGTTCATTTTTTACTACTGCCTTATTATTAGGTTTCGGATTATCTACATAACCATATTTGTTGAATATTTTTTTAATGCATGATTTAGGAACTGACGTATTAGGCTCCTATCCTAGATACTCCTTACACACACTCAAAGAAGCCAAAATTATTGTAACCATGCATGTGACCATATCCATGTCTATCCAACATACAACACCAAGCATAGTATCTGTTAAATATGCAAAAGGTGGTGTTCTTTTTGGGTTTTGGATGGTAGCACAGTATTCCAGAATAAAAGGTGTTGTTTTGTTTATAAATTTTTTGTTTTTGTTTTTTGTATTAATGATGGTTTTAGACAGTAGGTTAAGTTAATTGAATTGGAAATATGGCATAAGTTACAATGGTGATCAATTCAATACGACCTCTTGTCTAGCCAAATTCGAAATATGGGTCTGATTTGACCAAATTAGGGTCTCTGGGGCTAAATTTCATGTGATTTAGCTTTAAGCAACAAAAATAACTAATTTAGGGGCTTGTAATAGTTGGATCCAAGCTTTTCTCGTATATTTTTCTGTGCGTCAAAAAAAATTTTGGGCTTTAAAGTTGTCAACTTTTATTGCAGACCCGTTGATATATTTGAAATGATATTCATAGAGAAATCTTTTGACATAATTCAGTTGACGAAAAAGTTAGGATTTTATCTTCAGTAGATTATTTTATTTGAAGTAATCTTTATGGGTTATTTGAAGCAATCTATTGGACCATATCTTCAGTAAAATATTACGTAAATTTTATTATGTTGACAATGCTCAGTTTAGTCAAATTAAGAATATTTGTTTGAATCATGTAAAGAGATTCACATGCTTATGATTATCTTTTTTTGAGTTGTAATATTTTAATTATACATATACATAATGTTTTGGACATGATTCGGTTTAATAAAATTTAGTCAACATTAAAAATAAAAATTTGTGCCTTTTGTGACTAGCAATAGTCGTCTAATATTCTAAATAGACCCATTGAAACAAGATGTCGCCAAAGTGACCTCTCTTGCGTAGATAGTCTATGAGGGATGTTAGATGTTTGTGTATGTAAATTCATACGAGTATTAACCGGCCCAAAGGAAGGTTAATACTTGGCCGAATTGCACACATACTTGTGATGATAAATGTGTGACAATTATACGATTTACATGTGAATAATAACCTGATCCAAAGATAGACTTATTATTTGACATGACTTATTGTCAACGTTTGATCATTACACCAAGAATACCACTTGCAGTTAATATTACTGTCCAAAGACTTGATATTAATGATGTACTAGGTATCTTGAGATGGGGTTCACCATTATTTGAATTTGTTTGACTATATTTTACTCTTTGGTTATTAATTAGAGCATGTTTATTTTTGTTGTTTTTGTTCTCTTTATAATTAATATTGCTACAATATCTGCCAATAAGATTTTAATTTTCATGTTTAATGGGATAAACTTTAAGGGCAAAATAAAAATGAATACAGTAGCTGCTAATGGTCAAGCTCAAAAGAAACAACAATATAAAACTAAAGGTTGTTCTTTTGTGATAAAACAGTACCCATAAGGAAGAAATGTACAAAGTACCACACATGGTGTATAAAGAAAAGTACATTTCTAAATTTGGTTTGTTCTGAGGTTAATTTAGATTTAGTATCTAGAAACACATGGTGGTTAGATTCTGGTGCTACTACCCACATTAGTATTTATAGACAAGGTTGCCTGAGTTACCAAAAGTCAATTGATGGTGAAAGATACATCTATGTGGGTGACGTCAATTCGGTAGAAGTGAAAGCAATAGGAAATTTTAGGTTATTTTTAGGAACCGATTATTATTTGGATTTGATAGACACTTTTATTGTACCGTCTTTTAGACGAAGTTCAGTTTCAGTTTTCTTAATGGATAAATCTGGTTATCATTGTTCATTTGGAAATAATAAGTTTAGTCTATCTTTAAATTTAAATATTATTGGTAATGGTTCCCTTAAGGTTTATGATAACCTATATTCAGTTGAAACTATTGCATCTTATAATAAAACCTTGCAAGTGAAGTCATGTGGTACTAAACGCAAAATTAACAATATATATTTTTTAGCCTCATTATGACATAAGCATTAGGTTACTTCTCTAGAAACAGAGTTGAACGATTTGTGTCTGATGAGATTTAGATTCCATTGACTTTATAGACTTTAATGTTTATATTGAATGTGTAATGGGAAGACAGACCAAAGTGAAATTATAAGCAACTACTTTATTGGTTATGCTACAGATCAAGGGGTTGATAATTATACAATCCCACACTAAGAATTTTTTTTGAGACGAGAAGTGTAATATTTTTTGAGGATGTTGAGTTTGGGGGAGAAATAAAGTCAGGATCATTGTCTTTGAGAAGGAATCAATTACGATTCCTACTATCACTTTTGACGATGTGCAGGATTCTATACCTGTCATGATCAAGAAGTAAATTCGGAGTCTCAATAAGACAATGTCGAATTACCTCTATAAGTCGTTGTTGAGATACCTTAACAACGACAACGTAGCGGCACCCCATTCAAGATAAGGTCATTATTCCTAAGGAACAAACTCAACAACCTCAAGAACCGATAATATTAAGATGGTCCACCAGAGAAATGAGAAATATAATTTTGGAAAATATTGTCATATTTCTCTAGGAACGTGAGGAAGACTGTGGATACTAGAAGATGATCTAATCAACTTCCGTCAGGCCATAGAAAGTTTCAGTTCTCAAAGTGGATTGATACAATAAATAAGGAGTATAAGTCCATATAAGACAATAAAGTTTAAGAACTTGTCCCATTACCAAAAGGTATGAAGTCCATTGGTTGCAAATGGACATTTAGAACCAAGAAGGATTCGAAGGGTCATATGGAGAGGTATAAAGTACGTCTTGTAGCTAGTGACTTTACTCAAAATTTTGGGATTGATTTTAAAGAATTTTTTCTCTTCGGTATCTTTGAAAAACTCCTTTAAAATCATAGCACATGTTACACATTTTGATCTTGAATTACATTAAATGGATGTCAAAACGATATTTCTCAATGGTAACATTAATGAAATAGTTTATATGGTACAACCAAAAAACTTTGTGTCGAAAGACCCAAAGAATATGGTTTACAAATTGACAAAATCTATTTATGAACTCAAGCAAGCTTTTCGTCAAAGGTACTTCATGTGATTATCTCGTTTGGTTTTGAGATGAACACTGTTGAAGATTGTCTGTATCACAAGTTCAGTGGGAGTAGGAATAATTTTTTGGTTTTGTATATTGATTAAAGTATTCAATGCAAACCAGGTGACACCTCTCGTTAAAGAAGACCAATTCGGTTTCAATCAAGTGCCCTAAGGTTAGCCTTAAAATTAAGAAAATACAATAGATTTTTTCTTCATGATCGGTTGTAGGGAGTCTAATGTATGCTCAAGTATGTACGCGTCAGGATATTACGTACATATTAGAATGTTAGACAGATATTTAAGCAAATATGGAAGGATCATTGGATAGCAGCCAAACTACTTAAGTAATTAATAGAGAACAAGAAATTATATGCTCTTTATAGGAGATCGGATAATTCTGGAGATCACACTACAACAAAAAACCCTTTTAATGACGCTCGACAGGGAGTTTTAATGACGGCTGATACATAAGCGTTATCAAGTTGAAAAATACCTTTTTTCTATAACGGTTTGGACTAATTTTGGGTTTTTTATAACGTTTATAAAAAAAACGTCATTAATACTTTAGAGCGGTGGCAAACTTGTAATTTTTTCACTGTATAAAAGCTAAGTGGGAGAGAGAAAATTCATTTCTCATCCATTTTCTAAGGAGCAGCATCTCTCCAAACCTCTTCTCCCCTAATTTCCTCAAGAGTTAGGTTAGGGTTTCTGATCGATGGATCTTAGCCGAGGTGCGATCTCGACCATATCGGAGGGGTCGTCGGAGGACCTGAAGCCGGTGATGGAGGTCCGGCTGGTGAACACCGCGCGCACATGCTGGAGATCGGCGGCGGGTGCGACGTCTTCGGCTCCGTGGCCGCCTACGCCCGCCGCCGCCAGCGCGGCGTCTGCCTCGGGCTCGTTCCTGCCCCCGCCGGCCCCGCCGGGGGCCACGAGCCTCACCGTGTTCCTGGCGGGAGGGCATGGACATGTGGTCGGGCCAGTTCGAGCGTCGATGACTCGACCGAGTGAGGGGAGCACCTGCAGTTTTCTCCTCAGCACGGTTTGGGGCGGTCGGGCCAGTTCGGCGTGGTCACCATCTTGTTTGCGCTAGCTCCGGCAGTCCCAGTCGTCCAGTCAAGCTTCCACCTCACCGACGACGATGACTTCATCCCCTCCGGTAACAATCTCAAGCTTCCTTGCCTTCATTCAAAATACTTGAGCTCATGCTTATATGTGTTCCTTGTTCCTTTTCTCTGTAAAATTTTAATGATAAATGTCAAAGTATAGGAAGTATGATACTTCACCGATCATTGCTAGTGGGTTCCTCATTTCAATTAGTTATAGTAGACCTGTGAGCTTGTGCTGTATAAAAATAAAATAAAGAATAAAACAAAACAAACAAGGTGTGGTTAATGATAGATGGAGTGTTGTGTTTAGCTTAGGATGCATTTTGTTTGCAAGTGATGCTGTGTATTGAGTATTTGAGAGGTGGTTAATATTTATATTTTGTGTGTTCTCCTCACAGTGAGTTGGAGACGATATGATATGTGTTTGAATGTGTAGGTATGATTTAGTCTAAGCCATGTAGATGGTTTAAGAAGACTTTGAACAGGTACTTTAGTTTCTATGTTTCTTATATTACAAACAATTCTTGCTCTAGGTTCAATTTCTGTGTCTCATTTTTTTGTGAATATGATTCAGGATTTGGTTAATATTGGAACACAGGATTTGGTTGAAGGGAGAGTAAGTATAAGAATTTTGACATTTATTCTTTTTGTAGTGCAGTCTTGCTATGGCATTCTTGAATTATTCCACGTGTCTGCTCTGTTTGTAATTATTCTCAGGTTTGTTTTGATATACTTTTCTATGTGAAATACACATTTCTATCTATTTATAAAATAAATTGTTTTGTTATGATTGGTTTAGCTTTAAACTAGTTCATTTTGTGCACCTTTATGCTTCAAAACAACATTCTCTTGGTATAGTAATCTAAGACAATATCTGATTGCGTAGAGGCTCTAATTGGGGCATATTATGTTGGTGGCAGATTAACTGCTGCTCTTGCTGTATTGAAATGGTTAGGCATTGATACTGAACTTGAGTCTGAAATGGTTAGGAAAGCAATGACAACCTCTATGTTATTTTGGAGTTGTGTTCCCGGATCTGATGACATGAAAATTCTGGAAAAGAAATTACGCTATGAGTTTGCTATTAAACGCCTTTTATTGGAGGCAATAACTCATGCTTCTGAAATTGGAACTAGCTACTGCTACCAAGTAAGCAAGTTTGGAAGTTTTTTCCTAGTTGATACTAGATACTGATATATTTATCATTTTTTGTTTGACACTCAAAATTACTTTTCATATTTATAATCATGCATTTGACTTCTTTTTCTTTATTTTTTCAAAACCAGAGGCTTAAATTTCTTGGTGATGCAGTACTAGACCTACTTATCACTTGGCATCTCTTTCAAACTCATACAACTATAGATCCTAGGGTGTTGACTGACTTGAGGTCGGCATCAGTTAACAATGAAAGATTTGCTAAATGTGCAGTCAAGCATAAGCTTCAACACCATCTTCAACATTCATCAGGGTTGCTTGTAGAGCAAATAACAGAATATGTCAAGAAACTGAAGGAATTACAAGAAGTCGAGTGTCTACTTGTATCAAATGCTTCGTCCAAAGGCTACAAGGTAAAGTTTTTTATGAAAGCCTAAACTTCATATAATGATGACTGAGAAATCTAAACATTACGTATGATGATTTTTCAGAGTATCTAGCATTGCTTTTTATGGTGTTATTTACTTTGTATCATTTTTGCTGTCGCAGGTTCTTACAGACATTGTCGAAAGCATAGCAGGTGCTATATTAATTGATACAAGGCTCAACCTACATAAGGTTTGGGAGGTATTTGAACCATTACTTGCTCCCATTGTATCACCTGATAGTCTTGAACTGCCCCCTCTGAGAGAATTGTTTGAGTTGTGTAGTCATCTTGGCTACTTCTTTAACACAAAGTGTATGATGGAGGGAGACATTTTTCAGGGTTTTGCTACGTGATGCCGACAGTTTTGATGTGCTCAAAGTTGAAGCTAATGTACTAATAGTTTTGAGGGTCTACTTACTAGTAGTAGTTGTAAATATATGTATTTGGATGTCTTATTTTGAAAAAATGTAATGAAGATGGTGATATATGTTATGTATATATTTGTAAATGGATTAAATGGTACTCTATAACATTTAGATGTTTTCTTGTGAATATGGTTCAAAATGAATGTTTTGAAATTGAATTGAGCAACATTGAGCATTGATCTATTATTTTTTGGAAAGTAATATATAAATGTACAGAATTGAGCGTTATAAATGTGCTGAATTGAGTCTATACAGATTATCTATTCATAACGCTTTCAAACTATGCTGAAAATAAGTGTAGCAGAAACTCATCATATTCATGACGGTTATTTTATGATGCTTTTAAAAAACATTTATAACACCCGTTTTCATGACGGTTGCTGTGGAAAAAAAAAAGCGTCATGGTACGTCATTAATGACGCTTTTTAGCCGTCATTAAAAGGGTTTTTTGTTGTAGTGTCATAAAGTATTTCGACTCCAATTTTGTTGGATGCCAACACAGCAGGAGATCCACATCAGGTTATGCTGACTAATAGAGGTATATTTTGAATGAGTGTCAAACATGCACTCATAATTTCTTCCACCATGAAAGCAAGGTTTATAACATGCTATGGGGTATCTATTAGGAAATATGGTTACAAAATTGTCACAAGGCTGCGTCTACAGTACGGTGTTGAAAGACCACATGAAATTATGGTATGACAATAAATCAGCAGTACTGTATTCCAATAACAACAGAAACTTGTATAAGTCAAAGGATATTGACATAAAGTTTCAAGTTATGGAGGAAAGAATTCAGAATGGTTATAGTGTCCATATAGCACATTAGGACAAACTCCATGTCAGCGGATCCGCTTACAAAAGCATTATCACCCAGGGTCTTTCATGAGCATACTGCTCATATGGGTGTTAATTAAGAATATGGCAATATAGTGGGAGTTTGTATTTTATGTATTTGGGTGCTATTTAGTTTTGGACATATTTATGTATTAAAGTATTTTGGATATTTATCTGATCAGATATATAGAAATTTAGTTCATTCTGTTTTCATTATGTTAAAGTATTTGATCTCACTAAAGTTAAGGAGGACCAGTTGGAAATAGATATGTATTGATCACATTGCGTATAATTTCCATGCTACGCATCCATGATTGATCTATGTCGTTTAGCTATATTGGTATATGTGACCATTGATGGTTTAGTTACGCTATATGTGACGAATGCCGCTTTGATCCTATGTTGATATGGTTAATGGACGAGATTGTCCGGATATACCCTAAGAATTAAGATAGCAATTTATGAGCTCACTAAGGTTAACACAATTATAAGGTTACATATGTAGCCCAGTGGGAGATTGTTGGAATTATTAAATAATTAAGGGGCTACACATGTAAAATTAATTGTGTTTGGACTATCTAAATAATTAAGCCAAATTAAAGTGGTCTATTTGGAAATTGGCTTAAGGGTATAATTGTCATGGAATTAATGTACAGATACCGGAGATAATTCTAATTTGATGAGGGGCAAATTAGAAATATTAAAACACACACACACACACACACACACACACACACACACACACACACATATATATATATATATATATATATATATATATATATATATATATATATGTGTGTGTGTGTGTGTGTGTGTATTCATTAGGGTTATGGCCTCCAACTTATACAGCCACAAAAGAGAGGTTTTCTCTTTTTCTCTTCTGCATCCCCATCAACAGAAAGAGAGGGACAAAGGATTCAGATTCTTCTTTGTCATTAAGGGTCGTAGCAAGTTGGAAGATCGAACCCCATAAAAGGACGACCGCTTCAAGATCCATCAAGCCTAGCAATGGATTCAGGTACGCTTCCGTAATTTAATTTATGTTCTTCATCTCATGAATTGACTAGCTACAATAAAATTTCTAACAGTATGTCCAAAGTCATCCTCTTATTCCTTAATATTGTGTTATTTGAAAAATAATAGTTCGGTATTGCATATATAAGTTAAACTGAAGGGTTAAAATTAGGGGGTTCTCTTTCCAACTTATGGAAGAGAAGTAAGCAGTGCTTCAAGCTTAGCCGGCGCAGCAACCTAATCATATATATATCCATGGTACACAGAACCAAGAGATGATTTAAAAAGTTCGGTGTTATATGTAAAAATATAAATAAGTACTTTAAACAAATCAAATGCCTAACTAGCATTTTGAGTGATGCAATGCATCCTTCTCAACCATGATATCAGTTTCTAACTGAACTAATGCATTGCACAAATTAAATACTAACACGGGTACGGAGGTACGGATATGGGATTACCTATATAGGTACAAGGTAATCACTTATATTGCACGAATACAAAAATGGCTACGGATATGACACGATAAGGATACATACACATCGTATGTGTTAGGCAACAGTTCAGATGTGCTAGAATTAGCAGGTTTCTAGAATTAGCCATAACCTGATTGGGTTCTTGACAGGAGGATGGTCAAGAGAATAAATAGGGCCGTAGTGTTGGAATTATTCAATAATATGGGCCACACATGTAAAATTAATTGTATTGGGCTATCCAAATAATTAAGCCAAATTAAAGTGGTCTATTTGGAAAATTGGCTCAAGGGTATAATTGTCATGGAATTAATGTGTAGATATCGGAGATAAATCTAATTTGATGAGGGGCCAAATTAGAAATATCAAAACATATAAATATATGTATTCATTAGGGTTACGGTCCCCAACTTATACGGCCACAAAAGAGAGATTTTCTCTTTTTCTCTTCTGCATCCTCATCAACAGAAAGAGAGGGACAAAGGATTCAGATTCTTCTTTATCATTAAGGGTCGTAGCAAGTTGGAAGATCAAACCCCATAAAAGGACGACCGCTTCAAGATCCATCAAGCCTAGCAATGGATTCAGGTACGCTTCCGCAATTTTTATTATGTTCTTCATCTCATGAATCAACAGACATTAATTTCAAACAAGTGGTATCAGTACCTTATGTTTGATTTATGAGGTCGAAGTTTTAGATCAATTTTTTGTTGTTGTTTGTAACCCTAGTTCGTTCAATATAATTTAATTTATTATTCAGATTGTTCGATCAAAGTTTATATATAGTATTAGAAAATCAGTATTAAATTGTTTGACTTTGGTTTTTCTTTATAATTATGTTAAGTTCTGTCGATATTGAAAGTTTATCTGTCTATATGCATATGGCTATTGGCCACGATAAAGAATTATTGCTTTGTTGCATCACTTCATTGAATTTGTTTCCTTCAACTGTCAATAATTTTTTTTGGGTTCATGCCCTTTGTGGAATGATTAAATTTAATATAAATTTAATTTATATTGGTTTATGGCATGAAGTTATATGCACAGACCTTTGAGAAGTGGGTATTAAGAGAATAATATTTAATTATTCCATAGTGGGACATTTCTATTCATTTTCTTTTGGATTCAGATGCATTCAGTTAGGAGCAATTTGCTTAAATTTTTATCACTACTAAAATACATGGAATTAGTGACTGCCATATCCGTCGCTAATCCGTCGGTAAATCAACTTAACGATGGCTAACCGACAAAATTTGGCTAAAAAATCCGTCGAAAAATAGCCCGTCGCTAAACAAAGTCCGTCGCTATTCTTTCGCCATTCGACTGCTTAGCGATGGATTGCCATCATCAAGGATCGAACATTTAGCGACGGCTAGCCGACGGATTGCCGTCAAATCAATTATCGAAAAGTTTTTGATACTACTTTTTAGTGACAGACAGGTCCGTCGGTAATATGTCGGTAACTGCGTATCATAGAATTTCTGATACGAAAAATCTGACAGAATTCGTCGCTAGCCGTCGCTAATACTCGACAGAAGAACGACGGTTTAGCGACGGAATATCCGTCGCTTAGGTTCTGGAAATCTTTATATTTCCAGAACCTTGTCGACGGATAATCCGTCGCTAATCCGCCGACATCCGTCGCTAACCGAAAATTCTACAGTTAGTGACAGAATATTCCGTCGCTCAGCCGTCACCTTTCGTCACAAGTCCGTCGCTAATTGGAAAATTTTTGAAAAAAATTACATGAAACACAACATTCCATGTTCCTACAACATCCGAAACATCGAACATCACAATATGCATCACACCTCACACAAACCCATAAACCAATATACCTCACACACCAATATACAAATATCTATCATAAATACATCACACAAACCAACATACATCAATGAGACTCGGAGCAACCCTCCGTTGAATTTCTATATAATAAAAGTCTAGGTAATAGTATCCAAAAACATCCAAGTCTATAAAATAACCATGTCTAGAAAATAAAAATCTGGCAAGAGTTGTAAAACCGTCCAAGTAAAATCCATAAATAAGTCTACCGAAAATAAATCCGGTCAAAAATCATATCATATATATATATATCTATTGTCCTCTACGTACGCGTAGAGAGATCTTCGTCCTCAGCCACTTCGCATAAGTAGGATCCACGCCAGCATGCTCAATATCCATCGGAGATGGATGACTGGAACTCCTGGTGCAACTGCCCTCTGGTGCCACCTCCTCCGTCACAGTAGGAGGTGGTGGCACTACCTCCTCAGCAGTAGGTACCACTATCGACTCAGCAGCAGGAGGTCGCACTACCTCCTCAGTAGTAGGTACCACTACCAACTCAGCAGTAGGAGGTGGCACTACCTCCTCAGCAGCAGGAGGTGCCACTACCTCCTCAGCAGCCATCTGTGCCTCTCTCAAGCGACGTCCTCGGGTCTTGGGTGCCATCTGGTAAGATTGATGGAAACATAGAGATTAATTAGGGATTAAACAAAATGACAATATTAGACGTGTAATGTGGAAGATTCATTGTTGTACGAAAATGATAGTATTAGACATCCTCGGCGTCCTCATCTTCTTCTTTCTCCTCATCTTCGCTTTCATCTATTTCGTTTTCCTCTTCGGATACTTCAACCTCTTCGGATACTTCAACCTCCAACGGTGAATAACCTTCAGCAGTCTTGCCTTAAACATGAAGCCATTAACGACATAGCCTGACAGTACGGAATGAGTCTCACAACCAGGATATAGAGGAGTATCCGCATCGTACACCATATCCTGTCTTTCCGCATATAATTTATCTTGCGATGACCACAGGCTGTAATCACTTACAAAATCTTTACGGGTCAAATGATCTCTCACAGTCACCACTTCTTCGTAACGTCTATTGCGACAAGGATCAGTATCGAAAGACAAAGTAAACAGAATTGCAATTAAAAATATATAGTTCGATACTGACCCCCCTATACATCGTCGCTCTACTTCCCCTGCTTCTCAAGAAGGCCCCCTCTCTGACCCCCCTACTCCCCTGGTTCTCATTCGACTCTCTCAGCCTCCTATTCCGTATCATATGATATCCATCTCAACCAAAGAGTAGAGAAGTGTAAAAATATTAATATTAACGAAGGATCGGGATCGGAATCCGTATCACCATGAATGTCATGGCTTGTTCTAACAGAGCATAATATAAAACCAAACGTGAAGCAGAGCTTCACATTCACAATATTAGAAGGAAAAAAATTTTGATTGGTGGTAGGACGAGCCAGAATCCAGAAAAAATTTGCGATTAGTGGTAGGGCGAGCCAGAATCCTTTGAAAGTATTCTGGCTCGTCCTACCACCAATCAAATTTTTTTTTCATTCTAATATTATGAATGTGAAGCTCTGCTTCACGTTTGGTTTTATATTATGCTCTGTTAGAACAAGCTATAAAATTCATGGTGATACTGATTCCGATACTGATCCGTGGTTAATATTAATATTTTTACACTTCTCCACGCTTTGGTTGAGATGTATATCATATGATGCGGAATAGGATGCCTTATGACCCGAATGAGAAGAAGGGGAGTAGGGAGGCTCACTCTATACACTCATCCGCCTAAGATATACACTCTATACACTCTTACTTATGCAAGCCTTTTGAGGTAATCAGCATTATACTAGATTTTCGAAAAAAAAACTATAACTCTGATAGGCCCAAAAGACTTGGCATAAGTAAATTTAATTTTCAACACTTACCTAGCTACTACTAAGATATCTTATATATATCCTTTTAGGATACTCACTCTATACCGATATCTTAAATTTAATTTTCAACACTTACCTACCGCCTAAACACCGCCTAGACGCCTAAGCGATCAATATCGATACTCATAGAAATAGTCTGATACCGATACCGATTCCGATACTCCGATCCGAAACCGCCTACTATGATATCTTATATATATATATATATATATATATATATATATATATATATATATATATATATATATATATATATACTATACTCTGATCCGAAACGGCCGATACTACCGATATCGCCGATACCAATACTCATAGGAATAGTCTGATACCGATTCCTATACGGATACTTTGAACCTTGATACTAAGTTTGTATATATATACCAATTTATATACTATTCTACGATACTTCGATCCGAAATCGCCGATACTACCGATATCGCCGATACCAATACTCATAGGAATAGTCCGATACCGATTCCGATACCGATACTTTGAAACTTGATACTAATTATATATATATATACTAATTTATGTACTATTCTACGATACTCCGATCCGAAACCGCCGATATTAACGATATCGCCGATACCAATACTCATAGGAATAGTCCGATACCGATTCCGATACCGATACTTTGAATCTTGATACTAAGTTTATATATATATATATATATATATTATATATATATATATGTATATATATATATATATATATATATATATATATATATACTAATTTCTATACTATTCTACGATACTTCGATCCGAAACCGCCGATACTACCGATATCGCCGATACCAATACTCATAGGAATAGTCCGATACCGATTCCGATTCTGATACTTTGAACCTTGATACTAAGTTTATATATATATACTAATTTATATACCGATACCAATACTCATAGGAATAGTCCGATACCGATTCCGATATCGATACTTTGAACCTTGATACTAAGTTTATATATATACTAATTTATATACTAAGTTTATATTCCGATACCGATACTTCGTGCGTGTGTGTGTGTGTGTGTGTGTGTGTGTTACTACCGGCCCCGGCCCCCAGCCCCCAACCCCCAGCTCCACCACCGCCGACCGCCACCCCCACCACCGCGTCCCCCACCCCACCCCAATCCCCACCCCCACCACCGTCGACCGCCATCCCCACCGCCGACCCGAAACCTGCCGCCCCCCGCCGCCCCGACTCAAACCACCCCCCCAGCGACCCCCACCCCCACCACCGCGACCCCTACCCCCACCACCATCGGCCCCCGCCTCCCCGACCCGAACCCCCCTAGTGACCCCCACCCCCACCACCGCGACCCCTACCCCCACCACCACCGGCCCTCGCCTCCCCCCGCCGCCCCGACCCGAACCCCCCTCCGAGCGACCCCCACCCCCACCACCGTGACCCCCACCCCTACCGCCACCGGCCCTGCCTCTCCCCGCCGCCCCGACCCAACCCCCCCAGCGATCCCCACCCCCACCACTGCGACCCCCACCCCCACCTCCACCACCACCGGCCCCCGCCGCCCCCCCGCCGCCCCGACCACCGAGAGTGAGAGAGAGAGAGAGAAGATTACCTAGAGAGAAAGAAAGTCTGTGGCCGGAGAGAGAGAGAGAGAGAGAGAGAGAGATAGAAAATTTGGGGGAAATGAAAAGTCCCCTCCCTCGTCGGCTAAATTTAAGTTAGGGCTGGATATTTAGCGATGGACTGGCGACAGATATATTTCGTCGCTACACGGTCGCTATACCACCCTAGCTGGCCGACAGAATATCCGTCGCTATGTGATCGTTAAATTTTGCGGCAATTTGTTTCAACATTCTCCACCAACTTTTGCCAACTAAGCGACAGCATAGCGATGGAATCTTCATCCGTCGCTATATCTCCGTCGACTTAACGACGAATTGGCGACTTTTGCTCGTCCTTAAAATAAAATAAAAAATTATCGGCTTTTCGACGGCAATCAATCAGAACTTTGTCGGTAGTCGGTCGCTAATAGCGACGGACAAAATCCGTTGCTATATGTCCATCGCTAAATGGCTGTATTTTGGTAGTGTATAACATGTAAAGAGATTATGTTTACAATTATTTATTTGTCCCAGGTGGATGGACAATATAGCTAAACCTAAGAATATATGCGTATGGCACTAATAGCAATACCATTTTGAAGCAACTATGTTTTCAGCCTTTCTATTAGATAGGCTAGCAACTATAGAGAAAAAGAGGTGCTGATAATGCTCAGTTTAGACAAAATATGTTCAGTTTGGATATATATTGTGGAGTTATTATTTTCAGTTAATGTTTATGTTTTTTTTCTTTCTTCGGATGCATATCCTCAGTGGATTATTACATGAATTTTGTTATGTTGATAATATCCAGTTTTGTCAAATTAAAATTCATGTTTATGCTTTTGATTACTCTATTTGAGTAATAATTTTATAAATATGCATGTACATAAGATTTTGGACATGATTCGGTTTTGTAAAATTTAGTCAACATTCAAATTTTTTGGTGCCTTTTGTGACTAGCAATAGTTATCTAATATTCTAAGTAGGCTCATTGAACAAGATGTCGCAAAAGTGACCTCTCTTGCGTAGATAGCCTATGAGGGATGTCGGATGTTTGTGTGTGTATATTTATGCAGGTATTAGTCGGCCCAAAGGAAGGTTAATACTTGGCCAAATTGCACACATACTTGTAGTAATAAATGTGTGACAATTGTAAGATTTATATGTGAATAATAACCCGATCCAAAGATAGGCTTATTATTTGACATGACTTATTGTCAACGTTTGATCATTACACCAAGAATACCACTTGCAGTTAATATCACTGTCCAAAGACTTGATATTAATGATGTACTAGGTATCTTGAGATGGGGTTCACTATTATTTGAATTTGTTTGACTATATTTTACTCTTTGGTTATTAATTAGAGCATGTCTATTTTTTTGTTGCTTTGTTCTCTTTACAATTAATGTTGCTATAATATCTGCCAATAAGAATTTAATTTTTATGTTTAATAGGATAAACTTTAAGGGTAAAAAGAAAAGGAATACAGTAGCTGCTAAGGGTCTATCTCAAATGAAACAACAATATAAAACTAAGAATTGTTTCTTTTGTGACAAGTCGGGACACACAAAGAAGAAATGTACAAAGTATCACATATGGCGTATAAAGAAAAGTACATTTCTAAATTTGGTATGTTCTGAGGTTAATTTAGATTTAGTACCTAAAAATACGTGGTGGTTAGATTCTGGTGCTACTACCCACATTAGTGTTTATAGACAAGGTTGTCTGAGCTACCTAAGCCAATTGATAGTGAAAGATACATCTATGTGGGTAACGAAAAGTCGGTAGAAGTGAAAGCAATAGGACATTTTAGGTTATTTTTAGGAACCGATTATTATTTGGATTTGATAGACACTTTTATTGTACCGCCTTTTCGACGAAATTTAGTTTCAGTTTCCTTAATGGACAAATCTGGTTATCATTGTTTATTTGGAAATAATAAATTTAGTCTATCTTTAAATCCAAATATTATTGGTAACGGTTCCTTTAAGATTTATGATCGCCTATATTCAGTTGAAACTATTGCAGCTTAAATGAAACCTTGTAAGTGGAGTCATGTGGTACTAAACACAAAATTAACAATAATAAAAATTTAGCCTCATTATAACATAAGCTATTAGGTCACATCTATAGAAATAGAGTTGAACGACTTGTGTCTGATGAGATTTGGATTCCATTGACTTTATATACTTCAACGTCTATATTGAATGTGTAAAGGGAAGACAGACCAAAGATAAATTATAAATAGCTACTTTATTGACTATGTTGACAAATCGAGGGGTTAATAATTATATGATCTCACACAAAAGAAAATTTTAAGACGAGAAATATAATTTTGAGGATGTTGAGTTTGGGAGATAAATAAAGTCAGGATCATTGTCTTGGAGAAGGAATCAATTACGATTCCTACTATCACTTTTGACGATGTACAAGATTCTATACCTGTCATGATCAAGAAGTAAATTTGGAGCCTCAATAAGACAATGTCGAATTACCTCTATAAGTCGTTGTTGAGATACCTTAACAACGACAACGTAGCGACACCCCATTCAAGATAAGGTAATTATTCCTAAGGTACAAACTCAACAACCTCAAGAACCGGTAATATTAAGATGGTCCACCAGAGAAAGAAAAAATATAATTTCGGATAATATTTGTCATATTTCTCTAGAAACGTGAGGAAGACTGTGGATACTGGAAGATGATCTAATCAACTTCCGTTAGGACATAGAAAGTTTCAGTTTTCAAAGTGGATTGATATAATAAATAAGGAGTATACGTCCATGCAAGATAATAAAGTTTAAGAACTTGTTCCATTACCAAAAGGTATGAAGTCCATTGGTTGCAAATGAACATTTAGAACCAAGAAGAATTTGAAGGGTCATGTGGAGAGGTATAAAGTACGACTTGTAGCTAGTGACTTTACTCAATGGTTTGGGATTGATTTTAAAGAGTTTTTTCTCTTCGGTATCTTCGAAAAACTCCTTTAAAATAATCATAGCACATGTTTCACATTTTGATCTTGAATTACATTAAATGGATGTCAAAATGACATTTTTCAATGGTAACATTGATGAAACAGTTTATATAGTGCAACCAGAAAACTTTGTGTCGAAAGACCCAAAGAATATGGTTTACAAATTGACAATATTTATTTATGAACTCAAGAAAGCTTCTCGTCAAAGGTACTTCAAGTGATTATCTCGTTTGGTTTTGAGATGAACACTGTTGAAGATTGTGTGTATCACAAGTTCAATGAGAGTAGGAATAATTTTCTAGTTTTGTATATTGATTAAAGTATTCAATGCAAACCAGGTGACACCTCTCGTTAAAGGAGACAAATTTGGTCTCAATCAAGTGCCCTAAGGTTAGCATTAAAATTAAGAAAATACAATAGATTTTTCCATCATGATCAGTTGTAGGGAGTCTAATGTATGCTCAAGTATGTACGCGTCAGGATATTGCGTACATATTAGGATGTTCGGCAGATATTTAAACAAATATGGATGGATCATTAGGTAGTAGCCAAACTACTTAAGTAATTAATAGAGAACAAGAAATTATATGCTCTTTGTAGGAGATCCGATAATTCTGGATATCATAAGGTATTCCGACTCCGATTTTGTTGGATGCCAACACAGCAGGAGATCCACATCAGGTTATGCTGACTAATGGAGATATATTTTGGATGAATGTCAAACATGCACTCATAATTTCTTCCACCCTGGCAGCAAGGTTTATAACATGCTGTAGGGCATCTATTCAGGGAATATGATTGCAAAATTTTGTCACAAGGGTGCACCTACAGTACGGTGTTGAAAGACCACTTAAATTATGGTGTGACAATAAATCAACAGTAATGTATTCCAATAATAACAAAAACTTGTATAAGTCAAGGATATTGACATAAAGTTTCTAGTTGTGAAGGAAAGAATTCAGAATGGTTAAAGTGTCCATATATCACATTATGACAAACTCCATTTTAGCGGATCCACTCACAAAAGCATTATCACCCATGGTCTTTCATAAGCATACTGCTCATATGGGTGTTATCTCAATTAAGTATATGGCAATATAGTAGGAGTTTGTATTTTATGTATTTGGGTGCTATTTGGTTTTGGACACATTTATGTTTTAAAGTATTTTGAATATTTATCTGGTCAGATATATGGAAAATTTAGTTTATTATGTTTTCATTATGTTAAAGTATTTGATCTCACTAAAGTTAAGGAGGACCAGTTGAAAATAGACATGTATTGATCACATTGCGTGTAATTTCTATGCTACGCATCCATGATTAATCTATGTCGTTTAGCTATATTGGTATATGTGACCATTGATGGTTTAGTTATGCTATATGTGACGAATAACGCTTTGATCCTATGTTGATATGGTTAATGGGCGAGATTGTCCGGATATACCCTAAGGATTAAGATAGCAATTTATGAGCTAACTAAGGTTAACACAATTATAAGGTTACATATGTGGTCCAGTGGGAGATTGTTTGAATTATTTAATAATATGGGCCACACATGTAAAATTAATTGTGTTGGGCTATCTAAATAATTAAGCCAAATTAAAGTGGTCTATTTGGAAAATTGGCTTAAGGGTATAATTGTCATGGAATTAGTGTGTAGATACCAGAGATAAATCTAGTTTGATGAAGGGCAAAATTAGAAATATCAAAACATATAAATATATATATTCATTAGGGTTATGGTCCCCAACTTATACGGCCACAAAAGAGAGGTTTTCTCTTTTTCTCTTCTGCATCCCCATCAACAGAAAGAGAGGGACAAAGGATTCGGATTCTTCTTTGTCATTAAGGGTCGTAGCAAGTTGGAAGATCGAACCCCATAAAAGGACGACCGCTTCAAGATCTATCAAGCCTAGCAATAGATTTGGGTACGCTTCTGTAATTTTTTATTATGTTCTTCATCTCATGAATCAACATGCGTTAATTCAAACACGTAGTTGACCTTTTGATTCGGAAGGATGGTGATTATTGAAGTGCATGAATGCCCTTTCAACTTCTTCTAGGAAGACCAAAAGACATCTTGTCGTCCAGGAACTTCTCCAAGAAAATTGTGTGCAAGCGTTTGCACCACAAGTCTGTCGTCTTCTTGTTAGCAGAACTACGTTGTGTATCTTGTTGTTTATCCTAATGTCAACTCCTAAATACTGATTCTAGCATGGAGGGACAAACTCAAGTTTTTCAGAGTATATGTCTGAGAATCCACCTACGCAAGTCACTCCCATCAAGTTGAATGGAAGCAACTTCTTATCTTGATCACAGTCTGCAACATTATTTTTAAGCGAAAAGTCGAAGCTTGGCTATGCCAATGGTAAGATTGAAGAACTCTCTCCTGACGATGGTAAATATGATGAATGGTGCTCCAATAATGATCTAGTTATTGTTTCACTTAACAAAAATGCCCTAAGGCTTTTGAAAGAAAATAAGAGAAAATGTACAAAAGTACAAGTAAATTCTGGGGAGTATTGCTATGGAAGTCTGATCTGAGAGCGATCACTTTGTTCCTTGGACCACACGATGATGATGAAAAAAACTGCTTGGAGATGAACAACTGGAAGAAATAAGTCACCAGAAAGGTATCGACACAATTGGCACTGATGGCACGGTCGAATGCTTTCCTGCTTTGCTTCACTCTGTTCTTGAAGAAAAGTTGAAGAGAAATGATCTGGAAAATCACTTTGCTCTGAAAGTATAAATTCTCTCAAGATATCTGGTCTCCAAAAATCCACTCCTTCTTCTTTAAAAAAAGTCTATATAGGCCTGTCTTCTGTGCGTAAAAAGCACCAATATTGGGTCTCTACGCAGGCTGGTAGAATAACTGTCACCCACGTATAGAAATTGGCCTTTACGCATGTTGACACGTGTTCCATAATCCAATGGAATAAGGAGAACACGTACGCACGTTCTTCGAGAAGTATGGCATGAAGGCCACATCAGAAAACCACGATCCCACACAATCAGGATAGACTGTACGTAAATGATGTTGTTTAGACATGTCTAAACGTAAAATAGCTCAAAGTAAGCTTCCTACGTAAAGTGGCTAAAAATAGCCTTGAGCGTAAAGGCTCAAATAAACTCTACGCACAAAAAGGGTGGCTGAGATAGCCTTGAGCGTAAAAGCTCAAATAACTCTTATGCGTAAAGAGAAGGCTGTCCCTCAAGCATAAAGCAGCTCATTGGCACATTAAACAACAATCTTCTTGGCTTCTGTGCAATTATTTGTCAGAGAATCAATCTGTCAAAACAGTATCTTCGTACATTTAATGCAGCAGGGACAACTCATTCTTCGCGTAGAGAGTGAAAACTGTCTTCGCGTAAAGTCTGAATTTAACCCTTGCGTAAAGTTTGAGTTTGACTCAGTTTGATCTTTACGTAAAGCCTAATCTGGAACCGTCTTTGCATAAAGACCTCAACTTCCTTGACTTGGTCTACAAAATTTATTTATGCTTCTACAAGACCCCCTTCAAAGTTTTTAAATTTTCTAATATTTGAAATACTTTGAACAGAAGCGTAAAGTTTGGGATATCCAACAGTCATTAGCGTAAAATTAGGGATACCCAACAGTCATCAGCGTAAAATTAGGGATACCCAACAGTCACTTCGAAAATTTGAATCAACCTTGAGTTTTCTATAAATAGACTCTATTGGAAGAGAGATAACTTTTACTCATCTCTTTCATTTCTCATTCTCTTCTTCATTTATCTTCAAAATCACTTCGAGCAAATGGCACCCAAGAGCAAGGCCGCCGCCTCAGCTAAGGGAAAAAGCTTGCCACTTCGTCGACAGCTAAATCGTCGGAGGAACTTCACACCGCCGCAGCACCACTGGGAAAGAACATCGAAGAAACCCCAAAGACCAACCCAAATATGGCTCTGGCCATGATAGGTAGAAACCCTATCTATTTCGATCAGAGATTGCGTTGAAGAAGATGACCCAAGAATAACCCTAAATCATACGCTCACGTTTATACGTGCTAGCGTAAGAGTTGAGACCAAAAAATATGCTCACGTTATACGTGCCAGCGTAGATCTCAAAACCAAAAATACGCTCACGTTATACGTGCTAGCGTAGAACTTGAAAATACGCCCACGTTATACTTGCGAGCATGAAACTGAAAATACGCCCACATTATACGTGCGAGCGTAAAACTGAAAATACGCAAGTCAAAAGACTATGCGTTTTTCACACATAAAACTTTACTCTTTTGAATAGAAAAAAGTATGCGTAAAAAAACTTTCAGTCTTGGACTGCATAATTTTTTTTAGAGAAATGCATAAAACAAATTCTCTTTAAAACAGAGAACCTTTTACGCGTAATAACTTCAAAATTAACTCATGTATAGTTATTTGCGTAGAGTCTTGAGTTTGCGTAGAGTTCATACTTAGAGTTTTACGAACTTGATTTTTCTTTGTTGAACTTCTTTTGTAGTGGACTTGGGGATCCATCCTCTCTCTGAGGTGTTTGGCTCACCAACTAGTATTTTGGGATCAAATTATCTGAAAAATTTATCTTATGTCGAGTTTCCTCAAACCGACAAGCAGTATCCCAAGGAAAGACATCAGTTGATAGCTGCTCAGGGAGACAGAATTTTGCTGTCTCTGATGAACGGAGAATTACCGACGTCATTGGATGGCCAGCATTACTTGAAACCCGCATTCATGTTTGGGGACGCAATTGATTTTAAATCTCAGACAAACCCCAAGAAGGAGTCCTAGGTGTTCAAGTTTGGGGAAAGGGCAATGTATCTCCCAACAATGCTAAGGGATTATCCCCTTTCTTCTTTTGTTTACGCCACTCATCTGAGGCAGATGATCTGGAATCTGACTCCCAACAGTCATGGAAGACCGGGGAGAATTATATTCAAGAGGGATGAAAACCAAATGGTCTATCATTCAAGTACTTCCAGTGGTAGTATCACTCCTTTCTCAGGCTTATTGCCTGGATTCACACCAAGTGAGGGCTCGTCTCTGATCCAGTCGGTGCAGATACCGATGTTCATTAACAGGTTTATGAACACTTCAGTATTATATCACCAAGTCAACCCTAGGCTTCCAGGGTGGATGACCCTTCACAATAAAAATTGGGTTCAACTTAGCTCTCGGATTATAAAGAACTTCGAAGCAGAACTACAAGCCATCGGATTGTTAGAAGCAGTAGCCTCCACTAGTCAAGGCATACCCATAAACAATAACCTGTTCTTAGCTCTGATGGAGTTATATATCAGCTCAACGGGAACCTTTGCGACCCCAATAGGCGAAATGGGTTTTGCACTCCATGAGATGCAATTTATCTCCAAGCTACCAATGGAAGAAGTTCCATATGAAGAGTATGTTCCCTCCAATCGGGAACTAGCAGAAATTAGTAAGAAAAACCCTCGCTTAGTCGAGGTATACCAAGAGCTGATGTGTCATTATTTGATATGCACCACAATATATGAAAGTGGATCGCATATGGCATATATCAATAAATGGACAACATATCTATTCTATCATAAGAATAGAGTGTCCAAGGAAGATAAGGAGAGATTCCAAGACTGCAAGGCTCAAACCATTAATCCTTGCTCAATAATTCCTGCTGATTTGATAAATACTTGGATGATCACATATAAGTCCTCGGACAAGTATTTAACCACCAAAGCTGGAGAATTCCCTGCGGGGACTGAAACATTGAGCTTTTTAAAACATGGCAGTAAAAAGCTCTCAAAGGAAGCCTTGTTGGCGGGCTTTCTTTCCTTGTGGTTGCGAAGATGGGTCGTACCAGGGATCGGTACAGTTGACAGAATTCACCGAAACGTACTATGGCCAGCAGTACGTTTGGTATTCAAGGCTAAACTCAGCCTATTACCGGTAATGGTGTGCCGGATGAACACGGGTTTACGAGCTTTTGGTGAAGAATTGATCAATAATGCTCCCTACCGTCGTGATTTCCCTAGGATGGAGATGCCCTATACTTATTTGATGGGATGGCTACTGCATCACAACTGCAGTTTATTACCCCTAGGCCCTAAAAATGATGCGGAGGTATTCCTCCAAAAGTTTAGTAAAGTCACCTGGAAGGCAACTTCAGTGACAGATACACGGGCAGCACTAAACTTCTCCTATGGGTGGAATTTTTTTGCACACGTCCACCAGTTCCAGCCGACTGTTTTGGTGTGCAATTTGAAGACATAGGCCGAGATAGAACGGAGATACCTGCGCCAGTCTTTAATTGGCTAATATGCATCAGACCCTCACATCTGATGTATAGAACTGAAGGCAACTGTATCTTCGAACCGTATCTACCCAGTCGGTTCGCTCGTTAGTTCGGGTATGACCAGCTTTATGTTGGTAAACCCTCCACTAGTTTCAATCATTTTGGAAAATTAGTTGATTGAGCGAGGGCATGGTGATATTTCAGCGCTGGATGCACCAGCACCAAATTTTATGTGTCAACCGCCTCAAGCATAACTGAGCTACGAATGCTTCATTCGTATGTGCATTTTTATGTCTCCATTCGTTCTTTTGTAAAAGACTACAATATGAAAGAAAGTCTCCGGTAGGGAAAAGAAGGAGACGCCGAAGAACCAGTTATGGTGCCTTTGGATATACCTGATGATGATGCTGTTCTAGACGAATATCTGGAAACGATCCCTATGGGAGTTGGGAAGACAACTGTAGGAGCAATTACCATTTCTGCCACCCGGAAGCGAAAATCAGACACAACTGTTACTCACCGGGAGAAGAAGAAGATGGTTGTTATTAAAGGGCCTTCCAAGCAAAGAGTCTCTACCCCAGAAAGTGAAAATTCTGTCGAAGAGACTCAAAACATTATATCTTCATCAGCTCAACCTGGAGAAGGATCTTCAGCACCCCAGCCGGCAGCAATGACAGAAATTACAGGAGTCTTATCTCCAGGACGACTCAGCTCCTTATTGTACCTCACTTCGCCCTAAAAGGCGAAAGCTGTCGAAGACACAGCCACAACTCCTGCTAGTAGTCCAGAACCCATCCCCTCGGATGAACCGGGTCTCGAATTAGATGATGATGACTGGGACTTAGATTATGACGCACTCTTATCGTGTCCTGCACCTACTCCAGGTAAAGATAAATTGCATAAAACTTATACAAAAATATGTATTATAATTTTGCATATTGACTATCTTGTTTAATCTTTGTAGGGATCATCGCTGTGGCAAAGCCTGTTGCTCCTCCTCCTCAAAAGTCTATTCCTGAAGAGATAATAAAATCTGAAGAAGGAAGTTCTTCTTCAAAAGAGGATTCTCTTTCTGAGGAAGGTTCTCCATCTGTGGAGATACAAAAAGAGTCTGCAGGAGATGCACGCCAAGAATTGTCTTCTCTTGCCGAGGAAAGAGATGAAGAAACGACTGCAGAAGAAGAGCCTGCAGTGCTCAGAGAATCAGTTGCTACAAAAGAACCGATTACTGAGGTCATAGATGTAGTAGCAACATCAATTACTGCTGCTAATCCAGACCAGGTTCCTGAGACAGTATTGTTCGAGTCCTAATCGAACATAGAAGGCAGCACCTCCGTAATACCATCTCCTGCCATCGAAACTCAAGCTCCGGAGGAGGCAGAAAAGGTTGCTGAAGATATAGTCCCAGAACTCCCTGGGAATCAATTAGCCATGGTAACGATGACAGATATATCGTTAACTCAGCTTGCTACCACAGCGACGACAGCATCTGTCTCTGGTTTTCAGGAGAAGAGGTTGGCAGATATTACTGATACACCAAGCTCTAATGCTGATATGAATCTTTTGGTAGAAATTCATACTGAGACATTTTATAAAACCTTAGCAGCATTGATCAAGATGGTTTGAAGAAAGGCCTCAGTTATGATAGTTTAAAAAGTGCGATTGCTACCACCATTGACAACATCGCAATGTTTAATGATACTGAGAGGGCAGCAGCCTTGCAAAAGATAGTCCAAGAACTTGAACAACCAATCAAAGAATATCGAAAGTTGTTAAGTGGGACTATTGAAAGCCTTGTCCAATCTGAGTATGATACTCTCACAAATGAATATACAACTCGGGAAACTATTTTCAGAGAATCTTTTCAAGAATATAGCAATAAGGTTGCCGTAGAAAGGGCCTTCTTGAGAGAGAATAAACCCCTGTTGGAGCAGCATCAAGAAGCCTATGACTCAGTGAATATCAAAATCCATCAACAAAATAATAAAATCTGTGAAGTCGAGGCTGAGCTAGCTCGATTAAAGGAGGAGCAAAACCAGATGACAGCAGATCGAGATCAATATTTGAGGCAAAGTTCCATTTTGAAAGAACGGATTTTGGTGCTGAATCAAATATCAAGACTCTCGAAGAGGCCAAAGATAAAATGATAGTTGCCTTTGTCGAACTTTTCCATCTTTGTACTGCGGAAGCTTGACAATCTATAGCATATACAACTGTATTGGGCTCTCGCGAAAAGCATATGGCAGAATTGCAGAAAATAATTGATGATCTATCTGCTCCGCCTTAGAAATTTTTGTATCCAATAAAGAATTTTATCTTCTGTTATTTTCTTCCTTTTGCTGATGTAATATTTCAAATCATGAAATGAATAAAATCTTTATAAAATAGATATGAGATAGAAAACAATTATCAGAGGTAATATGGACATGATAAGTCTTCAAAACTCAACAAAGCAGATTATATCTATCTAGAAGTAATGTGGACATGATAGATAATAAATCTTTTTCTTTTTGGAGTGTACAATACTATCAGAGGTAATATGAACATGATGGATTGTAATGACTCAAAAAAAAGTAGATTAATATCTATTCAGAGGTAATGTGGACATGATAGATAATAATGACTCAAAGAAGTAGATTAATATCTATTCAGAGGTAATATGGACATGATAGATGATAAATCTTTTTCTTTTTGAAATCAGCTGGGAAGATAGAAAATCAAAATTCTCTTTTGGGAGAATAAATAATCAGCTTAACCAAACCTTGGCAGCTGGAGAATGAAGAAGAAATTCAAACGAAATATTTCCTCAAGGATTTACCATTGATCGGCATCATGAGCAAATCTCCATTAGGTTTAAATAACCTATAAGTGTCACGACCCGCACCCACTGTGAGGGTACGAGAACGTAACAACGCCCAGCCTACGCCACAGTGTCGGCGGTAGAACGCTGTCCTAGGTCTCATGCATCTAACAGTATAAGGCTAAGCAGTTTATACTCCCCGAATGGGGGTGACATAGTAGAATGTAAACTCAATCACATCTAAGGCAGAGCATAATGGAAGATAGATAAAACATAAAATCCAAAAAAGATACAGCAGATAGAAGTCTAAGTGTCTAAGATACATAAACCCAGAAATACATCTCAAAGCTAAAATACAGTAATCCATAAATACAACTCAAGACAACTGAAAATAAAATATAAGCAAAACCCTAGCTATCTATACAACCTCTAGTGTGTCTCCTCTAGGCTAGCAGGCAACCTCCAGGTTATCTGTAAAATTTATCAACATGTCCAGTCAAGACAGGAACGAGCACAGTACATCTCAACAAATCATAGCAGGTTAGAAAATATAATCATACAGTAAAGTAAGATATAGGATCTGAAAGAAATACAGTATGTAAACAGAGAGAGAACTGTTATAGAAATATCTACTATAAGTAGAGAACTAACAGTGGCTAGTGAGTCAGAGTACAATATAAACATGTGAATGACATAGAAGATTCTGGAACTATACTATGGAGTGATTCTGGGAACTATACTACTTGGATATTATTCACATGTCTACTTCTACTCCCCCGTACCCCCAATCAATACACAAGGATCCAACCAGGTTATGTTATGATTCCATGTAAAGGCCCACAAGGGGTGATACATGGATGGCCCATAAATAGGTGATTCTGGGAATGCCCATAAATGGGTGATTCTGGGAATGCCCATAAATGGGGTAATTCAGGGAAGACTCTATGATCATGAGAGTACATGTCACAAGTGATCAATGAATCGTGAAGCATAGTGATACACCATATAAGTGAAACGCACAGAACATGTAGTATACGATGCTCCCTGAGCGGATAACATCTCAAGAAGGGATCCATATAGTACTAATCCGTGTTACCAACGTGACAGCATCAAGTAAAGTAATCTAAAACAGGAAAATAATTCTAAGCAGGATATGAAATGATCAGAGAATGTACTCGCCTGCTATCTGAATGTCTAAAGAAAATATACTGTCCGAGGAGAGGTGTCTGGCTCCTATTTAGAACAGCACAAGTCAAAACAAGTCCAAAATGGTAAAATAAAGCTCTACTATGCATTCTACATGATTCTAGGTCATTCTAGGTCAAAGTCAACTCTTGGTCAACTCTGGTCAACTGTACTAGTGAAACTAGGTTAACTAGGCAGTACTAGGTCTAAACCTAGACTAACAAGTCTCATTAGGCCTAACCAAGCCTAGACTAACACTCACACAAAATTACAAAGCTACACAAGTTATCAAACACACATTACATATATATTCATATATATTTTTATTACAAGCAAGGTGCATAAAGACAAGGAGTGAGTGATACATGAATGTGGATATGGCAATGTGTACATAGCAGTACAATGTGTTCAAGTGTGAGGGGGTTATGTTAGAAGGATAACATTTAGCAAGGGTTCATTGTGTCACATAGAAGAAATAACATGTAAAGCATAGGTTTAGCATGTGTGTGTGTGGGTGTTAATCATAACAAAAGGGTTTATTTATACATCAAAGGGTTTACTCATAATAGTAAGTAGGTTTTATGTGTATTCATGCTTGGGGTTGCTGTCAACATGTAGAAGGGGGTTTTAACATATGAACATGGTGCTAAGTGCTAATATGGCATCATACATTCCTATCATGTTGGCATTCATATATAGCATACATTCATACTTGATTACGTTACTTACTTACATATGGATACTTGCATATATGTTTCAATACCTTGCATTACCCACATGCTTGCATTTCATCCATTCATTCATTCATGCACCTATACATACATATTTGAATACATTATATACTTTCATACATTATATCATTTATGCATACTCTATATTATATTACATTCTCTTAACACACACACACACATATATATACACATGTATACATACATATTTGTACATACAAGGATACACAAAATGCATATGTCGTATAGTAATGTTCTACTTAAAATCAATACTGTACAAATTAAGCATTCATTAAATTGTAGGATTAATATATGTTATAGATCTTTGTGTTAGCTTTCCGAAACTTTAAACGGATCGCATTTTCGTGTCCGAAAGCTCCCGGAATCACAAAAACACCAAAACGCGTTCGTCTTTCGTACAGCTGACACTCAAATAATTTTACAGAAAGTTTCAGAACGAATTTGGCTTATAAAAATATATATTTGGAAAGTTAACTTCGATACGGTTCTTTTAAAAAAACGGGAGATAAATCGGAGTTTTTAGCTAAAAGTTATGACATTTCTAAGTTGCTATTGCTACTAAAAACGTGGATAAATATTATGACGAATTTAGGTAGTTTGAGACAAAAGAAACACAAGTATATAACATAATATATCAAGAACTCACTCTCTACACTAATATATATATATGAGACACTATAGAACACATCTCCAATACAAAAATATGAGATTAAACATGTAATAATTCATTCATACATAACAACAACACATAGTGTGTCCAAATTTGGGGTTTTTCCACATGGACACAACCACAACACAAAGGACACTCCTATGACCTCCAAATGGACACCAAATGGACACAAATGGAGATACAACCATGGGGGTCATTCCTATGGGTTCAAAATATTCCTATATACATGTAGGGATGGATTAGAGGAGAGATTATACCTTCCGGAAGAGAGATTCAAAGGAAAATCCTTCCGACACGACACCGACACGTAGAGATTCTAAAAGGACATGAACGAGCTTCGAATCCTCCCAAACTTGGCTAGCACCCTCTAACCATAGAGTAGAGGAGAAATGAAGAAGATTTGGTGAAAGAAGGGGTTGATTTGGAGATGAAATCAATGGAGGTTCATCTCTAAATTAATTTGAGGAAGAACAAGAGAGAGAAAGTGGATGAAAACAAATGAATGAAGGAGTGACTCACTCCCTATCCCCCCCATAGGTGGCTGCCCAAAAATGGTGAGGTGTCCCTTATTTGAATGTCCAAAATGCCCTCCACTAATCTATTTGATTTAAATTAGGAATGGGTTAAAGGTTGAGGTCAATTTAGTCTAGTTTTAAGTCTCTAATTAAACTAAACCTATCCATAAATAATTAGTCTAACTACTAACTAAAATTAATATCATGTGGACTAAAATTAATATCATGTGGGCCATGCCTAACTAGTGTGTGGGTCCCACTAGAGTCAAACTACCCTCCGGGTCCCCGTTTCAAGTCGGATTGAGTTGAAATTCGAATCCGACTCAAATAACCCCAAAACAATATCATAAATAATAAAATAAATTTCAACCCCAAAATAATATCATAAATAATAAAATAAATTTTAAAAATATTCAAAAATATAAAATGACAGAAATACCCCTATTTCTGAAAATTGGGGGTGACAAATCTATCCACCTTAAAAAATTTCGTCCTCGAAATTAAAACAAAGCAATCACATAAAACACATGCAGAAAATAATCTCATTCAAATACTTTTCAAAAAAAAATCAGCAATAAAAAAATCTCTTTGAGGCACATCAAACATTTGTAAATAAAAACTGATACGTGTCCGATACGGACACAAAACCATCACAAAATCACACCTATCAAAGGTCAAAATCAACAATCACCAACGCAATAAATATCAAAATAATTCAAAGAGGTCAAATGCAAAATATTCTTAGGCCAGAAATGACATTAAAACATTCTAATCACATGGTTAGGCTCTAGGTCAAACAGTCTATAGGGTTTCACTAGCAAAACATCAAAATTACAAGTCATGATTTTAAATAGTTTTAAAATGATTTAAAAATTACCAAAAATTATATCATAATTTAAATGTCAAATCAATAAATGATTAAAATTACAAAATTTCAAAATTATCCTCATTTTAGAAAACTGGGTGTTACAAGTCTACCCACCTTAGAAAAATTTTGTCCTCGAAATTAAAATGTTCATACTCCCTCTAGGTCAAACCCCCACAATCAAGTCCCAGAACTTAAACAAATCATACCATCGAAAAGGACGGCATACAGGGTCATGGCATACGGTGGTAGTGAAAGTCTCATCTAGGTATACTAGTCATGCTAACCGAAACGGTCATAGGGTATCAAAACACACAAGCAATCTAGGGTGCTAAACTAGAAAAGTTACAGAAATAATAAATCATCAAAACTATAAGGCAGTCTACCATCCTACATGAAAACTGGTACTCATCAAAAAAATAAAATAAAGATAACCACCAATTATCTATTAAGGGATACTATTCAAAAAAATTAAAATCAAAGTTAAAGAATGAAATTCAATTGCATGGAATCCAATCACAATATGTATATATAGAGAGTGTGTTAGAGAGGGAAAAGCTAGCATTTTGTAAATGTTATGTGGTTCATGTGTGTATGGGTGTATGTGGACATGTTCATATGGTTAGATAGTAGGCATGTGTATAGGAGGATTTGGATTTCAAGACAATAGCTATCAAGTTACACTACTCATGGCATATTGGTTAAACAATCTACAATACACAACCCATTTGCTCATAACATGGATGGCTAACCATATATATATATATATATATATATATATATATATATATATATATATATATATATATATATATATATATATATATAGAGAGAGGTAGAGATTTAGTTATGTATCTATATACATTATAACATGTATGCATAAACTCTATATATATCTATACAGGTATATGAACATAACATAGAGAGGAAAGGTTAGGTTTACATGACAGTGTATACTAAGTTAGGGTGTGTGTGTCCTTGTACTGGGTATAGCTTAGTATTGAAAGGTTAAACCCAGTTTTAGTTCAGCATTTACATACAAAATCTGAAAATAAGCTAACATTTTAACCAGGGTAATATTAACATAATGCAGTTTCAGATTTTTAGGGATTTGAAACATCACAACTCAATGCTCCCAACACATCCTAACATGATGGAGATGAAACCCTAACATACTATCCATACATTTATCTATGCACACAGTTCAATATTATATATTAAATCTAAAATTGAACTAAACATTGGAAATCAATGTAAAAAAATGTCAACATGTATTCAATTTTAGGATATTGGAGAAATTCGAACATCAACCAACCCAATGTTTATCACAACCTAACATGTAAGAATATAAAACCTAAATTTATATCCCTACTTACCACAATGTATATAGCTCAAAATATTACATTTGAAAAAAAATAGCAAATTGAACTAAACATTTGGAATCCAATATTAAGGGTTAATATGCACACAGTCTCGGATTGGACAAATTCAAACACAAAACTCAACCAAATTTTTTTGAATTGAAATCCTATATATAACATACATGTGCAGTGATATAAACAACAACTAATAATATAAAATTTATATTTAAATTACGAATTTAAACTAAAAAAAAATAGAGAACTATTCTCTGATATTGTATTGTGTCAGAGATATTCCGGTTTTGAGAATTTAACATCAACAACATATTAATATGTATTTAGATGGGTTGGTAATCAAAGTATAACATGCATACGTGTCAGGCAAAGTGTCTGTGTCCGCTATATATATATTCTCATGTCCCAATATAAAAATCAAATTCCATATCAAGACCAACATTTAGATTCCTACCAAGATTGCAAGTAGGTGATTGATGTAATCAAGACTAGTTTTATTATTATTATTATTATTTAATATAAGAATAATAGCAAGAAGAAAATAACGATAAAATCTGTTCTGCTTATCTGTTTAAAAGAAAAACCATTTTGAAACCAGAGCTATAATATCAAATCCAAGTTAAGGTTTAGCAAAATCATCGATTCATTGTATTAGGAATAGGGGTGCAACTCGGGCGGGCTAAACCCGAACCCAATCGGGTAAACCCGTTAATGGGTTGGGTTAGGGTTAAAGATATTCGGGTTCGGGCTCGGGCTCGGGTTAAAATATTTGAACCCGATCAAAAATCGGGTTGGGCTTGGGTTCATATGTTGGGTAACCCGAAGAACCCGAAACCTTCATACTACTTAAATAAAAAAGTTTAAACTATAATTTTTTTCACCTAAACTCTTCAAGTCCTTGTCTTAAATTTCATTTCAGTTTTATTTTGTAATGATTGAGGCTTGATTGCTATTTGATTATGCAATTAATATTACTCTTGCTTAAAATTATTTCAAATATTATATTTGAGCCCGACAAACCCGATGGACCCGACCCAACCCGAGCCCAACCCGATCCTCCGGACTTGGTCTTGGGCTTCATATGTTGAACCCGAAGTCGGGTCGAGCTCGGGCTCGGGCTAGGCTTATGATCTATCGGGTTGGGCTCAGGTTGACCTCAAACCCGACCCAACCCGCCTGAGTTGCACCCCTAATTAGGAAAAAAAATTATAGCAAGAAGTTACACTAGATTTATAATAACAACTAAGCTACTCCTAGTCATACTCCTACTCCTAAGTTATTTGATGATAGAATACAATTTATAACAACAGAATGGTACGATAGAGATGATATGTTTAAAAATCTTCTTAAGATACAATCTGATAATCATATACGTCTGTCCAAAATCATGTTACTCAGAGTCCTCGCCATGCCAGTAAGCAAGGCTGCAATAAACGATAGATTCCATAACTGGGGTATGTACCTCTACAATCATGTCGTCTGGAAATCTCGCTATGTCGACTAGTATAGCTGCGAGAAATTCTAAATCTCATAACCAAGATACGTACATCCGAAGTCAGGTCCCTATGTTTCTGCCACGCCAGCTAATATGGCTGCGATAAACTACAGGTTCCATAATCAAATAGACGTTTTACCATCCCTGTTATTCCCGTCAACATATGTTATCAGAAAATATCGTAACTCAGGCCATAAAATTTATCTCGATAGGAAAATCAAAATCAACAACGATCCATCAAAATCAAATTCAATAATCAAGGAGTGAGAGCGAACAAAACAAGAGAAAGGATTTCAAATTGAAGTTTAAATAAGATTCTCAAGGGTCGTCCCAGGAATCGCTCAAGGAATCCTAACTGTGATTGAGTACCTTCAAAAATATATCATAATCCTACTGCAGGCTGTAGTGATACTCTAGTTCGAATACCACTACATAAACTCGGCCTGCATGGGCCACCACTAAAAATGTGTCACGACCCGCACCCACTGTGAGGGTACGAGAATGTAACAACGCCTAGCCTACGCCGCAGTGTCGGCGGTAGAACGTTGTCCTAGGTCTCATGCATCTAACAGTATAAGGCTAAGCAGTTTATACTCCCCGAATGGGGGTGACATAGTAGAATGTAAACTCAATCACATCTAAGGTAGAGCATAATGGAAGATAGATAAAACATGAAATCCAAAAGAGATACAGCAGATAGAAGTCTAAGTGTCTAAGATACATAAACCCAGAAATACATCTCAAAGCTCAAATACAGTAATCCATAAATATAACTCAAGACAACTGAAAATAAACTATGAGCAAAACCTTAGCTATCTATACAACCTCTACTGTGTCTCCTCTAGGCTAGCAGGCAACCTCCAGGCTATCTGTAAAATTTATCAACAGGTCCAGTCAGGACAGGAGCGAGCACAGTACATCTCAACAAATTATAGCAGGTTAGAAAATATAATCATACAGTAAAGTAAGATACAGGATCTGAAAGAAATACAGTATGTAAACAGAGAGAGAGAACTGTAATAGAAATATCTACTATAAGTAGAGAACTAACAGTGGCTAGTGAGTCAGAGTACAATATAAACATGTGAATGGCATAGGAGATTCTGGAACTATACTATGAAGTGATTCTGGGAACTACACTACTTGGATATTATTCACATGTCTACTTCTACTCTCCCGTACACCCAATCAATACACAAGAATCCAACCAGGTTATGTTATGATTCCATACAAAGGCCCACAAGGGGTGATACATGGATGGCCCATAAATGGGTGATTCTGGGAATGCCCATAAATGGGTGATTCTAGGAATGCCCATAAATGGGATAATTCAGGAAAGACTCTGTGATCATGAGAGTACATGTCACAAGTGATCGATGAATCGAAAAGCATAGTGATACACCATGTAAGTGAAACGCACAGAACATGTAGTATACGATGCTCCCTGAGGGGATAACATCTCAAGAAGGGATCCATATAGTACTAATCCATGTTACCAACGTGACAGCATCAAGTAAAGTAATCTAAAGCAGGAAAATAATTCTAAACAGGATATAAAATGATCAGAGAATGTACTCGTCTGCTATCTGAATGTCCAAAGGAAATGTACTGTCCGAGGAGAGGTGTCTGGCACCTATTTAGAACAGCACAAGTCACAACAAGTCCAAAATGGTAAAATAAAGCTCTACTATGCATTCTACATGATTCTAGGTCATTCTAGGTCAAAGTCAACTCTTGGTCAACTCTGGTCAGCCGTACTAGTCAAACTAGGTTAATTAGGCAGTACTAGGTCTAAACCTGGACTAACAAGTCTCATTAGGCCTAACCAAGCCTAGACTAACACTTACACAAAATCACAAAGCTACACAAGTTATCAAACACACATTACATATATATTCATATATATTTTTATTACAAGCAAGGTGCATAAAGACAAGGAGTGAGTGATACATGAATATGGATATGGCAATGTGTACATAGCAGTACAATGTGTTCAAGTGTGAGGGGGTTATGTTAGAAGGATAACATTTAGCAAGGGTTCATTGTGTCACATAGAAGAAATAACATGTAAAGCACAGGTTTAGCATGCGTGTGTGGGTGTTAATCATAACAAAAGGGTTTATTTATACATCAAAGTGTTTACTCATAACAATAAGTAGGTTTTATGTGTATTCATGCTTGGGGTTACTGTCAACATGTAGAAGGAGGTTTTAACATATGAACATGGTGCTAAGTGCTAATATGGCATCATACATTCCTATCATGTTGGAATTCATATATAGCATACATTCATACTTGATTACGTTACTTACTTACATATGGATACTTGCATACATGTTTCAATACCTTGTATTACCCACATGCTTGTATTTCATCCATTTATTCATTCATTCATTCATGCACCTATACATACATATTTGAATACATTATATACTTTCATACATTATATCAATTATGCATACTCTATATTATATTACATTCTCTTAACACACACACATATATATATATACACATGCATACATACATAATTGTACATACAAGGATACACAAAATGCATATGTCGTATAGTAATGTTCTACTTAAAATCAATACTGTACAAATTAAGCATTCATTAAATTCTAGAATTAACGTATGTTATATATCTTTGTGTTAGCTTTCCGAAACTTTAAACGGATCGCATTTTCGTGTCCGAAAGCTCCCAAAATCGCAGAAACACCGAAACGCGTTCGTCTTTCATACTGCTGACACTCAAATAATTTTACAGAAAGTTTTAGAATGAATTTAGCTTATTAAAATATATATTTGAAAAGTTAACTTCGATACGGTTCTTTTAAAAAAATGGGAGATAAATTGGAGTTTTAAGCTAAAAGTTATAACATTTCTAAGTTGCTATTGCTACTAAAAATGTGGATAAATATTATGACGAATTTAGGTTGTTTGAGACAAAAGAAACACAAGTATATAACATAATATATCAAGAACTCACTCTCTACACTAATATATATATATATGAGACACTATAGAACACATCTCTAATACAAAAATATGAGATTAAACATGTAATAATTCATTCATATTAACAACAACACATAGTGTGTCCAAATTTGGGGTTTTTTCACATGGACACAACCACAACACAAAGGACACTCCTATGACCTCCAAATGGACATGAAATGAACACAAATGGAGATACAACCATGGGGGTCATTCCTATGGGTTCAAAATATTCTTATATGCATGTAGGGATGGATTAGAGGAGAGATTATACCTTCCGGAAGAGAGATTCAAAGAAAAATCCTTCCGACACGACACCGACACGTAGAGATTCTAAAAGGACACGAACGAGCTCCGAATCCTTCCAAACTTGGCTAACACCTTCTAACCATGGAGTAGAGAAGAAATGAAGAAGATTTGGTGCAAGAAGGGGTTGATTTGGAGATGAAATCAATGGAGGTTCATCTCTAAATTAATTTGGGGAAGAACAAGAGAGAGAAAGTGGATGAAAACAAATGAATGAAGGAGTGACTCACTCCTTATCCCCCCATAGGTGGCTGCCCAAAAATGGTGAGGTGTCCCTTATTTGAATGTCCAAAATGCCCTCCACTAATCTATTTGATTTAAATTAGGAATGGGTTAAAGGTTGAGGTCAATTTAGTCTAGTTTTAAGTCTCTAATTAAACTAAACCTATCCATAAATAATTAGTCTAACTACTAACTAAAATTAATATTATGTGGACTAAAATTAATATCATGTGGGCCATACCTAACTAGTATGTGGGTCCCACTGCAGTCAAACTACCCCCCGGGTCCCCGTTTCAAGTCGGATTGAGTTAAAATTCGAACCCGACTCAAATAACCCCAAAACAATATCATAAATAATAAAATAAATTTCAACCACAAAATAATATCATAAATAATAAAATAAATTTTAAAAATATTCAAAAATGTTAAATAACAGAAATACCCCTATTTCTGAAAATTGGGGGTGACAATAAGCACCATTAGAGAATACGGTTTCGACTACATAAGGGCCTTCCCATTTAGTTTGGAATTTACCTTTACTCTTATGATTCATAACCATAGGTCTTCGGACATCTAGAACTAGCTCTTCTACTTTAAATACCCTTTCTTTAACTTTGCGATTGAAAGCTTGAAATATAAGGGCTTGATACAGCTCAATGTGCTATTGTGCTTGAAGACGCTTCTCATCCAAACCTTCAAGTTCCTGGAGTCTTAAGCGGTCATTATTCTCCGTAGTTAGCTCATTAGCAATGGCTATTCAAAGAGATGTATCTGGATCTCTAGTGAAAGAACAGCTTCACATCCGTAAACAAATAAAAATGGTATAAAACCAGTTGGAGTTCGGACTGTTGTTCGATAAGCCCACAAACATTCTCTAAGTTTCTCGTTCCAATCATATTTATTAGAAGAAACGAACTTTTTAAGAAGTTTAATAATTGTTTTGTTGAAAGCTTCTGCTAAACCATTAGCAGCTGGATTGTAAGCTGTAGAAGATAAGTTCTGGATCTGATTCTTGTCATAAAATCGATAAAACGCCTGACAGGAAAATTATGGTCCATTATCATGGATTATCCTTCGAGGAATATCGAAACGATAAATGACATGATGTTTAATAAAGTTAACCACATTAGACGTTTTTACTTCAACAAGAGGAACAGCTTCTGCCCATTTAAAAAAATAATCAGTTATAGCAAGGATAAACCGATGCCCTTTAACAGAAGGGAGATTAATCGGACCAATAATATCCATACCCCAAGCTTCGAAAGGCCAAGAAGCCACTGTAGGATGTAGAAATTTAGAAGGTTGATGAATAAAATCAGTATGAATCTGGCATGCTTTACACCGTCTGGCATAATCCACAGCGTCTGCTATCATAGAAGGCCAATAATAACCCATTCTTCGAATACGGTCCTGTAACTTTAGACCTGGTTGATGTGCACCACAAACTCCATCATGAGCTTCACGAAGTGTTTGCTTAGCTTCGCTTTCCGAGAGACAACGCAGTAATAGTCCGTCATAAGAACGACGATATAACATGTGCATAGAAGAATCATAGTAAAATCGAAACGATCGTCTTTTGATTGATGCAGCTTCCTTTGGATCTTTAGGTAAAATCCCATAGACTGCATAATCAATAAATAGACTTCTCCAATCCTTTTGTCAAAAATTTGATTCGGTAGCATAACTCTGTTCGATGTGCAAAATATTCTTGACACAGAATAGGTCTGGATCCAACAAAGTGATGGTATTTTGTCTTCTGATTGGAATTGCTAAGTCTGCAACTAAACTAGCAAGAGCGTCCGCTTCCAAATTTTGAGAACGCGGTATGAATTCACTGAAGAACCCTCTGAATGAAAGAGCCAATTCGATTACCACTTGATGATAGGGAATGAGGTCAAGATTTCTGACTTCATATATCCCTCTGACCTGATTGACGATCAGCTGAGAGTCTTCATAGGCTTCTAAGAACTCAATGTCCAATTATTTTGCTACTTGAAGACCAATTAGCAGAGCATTATACTCTGCCACATTATTGGAACATGGTTCGTTGAGGGAATAAGCACGGTATATAACCATTTTATCAGGAGAGACTAAGACAATGCCTACTCTGGAGACAATATTACCTTTGGGTCCAACTCGTGATGCTCCAACAAAATATAGTTGCCAAATATCACTCTTCAAAGTCATGTTGTAGTCTACGACTTCATCTGGAATGTCGTCATATAGCTTAGAAGTTTCAGGTATAGGATGAGCTGCTAAGAAGTCAGCTAACGTTGGACCCTTCACTGATTTTTGAGGTATGTAGACCATATCATAGGGAGTAAGCAACATTCCCAAGTAAGTAACCGAGAATTAAGAATACTCGGCTTCTTCATTAATATCCGAATAGGATTTATTCTGGAGATGACATGAATAGTATGTCCCGATACATAATGTCGTATCTTTTGAATGGCAAAAACCAAGGCTAGACATTCTTTTTCCACAGGAGTATACCTGTGTTCAACCCCAACCATCATTCGACTGAGATAATAAATTGCCTGTTCATGACCTTCATCACTTTTCTGTGCAAGAAGAGCACCAAGGGAATGATCCAATGCTCGAACATACAGCAAAAATGGTCTTCCCACTACTGGGGGTACTAAAACTGGTGGATTTGTGAGGTATTGCTTGATGTCATTGAATGCTTTTTGATATGCTTCATCCCAAACAAATGACACACCCTTCTTCAGTAAACGAGAGAAAGGTTGACATCTCCCAGAAAGATTTGATATAAATCTCCTGATATAAGCAATGCGACCCTGAAAGCCACGGAGCTCTTTCAGATTGCGTGGAGGATGCATTTCAAGAATTGCTTTAACTTTATCAGGATTAACATCGATACCTTGAGAAGTGATAACAAATCCCAAAAATTTTCCACTAGAAACCCCTAAGAAAGACTTAGTGGGGTTCATCTTTTGTTGATGTTGACGCATCAACTCAAATACTGTCTTCAAGTCTTGAATGTGATCATCTTTTGATCGACTTTTGACGGCGATATCATCTACGTAACATTCAATTATTTTTCGCATATGTTCTTGAAAGATGTTGCTCATGGCCCGTTGATATGTAGCACCGACATTTTTCAGACCAAAAGGCATAACTGTGTAGCAATAAACTCCAACGGGTGTACAAAAAGCAGTGTGCTTTTCATCTTCTGGATGCATCTTAATCTGGTTGTATCCTGAGAATACATCCATAAAAGACATACGTTCAAAACCACATTTATTGTCTATCATGACATCAGTGATCGGAAGTAAAAATTTGTCTTTTGGATAAGCTGTGTTGAGATCTCGAAAATCTATACAAACTCAAACTTTTCCATTCTTCTTCATGACAGAAACAATATTGGCAACCCAATCTGGGTGATGTTCTTCACGGACAAAGCCACATGTGATCAGCTTTTTAACTTCTGCTTCAATTGCATCCATCATGTCTGGTCGAAAATGTCGCTGCTGTTGTTTTACAGGTTTGACATTAGGAAGAATATTAAGTTTATGGGTAGCTACTTTAGGATCCAGACCTGGCATATCCTCATAGTTCTTTGCAAAGATATCAATATATTCTTTTATCAGCTTTATCAACTTTTCTTTTTCATCTTCGGAAAGGATTTTACTGATAAATATTAGCTTTGACGTAGTTTCGTCTCCAACATCAATCTGAAGAATTTCATCTTCTGTGGGTGGCTGTCGCTGTTCAAATCGAAGCTCCCACTGAGTATCTATTTGTTGTGCCCAAGGGTTATTTTCAAATAGTTCAGACTCATCATCGGTTTGAACCATATTAACTGAAAAGATGTGCTCAGATTCAACATACTGGACTCCTTCTGAATCTGAAGATTGTGAAGAACTAGAAGAAAACTCCTCTTCCATATCTTCCTTAAACATATGGGATGTATCATATCCCAAACCATGACGGGTTCGTTAATAAAATCGATCACCACATAATGGTAATCGTCTACCTTTGTCCTGATTGAGACCTGACATGGTTTTCAAATCATATCCCATACTCTGGATAATCTTACGGGATTGTTGACTATATCTGTTAATTTTGATTTTTTTTATCCTTCTCTTCGAGATTATCTGTCTGTATAACATGAATATTCCTAGCCAAACCAAACACAATTTGATGCTTGTTTTTCTTAGTAGACGGGATCATAAAATAAGATTCTTCATGACGTCTATAAACCACACAAGCTTGTGATAATGAGGCAACAGGTAAAAAAAAGGAGTAGATGTTAGGAACATCTGAGCATAGGGCCCAACATCGACATAGGAAGGAAAATAATTCTCTTTGTGATTAATATATAAGATTTCCTCTGTATTTATGTCAATTTTATGTCGATGACTTTAATTATCAACAGATAAAGTCATTCTTTCAATATATTTGACAGCCATATACTCCAAAAGGAAATCTTCATTAAAATGGGAAAACACAGATTGATCAATATTTACATCATTGACAGACTGGTTACTACGCCTTAGATTAATCATTAACGGCCATCATCCGTCGTAGGCGTAGACTTGTCGAGGTTGATAACTAGTGGTTCTGAATTAGTTGGACGAGAAGTACGTCCTTTAACCTTGATCATAAGAGGCTGATCACTAATGTTGGCTTGAACTCGACTTTTGACTGAAATTCTCACAGATTCATCAGACGTAGCTTGAGTTCTTCCTTTAACTTTAATCATCAAAGGTTCATCATCGACAGGTTGGGGTCGAATCTTACCCTTAACCTTAATCTTCAAAGGTTGATCTTCTGAGGGCGATTGGTCTTCTTTAAGCGATTGGTCTTCTGAAGGAGATGAATTTTCTGAAGGCGATATCGATCTTCAGACATATCGGATATTTTCTTCACATGCTCCTGTGTATAGAGTATTGAATCAGAGAAATAGGCTTCAACACCTTTAAAAGGATTAAGATCTGCAAATTCAGTCTTTACAGTACCCTGAGAATCCACATACTTGAAGCATTGGTGGAGAGTTAAAGGTACAATATTATGTTCATGTATCCATGGTCTTCCGAGTAGGATATTATAAGATACGTCTGAATTGATAACATAGAAGGTTGCCATGGTTCGAAGATCACCTATTTGAATCTTCAAATGAATTCCTCAATGGTTTACTTCTTCCAGAATTGAAACCAGCAATTGTCGTACTAGTGTAAGTCAATTTACTAGTAGGAATCCTCAATGGTCGTAACATACTCTGAAGAATAATGTTAATGGAAGACCCAGGATCGATGTAAATCCTGTCAACCTCGGTCGAGTCAATATACCCTGTATAACACAGAGGCCTGTAATGTCGATTATGCTTCAACAGCATATCCTCTTGTGTGAAAGTAATATTAGGAATTGACTCCATTATACTGTGGCATTGGGGACACGACATCGGTGTATTGTCAGGACTTTTGAGCTGGGCTAAGCATTAATCTGCCTGTAGCAAAGCTTCACTCAAAGTTTTTCAACTTTCTTTAGAGAGACGGAGTAACTCAAAGATGGAAAGGCTAGCCAGAGTATTGGCTAATTGGGCTAGAATGTCAAACTTATAGGGTTTTATCAACCCTTGATTTGGACCAGACTTCAGTGGGACGTCAAAATGTACTGCCTTCTGTTTCCCTTTTTCAACCACTGGAGGTTTAGAAAGTCTTGCCTCAGCAGAAATAGAAGATGACTGAGTCGGTAGAGTTTCAGCGGCATCATCCACCTCTTTAGAAGTTCCCTCATAATCTTTATGGTAGTCCTTTCCAGATCTTGTTCCAGCAAAAGCCTCTTCTTCGGACTCAGGAGAATGAAGTACCATATTATAGGATTTAATCTTTTTTCTTTTAGTCTTCGTCTTATGGGGATTTTTATGAGGGACCTCAAATCCCAATCCGACGGAGGATCTCCGACCTTGAATTTGCAAAGGAACTCGCATGCCTTTACCATCGTTCAAGCCTTCCGCTTTTTGAAAGTCATAGCCCATCTTTTTTATGAGATAAACCGATTGTTGACTGTACATGCGAATGGGTAGCGGACTTTCACAAGACGTTCCAGCAGATAAAAAAGGAACGGAGACCCCTGTAGTCACAAGGGTGGAAACTTTCAGTGTAGGAGGTAAAATTCTAACTGGAGCTTTCTCATAGGCAGCAAAAACTTGTTGTGCCCTATACAAAGGGACACTATTTATAGATAACCATTGCTGATGAGTAAGCTTTAGTTTGGTACGAGGAGCCAAGCTTGGAGGGCATATGTTCAGACCCCTTAGCCTATCTTCCAAAGGGATGTCATCCCACAGATGATCAGAATCATCGTGGTCTGAGATAGCAATATGAGAAATCATATTGCAGGTTTTGACTTTTTGACCTTCTTGGATTTTGAAATTTTACTTTCATACTCCATTTCAGGTACTAAGTCAGGATGTACCCACATAATTTCACCATTTTTCAAGGTGAGAGGCAATAGTCCTTTACTTTGATCTCTGGCTGGTGGAAGATTCACAATCTTCATTGTCGCCTTCGGAATCGGGACAATCCTATCAGGAACTTGCTATGGAGGAAGATCTCCAAACTGAAGAGAAATCATGTTAATCGTGACTGTATGCTCATCATTAGTTAGAGCGATAGTTTTAGCATTTATCAACTCTTGAATCTTCTTCTTCAAGACATAACAAGCCTTAGTCGGATGATTTATGTACCTATGGTAGATACAATACTTAGGATTATCAGTCAAGTCCACCTCATTAGGTCATTTTGGATCTGGAATCTGGAGTTTACCACTCTTCACGAGACATTAAAATATTCCAGGAATGTCACTGTCGTCAAAAGAGTACTCTTCTTTCGGCTTAGAAGACTCTAAATTACCTGGTGTAGTTTTGGATTTTGAAAGGTTCACTACCAGGGTTTCCTTTTCTTTCCCATTGCGATTACCAGAATTATTACCTGAAGAGGTTTTCTTTCCTTTATCTTCCGAGGCGAAGATCATCCCATGCTCACGAGCCAATCTACCATTGGTCTCAGCTGAAACAGCCGCTGTAATAAATGAGGCCCGATCTGTGAATTGAGAGCCTGTAAAAACAGTGATGGTTGGTCGCAGATTCATTTTGCATGTATCAATTAATGCTGAATCTGGCATACCAGGAGGCATTTTCAGAGTAGCCTGTCGAAAATGTTCATTAAATGTCCGAGTATCCTCTTTTTCTTTTTGTTTAATCTCTATTAAGGAGGACATATTCATATCCATCCCTCCTTCATAGAAACGAGAGAGAAACATCACTTTGAACTCGTCAAAAGATAATATGTAATTATCGGGTAGACTGCGATACCAGTCATATGCTGCACCCGTCAAACATCCAATGAAAACTTGGGTGAGGAGAGCATCATTTCTCTACAGATGAACAGACATAATATCAAAATAATTGATATATTGACTTGGAGAAGACTTTCCATCAAATAATACCATAGATTGTGGCTTGAATGTGGAAGAAAAGGGTACGTCATTCCAGTGGGGAGGATAAGGTTGCTTGATCCCCAACTTTTAGAGCTGATCTTTGTGCTTAAGAACTTCAAATTGCGCTTTTAACTCCCGAACTGCTTGAATAGCTTCACTAGTTTGAGAAAGTATATTTGATTGAATAGTAGTTGGATGCACCGTAACCCCCACTGGAGGTGACACATCCTCTGGGATGAGAGAGCCATGAGATACGGAGGTTTGATTGATAACAGGCTCTTGACTCAGATTATTCAAAGGTATATCAACCCCTTGATAATCTTGAGTTGGCACAGATACCTGCACCGGTGTTATTACTGCCGGTTGGGCTGTTTGCTGAGTTGTTATCATCTGATGCATATTTTGCAGCATTGTAAGCATACCCTTTAGCGATTGTTCCACCGCAGACAGACGCTGTACTGTATGAGAAGTAGACGTCTCCTGCTCTTCTCCGATAACATAGGATTTGACTTCTCTTGAACATATAGAGGGATTGGTGTAGAGATAAGGATCAATGCTATCAGTTTCTGACTCCAAATACTGGGTACCCCCAGCCTCTGAATCTGAAGAATGCATACTTAAAGATCGTTGACTTCTTGACCGAGTATGTTGATATACTCCCTCAAAAGTGTCAAGGACTCGGTTGAACCGTTGTTGACTTGGAGTCCGGGCTGAATTGCGTCTTGGACGTCATCCGCAATTGATATGAGATGCCATATTGACCGATGCATAGGACAACTCATGTTCTTGGTCATCAATTTGTTGCTGAGATACGTTATAACTTAATCGGTCAAAAACTGACCGTTTAGTAGCAGAATAGCAACATTTGATCACAATTTGGTGACATTCACAATGATGATTTTCTTGAGGGAGTGTCACGGAAGATTTTTTATTTTTACGCTTTTGCATAAGTAACTCGCGTAAATCAGAAGAATTGGAAGGTAATATTTTTTTCTTGCATTTGGGACAGAGAAATATTTAGTCCCTTGTGTAAAAAGAAGGTTACTAGCTTCATTAGCAGAACAAAGCTGTGCATTTTTATGTGCCTGAAGTTGTGTGCGTAAATCCTGAGTTGATTTTTGTGCACAGAGAATACCATCAGCCATGCGCGTAATCCTAAGATTTGGCACATTGCGTAAAGCAGCATTAGAGGATTATTGGCGTAAAATAGAAGTTTTGCCAAAATTTCTTGTCTCCTTGAATAAATCAAAGGAAGTGTCTGCCATAGTAGCAACATGAGACTTGTTTTTACGCTGTACGCGTGTAGGCAAATTCACTTTAGATGCAAAAGCACTATTGTGAATTTTATCTACTATGTCACCGACAAGAGATTTGCCTTTACGCGTAGAACGTAAAGCAGGAATATCTGTCGCATCACAGAGGGAAGATTTGCCCTTACGCATAGAGTGCAAGACATGGGTGTCTACCACGTCACAGACGGGAGATTGAACTTTTACGCACAGAGTGCAACACTGAAGTAGGAACTGCCTCGTCACAGACGGGAGCCCCAATAACAGGAGTGGGAAGAATTCCCTTGCCTTCAGAGACAATAGAGAGATCAGAGGGTGCTTTGGACTTAGGAATCCAAACTTTACGCACCTTTCATGATTTTTGCACATTGGAGCAGCGAGCACTACCCCTAGTACGGAGCATTTCTTCGTAAGCAGTCTGGTCGAACTGAACGACCAAAGTCTTTTTCGTCGATCCAATCGACACATCATCGTATTGAGCAATTACTTTTTTATCAGAGAAGAAAGTCGTCCTCAGCAGAGTCGTTATTTTTGTTAAGTAAAACAGTTATGTCTTGGCTTTTTAATTCCATGGAACCTCATGTGAGAGATGTGTTGGGTACACGGAAGCGTTTGCCAACCCACATGATTAAAACCAACTCCCGTCTAACGGACACCAAGCACAAGATAAAGACAAGTATATGGCAGCGACGTACGTCACCTGGACAACTCGCAACCTTTAATAACTTATATGGAATTACAAGATTGACAGAACTCATGTTGAACCCTTTGTCCTAATAGGTTCAACCCCCTCACCACTCTCAAAAAGAAAAACAGAAGATTATAATTGAGATCACTCACCAACCCTAGCAATCTCCCTAATCGACGTTGACGACTCATCGATTAGATCTCCTTCTTCCTTCTGTCTTGGATGGCACAGTTCTAAGAGCAAAGTATGGACTTTCTCTTAGATTTTCTTGTAGACGAGTACCCCGAATCTTTACATTGTGCTTGTGCTTTGTGCCTCCACCCTCACCGCATATAGGATGAGAAAATCATATTCTAGTCATAATATGATTTCTTAAATAAGAATAAAATATGAATCCTATTATGCCTAAAATATTTTATACTGTACTCCAACAATCTTTTCCTCCATTCTGATGAGAGGGTATTGACCCCATGGGTCCTCAACTGGACTCCATGTCTGTTGTCCTACGACAGAATACCTGCTTTCTAATGCAACTGATCTCCGATCTCCTGAGTTGCTTTACATCTTCCTTCGTCTCTAGCTCCTCGATCGTCACGTCGATACTAGCTGCCATGAGTATCACCTCTTGCACCACTGAGATTCTGCCGATAACAATGACACGACCAAGATCAAAGTCCCTGACGATCAGTCTCACCGTAAGCCTCGGCTGCCTGTCCCCTACTTTCGTCTTCTACCGAAAAGTGTTAACTTTTTGATGAGCTTCTTCACCCTTGGCTGGCTCGACCAAACAGACGATACGATTCTTCCGAGATTCGAACTCCTGAACCTGTCCATCTTTGTTTCCGAACTTGAAGCTCCTCTATACACATGTGTCCTCGAACAGAACATCACGCACTGTGCATGCCGTCGATGTCCCACAACTACCCCTGAACTGTGTAAAAGATGATGCTCCTGCCTTAGATTAAGTTTGCTACAAACCTTAATCTCCTTCCTGACTTGGAACTGCTGAAACCGATGTCGTTCCGTGAAGCTTTGGCAAACCACCTGTCGCCAAAACTAGATCTGTAGAGCTACCCCCACCCGGAGACTGACCAGCTGTCATTGGACCGACAAACTGACCCTCAATCTTTGACTCATCACCATTCGTCGCTTTGTCTTGATGAACCGAATCCTTTATATCCCTCAAAACATCTAGAAGCCCCTCCTCAGCATGTTCTTGACGATCCACCTCCTGTCGAACACCCCTCGAGCCTTCATTCGGTGTCTGTGGTCTGCATGTACAGCTCAGCGGCTTGAGCATGTATATGCCACAACACAAATCTCCCTGAGCCAGCTGTTGGGAACCCTTCGCAAGCATCTAATTTTTGTGCCCAAATAGACTACGACAGCCATCATCTGTCAGTCTTCCTATCGAAACCAAGTTATAGCACAAATTCGGTACATGTTGCACACCCCCGAGGATAAGCTTCTTACCAAACTCTGTCGTCAAGTGTACATCATCGATGCCTACAACTACAGCCGTCCCCTTGTCGCTGATCTTCACACGTCCAAACCTACAGCCGTAATATGATATGAAGATCCTCCTATGCGGAGTGGCGTGGTACGACACCCCCGTATCTATGATCCAGTCGCTACCATGATACATGTCACAAGGTTCCTCTACGTGAGTCGCTGCGATGATGATATCTCCAAACGCTGTGAGATCCTCATGATCGTCCTTGCCTTTGGTCTTCTCAGCTTTGAGCTTCATGCAATTCTCTTGATATGACCTATTTTGCCATAGTGATAGCATTCCTCTTTGCGGTCCACAATCGTAAGATCCCGAGAACTCTTTTCTACAATCGCCTGTGACTTAGGTTTTTCCTTCCCGTAGAAGCCACCACAGCAGACTCCTACGACGATTCCACTTGCTTGCGCCGGACCTCCTCATTTAACAAGATACTTTTGACTGCCTCCATCGTGAGAACTCCATCAAACGCGAAGTTGCTCACCGACCTACCAACGTCTCCAGTTTTTTGGCTGACAACTCAAGAGCACTAGGGCCAGAAGTTCATCATCAATTACCATCTTCATCGCAGACAACTGATTCATGATACCCTAAACCATGTCCAGATGTTGTGCCACTGGAGTACCCTTCGTGTACTACGAGTTGACGAGTTAGCGAATAAGAATACCTTGTTGCCAGATATCTTCCTTTCGTACATCGAATGCAGCTTCTCCCACAATGATTTTGCCGAACTCTCCATAGATTTGTGGTGAAATACCGAATCATTCAACCATTGGCGGTTGAATCCAACGACCTTCTAATCCAGTCGTTTTCAGTCTTCAGCAACTTTGTCCATTGGCTTTGCGCTGTTGCCCTCCAACGGACTATGCAAGTACTTGCACCAGAGTAGGTCCTCCAAGTTGGTATATTGGTCATGGTCGAACCTGATTTTAACCTGATTTTAATAATTGATCTAACCTTGTCTCGATATAAGGGCTACTTGGATGATTGCTGAGAACTGCTACCGTTCCGTTCAAGACTGAAGCCGTTTTACCATATGAGTCTATATTTCATATTCAATATAATTTTCACATTTTATTGAGTCTAGGAATACGATGTACACTAAGTCATACTGACAAATATGCTATCCTAAAATGTTTTCAAAATATCTTTTGTTTTAAAAATAGCCCATTTTATAAAAAGCACCTGACTGCCTTTAAACTTTTAAAAAAGACAGACCAATTTAGAAAATCCAAAAAATCTAACTCTGGATCCCAGAAGAATTCGGCCCGAGTTCGGCCCGAATTCTGTCCGAGTTCGGTTAGTGCCCGTTGGTTTTTGAACTTGGTCATCCAGTAGTTACGAATACAACGGCTATTTGTCGACATTTTTTCAAAGAATTATGTCTGAATTCTGCCCAAATTTTGCTTTTGGAAAAACTATAAATAGAAAAAAAATTCCTTATTTCAACAGACCTCTCTCTTCTCTTCTCCCTAAGCATAATACGTTCTTCCAAAGTGTTCTAAGCTCTTTCATTTTTAAATTCCAAACAAGTTACAATCCTCTAGTCGATTTGCCAGTACGGTACGGTCTAGAAGTTTCAGAGTGGTTGTAATTAGAGGCTTGATTGAAGAAAGATACTTCACAATTAAAGTTGGTCTAGTACTTCAGATTAAAACTCAAGTTGTAGAAGTTGCAAGGACTTCGAATGAAAACTTGCGATATTTTTCCATAGTGGATTCAACTGGAAGCTAGAGTTTATCCAACTGGAATAGTCCTCATAAGATGAAAACCAGTATACATCGTCGTGTTTACATTCGCTCTCTGATCTCTGCTTTTCGTTTACATACTTGCGATATATATTATGTGATCTTACTGCTAACATTTTTTATTAGCTAAATTTTTGCTGCCTACTCTATTCACTCCCTCTAGAGTATAGCGCTTTATATTTCGTTCCTACAATTGGTATAAGAGCGGATTATATTGGTAAAGCAAGGTAACACAGCTATTATATTCTTATCTATACTGTTGTTACATAGATTACTTTATATCACATATGGCAACTGTAAAATTTACAAGTGAAGACCAGGCCACAAACATATCTCTACTGTTTGATGGTATAAATTACACATACTGAAAAACATGCATGAGTTTCTTCTTGAAATTTCTAGATTTTGACTTATGGCCTATTTGTGATTGATGGCTATAAAAAGCATGCACATATTCTTGTTGATAGAGAGTTAGTTGAGAAATTCCATGACAAGTATACTAAAGCTAAAAAAACTGGCCAGTCTTGACGCACGTGCTATTAACGGTTTGTTTTGTGCCTTAGACATGACTGAATTTAACAGGGTATCTACATGCACAACATCAAATGAAGTATGGAAACTTCTCAAAGTTACTCACGAAGGCACGACACAAGTCAAGGAGTCAAAAATCAGCAGATTTAGTCAAGAGTATGAGGCATTCAAGATGAAGCCAAACGAATTAGTCACTCAGATGTTTACAAGATTTTTGGATGTTGTAAATCCTCTGTCTTTATTAGGCAAGGAATACAATAACCATGAGAAGATTCACAAACTTCTACGAGCTCTCACGAAAAACTGGATTCCAAAGGCTACAACAATTATTAAAGGAAACGACCTCACTACTATGTCTCTTGGAGCACTCGTGGGTAAGCTACTCGCTCACGATCTGGAACTTCAAGACTTCAAAGAAGTTACACCAAAGGAAAAGTCGATCGCCCTCAAAGCTCAACAAGGAAAAACTGTCAAAAATGATTTCGACGAGAGTGACTCTGACTCTGAAGATCAAGCTCTCATAGTAAAAAAGTTCAAGAAGTTCATGAGATTCAATAGAAGAACAAAAGAGTACAACAACAACAGCAACAACGAAGAAGATCCAATCTGCTATGGTTGCAAAAAAAGGACAGATCAAGAAGGACTGTCCAACAGTATCATCAACTAAGAAAAGCAACAAGTATAACAAAGGTTATCTGAGAAAATTAACATCCAGAAGGTATGCCAACACAAGCATATGGCATAAAAGCAAAGGTAGCGACTCAAAAAATGAACAATCAGATGACGCTGCAAATGTATGCTTATTGGCATTTGATCAGGTAAACACTAACCTCATGTTTGATACATATGATGATTTTACCTTTGAACAATTAGGTGAAGACTTTAGTGACCTCTTAGGTGATTACAGAAAATTGCGTAGCAAATACCAAAACTCTAAGAAGGTACTCGAAGAGTACAAATGTAAAATAGAAAGACTTATCTACCTACTAGTTGATGTCAGAAGTAATGATAATTCTAATCAGGTGGGTGAGCTTTCTTCTGTTAAGTTGCAGTTACACGAGACCACAAGACTATCCGAAGAAAAAGATAAGACCATTACCAAATTAGAGGAAGACCTACTCAAAGAGAAGAAAAGTCTTCAGCAAACACTAGTCAAAAATGATGCACTCACTGCTGACTATAATACATTATATGACACTTTCAAAAAGTTAAAAATTAGGTTAGGAAAATAGCCTGAAGTTGCTGCTTTCTACCCTAACACGTATCACTTACCAAAACACTGGAACACTATCAAACCCAACACTGTCAGACCAAACCCAACCAAACCTTTGTCCAAGAAGACTAATAGGCATGCATTTTATTTTCAATATCCAACTAAAAAATCAAGACCTACTAATTATGCACAACACACTGCATCTAACACTCAACATGTTAGATGTCATTATTGTGGCATCATTGGTCATATCTCTCCTGCATGTAGAGTGAGAAAGCTTGTTGATTTAAAGATATGTGCATGTATACCGAAGACTAACATTTTATGACCCTACAAGAAATGGGTACCAAAAGTTTCATCTGTAAATTCTTTTGTAGGTAGAACACCCAACGCATGCTAGAAGCAAGTGGATCCTCGATAGCGGTTGATCAACTGGTAGTACTATCTTTGAAGGTATTAGGAAAGACAATATATATATGTTTTCTATCTATTGGAAGAGGCTAACAAAGTAGGTAGATGCCTAATCGCCAAGAATGATGTTACGACCCGCTCCCAAATAATCGGACACGAGTCGGACACGTCGAGCCTTCGTCGTTAGACACGACAAAGTAAGCTGTACCAATCTAAGGAAAACTAACTAGATATACAAGAGTAAATGTGAACACAGCATCTATAAACGAATCCCAAATCCAGACACATGTCTCAAGTTTATTACATTCCAGCAAAAGAAAGTAAAGTCTAATAGTCTCAAAATATAGAAAAATATAACTGCTAAGGTAAAGTACTCTAGGCTTCCTCAGCCTCTAAGTCCTGGACAACCTCAACTGGCTCAAAGGTGCCTCCAGGCTCCTGCCCATAGTAAGTATCACAGATAGCCTCCAGCTCACCTGCAACATATCCTAGTTAGGAGCGGAGCTAAGTATATCCAAGAAAATGAACATGAACATCATGGTATGAACAAGAAACATAAAATATATGTAAAGTACGAGAAACGAGAACAAGACATGGAACTGAATATAAATACTGAAAGTAAATACAGGGAACATGATAAGAATCCTGAACATGAAATACAACATGAACATGAAAGACAACCTGAACATGAAATACAACCTGAATCCTGAAATGTGCAACATTGAAATACATCTAGAGTGTGTGATCGGCTTGGGTAGATTCAATGAACATGAAATGGTACGGCTTGGGTCCCGCGTACACGATGCGGGACCTAAGCTATTCACATGAATAGTAACAGGGTTTGATCACACACCTATAGTATTTCCTCTCCCAGACACAAGTAAACCCAAGAATCATGAAATAAGGCAATCCCGTGATACATCGTGTCAACAAGGTGATACAGGAATGAATATACAAGACATGAGAAATGAACAAATCGAGGAGTATGCTTGCCTTGTTCAGGGTGATCAAGTGTGGGATGCATAGTTGGGAATCCTCCTGTTATATGGTTACAGTTGATAAGTCAACAATTTTAAGTAGTTATTTCTAATCTAGAAAATCGCTTAACAAAATCCTTAGTTTATACTAAATCTATTAAGTCCTATTAATCTCTACATTTGTACAACTAGAGTAATATCTATATACAACCTAAAATGTGAGAGAACAATCTTTAATCTTCATTATCACTGAACTTCATGTGCCAAGATCCCTTAAATTTGCCAACATCCAATGGTACTATAGTTCCTAATTAACTACAATATTCCATTAAAGAAAATAGAGCATATTAAATTTAACTCTAAAGTAGGACTGAACAAAGCCAACCCTTAGTTTAATGATTAATATCTATCCCAAGTTACTGAACAAGGGTTCAGTTCAGTTAAGTCTCACAGATGAGACTGAATTCAATTTAGTTACAAACTAATCCTAAATACCAGTCTTAAATATCATGACATGCTCTCAATGTGTTCAATAGGAACTGAACAAGGTTGATACATCATCCTAGAATAGGACTGATACAGTCCCCTGTTAAGACTGATTTCCAGAGTCAAATCCTCCCACTCATATCAGTTTCAGTTTGATTTACATCGAACCCTATTCAGTATTCCATCAACTAAATCCTATTCATTCAACTGAATTTAACACTAACAATCAACATGAATGGACTGAATATTGGTATCAAGTTTAAGATTTACCCAATATCAAACCTGGTAAATCTCCCAACCAACTAAGGTAAACTGTCAAGCATCACCTTAATTTCAGATCACAGCTGCAACCCAAGTAGTATTCAGTCCTAAATAGGACTAAATAATTCAGTCCCAGGTTCTCTATCTCTAGTGATTGGGAAAACTGAGATAGTGAACTGCCTTGCAAGGAAAACTTAAATTCAGGTATTACTCATTCAGGCTAAGAGCTGAATTTTGACTCAATATTCAACCTTCCATAAATCGAAGTGAATATCAAAACCCAGAACTTCCTATAGGGTTATGAACACATCCACAAAGTCATATTACTATCAGTCCAAAAATCCTACGCTAAAACTTTCAGGTTCGGTCCTGAATAGACCGATACCAACAGTAAGATCAATCCCAGTTCAAACTCCTGAAATCAATCAGTTCACTGGATATCCTCAACCTTGGTTTTACTGATACAAAGATTCAGCCAATAGCAAGGCTGAAACAAGGACTTATACGAAATCAGTCCCAGTCTTGTTATCTATCAATACCATTCCTATGTCTCATTCCTACAGCAGGACAGTATACAATCCTATCTATTTAATATCCTGTTCAATATACAGCTGATATCTCAGTCTACTCTACTACTCTGTTCTTAGTTTGAAAAACCAATGTTACCAACAAATGGTTAGTAGCAAACAGTCATAATATTGTGTCCTGCACACATTGACAGTCCATAGGTTCTGGACAATCCTGGGTCACTGAACAACAATCCATAGCTAAGAGTGGGACTGATATCCTCAGCTCAGTCCAAGCTATCTCAGCAATTAGCATCTGAAATCGAACCAATCCTATTGATGTCAGTTCAGAACAGGTCAGTTCTTCACTGATCTGAAATCAAATCATACTCTCACAACCACATCCATCTACTACACAGTCAACTCTAACTTCACCTAGAAATAAACAATTGAAGAATAGGTAAGGTCAATTAACTTACGAATTACTATTATCACCAAGGGTTCACAGGAACTGTACCACCAAATTTTAATGTATTAGCAGGATAATAGAATAACTGATCTATCCTAATTGATATATCAGAAAGATCTGAACAACTACTTCATTAAGAAAATGAGTGTGCAAGAGTTACACTCACTGCTTCCTCATTATCTGGAAATTCAACTCAACACTGAGAAATGTAGTTTAATGAAAACCAAAAATCACTCCTACATATATCAGATCTCATCATTTGAATTATAAGGTTTAAAACCAAAACACTACCTCTCATTCGATACACAATCTTACTAAATCATAACCAACCACGACTAAGCCCCAAGGATTAATCTAGAGGTTAAGAATTACCTGAGAGAATCTGAATCCACGACACAACTCTTCAAATGTTGACACGATCCCTAAGTCTTCACTGACCTGATTAACCCAAAGAACAGAGGATATCATTCACACAATCTCCTTACTGTTCAATGATCTAAACCAAAATCGATCATGAAATCGAAGAATCAATCAGCAAGAGATCAAAACTTAGATGTAGGGACCAAAACTTACCAATGTCTTAGCTTCACCAAATCGTTCGAGGCACAGAACAAAATCAACTTACTTCTCAATCCGATCTACAACTCAATACAATCAATTAAGAATAAATCAAAAGAGAAACACAATTGAAATCATTACTATTCTGAACAATTTCTTACCTCAACAAATTGATCGATTGATCAGACCAAAAGCATATCAAGCAACGAACAATCAACTTTGATAGAAAATCTCGGAAGGAAAAATCGATCAATCTCGAAATTAGATCTACGAATACGAAATCAGAGGACGAACCAAGTGACAGATAAATTTCTTCAAGGATTCAGTGCTTACTGATCTGAAATTCGAAGAAGGATTGATGCTGCTCTATTTCGTCGAGGATGTCATCGTCTTCGTCGTTGTCATCTTCTTCTCCAAGGAGCCTCTTCAATTCAAGCCATTTCTGTCCGAGCTTAGCAAGATTTGAAATTTGGAGGAAGGAAAGATGTAATAGAAATGAAAATTTGTGGTCATTTAAATAGGCAGTTAGAATTTGGTGGAGATTCCTGGAGAAGGAAAACTTGGGCGGGAAATTAGAATTCGTCCTAGCTGTCAGAACGGTTACAACAGTGGGAATCAAAATTACAACTAGCTCTAATAGCTAAGGGAAAGAGAAGAAGGTTCTGCTCCTCTTCATGAACGAATTTAACCAAAGAATGGAATGGTAGCTGAACAAATAATACAATGGAGGGCTGAACAAGTAATAGAATGGTGGGCTAAAAAATCTAAAAGTCTGCACATAGACCCAGATTAACTCTTAGGACAGTGTTACGTGAACGACTTCCCCTGAGGCCGGTAACTTTCAATTATTGTTTATTTTGTTTACAGATTTTTAAAAGAGAAAATCAAATATTTCTAACAATCTAAAAGTTAATCGTGTGATTATTTTACATCTTGATTAACATTTGAAAATGTGATACATATATTTTTTCATACTGCTACAATCGAATATATTAAAACAAAAAATTTGAAATTTTGTTTTGAACATAAATAGATGTCGATAGCCTATTACATACTTTCACATACAGTTTTGGACATGAATAGAAATCTATTGCCCAATATGAATCAGTGTGAAATTGCACGTATAAGTTGGCAGTCTTTGCTTATATACTAGAAATGGAACTGTGTTTCTGTCATTTACAAATATGATACTATTAGCTATAGCTAGGACATACGTCGTTGAAAATTTTATACATGATCATATGTCTTGGAAAGTTTTCTATAGCTATGATAGATTAGAAAGTTTTTTATATCCATGATAGATTAAGTAGCCAATAGAAGACACAAGGCCAGAAATTATAACGATTTTTGATCCAAACGTGTGAAAGTTTTCAGTAGAAACAGACCAATGATAATATTTAGTCAACAATTAATCATGTTTTCAGCAAGTGGAGCACCACATATTACGGTCAGCGATATTGCCAATATTGAGATAATCAATTAGTTTAATTACAGTGTGTGTAGAAGGAATCCTATATAGATTATACATCTTTGTTTAATATTAGTTTCTACATGATTCTCGAGACATTCCTATATTTTGTTCGCAAGCTTCCATGTCTTATTTGCTACTTGTTATGAAAATGAGATGTCTAGTTCTAGATGTCAATTATTCCAATAGAAAGCATGACCTAATGCTAGTTGTTTAATCGTCACAAGTTTGAATATCATATATAGATGTGTCGTAATTTGCTACTTTCTAGCATTTTCTTCATCCATGTGGAAATCGGTGAGTAAACTGCCACAATATATTTTAGATTGGACTTTAGGCTCTCGAGTGATGTATTATTAGGACCTAAATATTAATGGGATATGCTAATTCCTTAAGTAGAAGAAAGGCATGTAAGATGATGCTACAATACCATCTTGGCATTGGTTAAAAGTTCTAGATTTTAATGAAATGTGAAGACAAAATTTTAAGGTTAGAAATAAACCAAAATAAATGATATACGCAGCAACACTAGCAATACTGATGTGAATTGTGTCCACACTTTTCTTTGTATTAGATTCTCTCACATGTCTTCCTTGTTGGTCCATAATTATAGAAGAAAGATATCAAGACCTTAACTTAGTTTTACATTCTGTTATATATTGTTAGTTTTTCTATTATTTGAGATACTAGCTTTTCTATTATTAGCTTCTCATAATATTTTAACAATCATTATTTGAGTCTCCATAAATTAGAATATATAGTATACTTAGAAATCCCAAAATAGAAGGTTGTAACAAAATCGTGCAAAGGTAATTGTTCTCCATGCACTTTCCATAAGTGATCCATACTATTAAAATTTCACTAAGGACTTGAGATCCTCATGTCATTTTGCAGGCTACATAAATTTTATGTGAATTTTCTTCTACTTTAAAAGATATAGTTTTCTTTACTGATTTGGATTTTAGCTTTTAACTATTTAAATATATATATGCTACTGTCTTATTGTTTATTTTATTATTAAAATATTCATGAAATATTATTTTTAGTCGATGTGTTATATTTGGTGACACTTGGTTATCACAGAACTAACTTGTCATTTTATTCCAATTAGGAATAATATGCATATATCGATGAATTATTTTTGATGATAAACTACTTTATTCAAATTTGTTATCTGCAATTACAACAAATAGAATTTTGCATCTATATAAATAGAATATGCATTTGCAAAGGCATTTGACATAACAAAGGGTTTTTAGAAAAACTTAAATTCATATGCCCAAATTTGTTCTATAAAATATTTTAAATATTTCTCAAATAAATTAGAAATATTACATGGATAATGTATGTAGAGATATATTTGTAGCATCTGATTTAATTGTGTATATTGCTTAATGATTCTATTTGGAGTATTGTTATGAAATATACACAATTTTGGTTGCTAATAATCCTACTAATATATATAGCAAATAATTGTTTAGCACATACTTTAACACCTGTAATTTTTTATGGTGTAACATATAATAAGGCACATGGAGTGAGAAATCCATTTTTCCTTAGTTTTTTTTTTTGTTTTGTTACATTTGCATATCATTGGTATAGTGCAAAGACCGTAACACCTATTCTAATTTCATGTTTTCTATTCCAGATGCATCGTGAGAAATCTTTTTTATTTAATATTATTAATAACTAGTGAAGTAGTTCGATATCATGGATAATGACATAGAATTTGGTCAGGTCATGATACAAAACTAGGTATGACTACACATTAATATCATAATTTTATATCGTTCAATATTAATTATGGAATTTGCTATCTAAAATAATTTTTTTCTAAATCGTCTAAATATAAATATATTGTTATGTGATTATTTTATATGTAATGTATAATTTATGAATTTTTTTGATACATGTTGCTATATAGTATTGTCAAATATTTTCTTTCACTGTATTATGTAACTGAAATATCTGGCAGACTTGGGCATATGATAACATCTTTATAATTCTTGTCTTCATATTTACCAAAAAAAATATTGTTGAGTTATTTTAATGTTAAAATTCATACACAGTATATATTGTTGTGTCAGAATGACCAATTATGTATCAGTTCAAATTACGTTTTTTTAATATGCAAACAAACATTTATTTTCTTGAAGACCGAATTGTTAGAGATTTTTATCATTTTCGAACATGATCTTTGTAATGTTATTGTCACGCCCCAGAACCAGAATACTGGAGAGCGGGGGCAGACATAGCTAGCTACGTATATTGAAGTGCAACGCACCTTGCTATACGGTCACGGCTGTCTAGATAGATGAGGATTTAACTACAATCCATCAGTCACCTATGGTCATGAACAAGCCTATTGTCTCAATCTCAAGCAAGCAATAATAGTAACAAGATGTCAGAGCACCAAATATATAATTGTAAGGCGTCCCATACATTACATATTGGATGATCATGAAGCTAGTCGTACAAAATGTTAGGACTAGCAAGAGTTCAGTCATACATGATCAACCCTAGGATCTGTCAATCATGTTACAGCCCGTAGGCAGACAGTAAATTAAGGAGCAATACGAGCTAACAGGTACTCGTCAGCTAAACGTCTCAAAAGAATAATTTTACAATAAAGTGGAAGGACAAAAAGAAACCCACTCATTGCCGGGGTTACGCCTGGTGGTCCCCATCTGGCTGGAAGACTGGTAGATCCTCTAGTGCTGCTCCGATATATGGCCATACAAAACCAGCTGGGTCAGACCCCAGAAAGAGCAAGTGCCACAAATGAGACTTCACTTAGGAACTAAAACCAGCATATCACAATTGAATATTAAAGATAATAAATAAATAACTGATAATACTAGAGATAACAACAGTAAACTGAGTATGAGAAAACCATTCAAGTAGCCAGGCCACAACCCTTAAACCAAACAAGGACTGGGGTTGTAACCCTTCACCTGAATAGAAACCTGCCTCAAATACTATTGGTAAGGTAACAGGACAATAAACGAAGAGAGGACACAGAACTGCTCCGGGAGCCAGGTTACAACCCTTAAACCAAACAAGGACCGGGGTTGTAACCCTTCGTCTGAACAGAACTGGACCCCTGATCTTTATTGTTAAGGCCGGTATAAATAATCATGATATTGAAGTAAGGTAAAACATGACAAGCATGGCATGAGGAGCAATAAGACAATAAAGGAAGAGAGGACGCAAAACTGCTCCGGGAGCCAGGTTACAACCCTTAAACCAAACAAGGACCGGGGTTGTAACCCTTCGCCTGAACAGAGCTGGACCCCTGATCGTTATTGTTAAGGCAAGCATAAGTAATCATGTCTTGTCACAATCTTGTACAGAATCAGGACAAGTCGAAGCTGGGCTAGACTTCATTCAATCAATCATGGCCAAGCAAAGAGTACGGCTTGATACTTTAACTAACTAGGGTTATCACAGGCCTAGTTACTAGCAAATACAATAAGATTATCCCAACAGCCACAAGCCCTGCAGACCATCCAGGTTATCCAGGTCGAATGTCCGTTTATGAAGGATGCACCACATGACTGTGTGCTGGAAATGTGCTCTACTCGTCGGTAGGCTACAAGTCCACTTAGTGCGCCCAGATAACGGGATTGCCTGTAGCTGGGAATCTCTTCATGACTACTAAATTATTCTAGTTTATTAACCTTAGTTAATTGCAGTAGGTATCCCTGACCGTGATATTCAGAAATCCCATCCTAGACATGATGCAAGATAATACTGATTTATTTGTGCAAACACAATCGCCCACGGTGTCCAGGTCATTCATACTTGTCATGTCGGGCTAGCTGTCGTAACAGCCTATCATGATATATCATGTCAGGTTTACTTGTCAAGAGTGCGCCACGGCGGGCCACTATCGTGTCCATAGAATATATCAGAACTACATGACATAAGCATAAATGAGACATTTCTATTTAATAATAATAATAATAATAATAATAATAATAATAATAATAATAATAATAATAATAATAAAAGGGACGACTATTGAAGGAGTCATGCAGCTATTGGATTCATGCGGCAGAAAACACGCGCGCCTATGCGGCTGGGACTGCACGCTCATGCGGCTGGAAGTGGGCGGCACATGCGGCAGCGGGAACTCAAGCTTATGCGGCTGCGGAAAGGGGGGGCTCATGTGTCACGACCCGCACCCTAGAGTAAGGACACGAAACGTTGGTACGTCCAGCCTACGCTGCAGTGTCGGCGGTAGAACGCTGTCCTAGGTCGACATACATCTAACAATATATATCTAAACAGCTTATACTCCCCGAATGGGGGTGACATAGCAGTAATAAACTCAATCACAACTAAAGAAGAGATAGCACGATATGAAATAGAACTCAAGGAAATAAATAGATGAAAAGTAGTCTAAGATAATCCCAGCAAATAACCAGAAGTACATGGTCTCAGATACAGAATGAAAGAATATATACAACTCTGAACTCAGAATAAAGTCTAGCTAAAACATGTCTCAAGACTACATAAAGAAGATAAGCCTAATTAATCTAGTCTAGGCAATCGGGGTGATATCCTCAGCTAGAGCTGGGTCCTCCTGAGGGTCCAGCTCGCAGGTGTCATCTAAGGCTGCCCCGTAGAAAGTGTCCTGGCAGGCCTCCTCCTCGTCCTCTGTAATATTTCAACAGGTCCAGTCAGGACAGGAATGAGCACAGTACATCTCAAAAGTTCATAGCAGGTTAGAAAATATAAACATGCAGTAAAATAAGATACAAGTACTGAAGAAGTACAGTATGTAAACAGAAAGAGAAAGCTGTAATAGAAATATCTACTATAAATAAAGAACTAATATGTGGCTAGTGAGTCAGAGTACAACATGAACATGTAAATGGAATGGGATGATTCTGATGCTACACTATGGAATGATTCTGATGCTACACTACTGGTGTATTATTCACATGTCCACTTCTACTCCCCCGTACCCCCAATCAATACACAAGGATCCAACCAGGTTATGTTATAATTCCATGCAAGGCCCCCGAAGGGTGGTACATGGAAGTCCCATAAATGGGGATTCTAGGAGACACAATAAATGGGATAAGGATTCCAGGAAGACTCTGTGATCATAAGAGTATATGTCACAAGTGATCGAAGAACCAATGAAGCATAGTGATACGCCATGTAAGTGAAACGCACAGAACATGTAGTACCCGATGCTTTCTAAGGATAACATCTCAAGAAGGGATCCATATAGTACCAATCCGTGTGACCAACGTGATAGTACAAGTAAAGTAATCTACTGCAGGAAATAATTCTAAGCAGGATATAAAATGATCAAAGAATGTACTCGCCTGGTATCTGAGTGTCCACTATGAAAGTACTGTTCGAGGAGTGGTGTCTGGCTCCTAATCAGAACAGCACAAGTCACAACAAGTCCAAAATGGTAAAATGAAGTTCTACTATGCATTCTACATGATTCTATGTCAATCTAGGCCAAAGTCAACTCTTGGTCAACCTTGGTCAACCAAGAAGTCAAACCTAAGTCAACTATAATCAAACTAGGTCAACCAAGTCTAAATTAGGTCAAACCAGTCTGCACTAGACTACATTAGTCTATACTAGGTCACTCAACCTATACAAGCTAGTACACCCCACTACTAGGCTATCTAGACCAACTACACATGTTAGTTGGCATTCCTACATAATACCTATATGTGTACAAAACCTAGGTTATAGTACAACTATTAGGAACATCACATCACAATATATATATATATATATATATATATATATATATATATATATATATATATATATATATATATAGGCTTAACATATATACATATATTATGTATTGTAAACAACCTATATATCAATCTATAATTAGGAAGAATAGGAAAAGAGAAGAGAATGTATATATGAGTGTGTGTGTGTGTGTGAACAAGGATGCAATGGGTGTGTGTAAACTGAATGCAAGGTGTGTGTGTGTAATGTGAGTGATGTGTAGGGTGAGGTAGACATACATGAGTGGTTGTGTGTTCATGCAAAACCATTTCCATTCTCAAATTTTCAGGAAAGACAAGAGCTTAACAGCTACTTAAACAACTTGGACTTCATCATTCAGAAACCCAACAACATATATCTAACAAACACCACTATACATTGATTTCAGATTATGAAGAACATTGCAAATTAATGAAAAAAGGGAAAATCAGGTTGTCAAACAATCTGGGAATGAAATCCCCAACCACTGTTCCTGGAGACTGAAATCATGCGGCAGCGGGATGGCAACCTTATGCGGCTGAGCAAAGAGACGGGTCTCATGCGGTCGAGAATTGGCAAGGCCTTCTGCGGCTGGAAGTTCAACAAGTATATGCGGCTGGAAGGGTAGGAGCCTCATGCGGCTGAGATCCAAGGCCATATGCGGCTGCGGGTGTAATCAAGCTTATGCGGCTGATCCAAGGCCATATGCGGCTGCGGGTGTAATCAAGTTTATGCGGCTGATTGCCATGCGGCCTCTATGCGGCTACGATGCAAGTGCTCTCATGCGGCCGAATCAAAGGCAGAGCCATGCGGCAGAGTTCAAGTGGAGTCTTATGCGGTTGGACGGGTCTTATGCGGCTGAGGACAGTAGTTCATGCGGCTGCATTATCATGCGGCCAGAAGACTTACTGCATTAAGGTCCATACGGTCAAGTACTTCATGTGGCTGAGAGACTGTGCTTCTTCTCCACTAGTCCGGAAAGAAGAGCCATGAAAGTCCCTGGCTTCAAGGCTCATAATTCCTTTATCCGAAGTCGAAATTCAGACTTCCATAGGTCAAAATGGGACAGAACAAAATTTTCTACAACATGGAACCATCAAAACTTGGAAATAATAATGTTAAGTAGATCAAAACCCAAGAAATCTGAAAATATGATAAACTTAGATCTACAACAATGAGCCATGAAAATTAGAAATGCTAAGTATTAAAGTGTGTTAGAATCTCGTGGAGAAGAAAATGGAACAATAAAATTTGGGTTCCTCCATGAAGCAAGCTGCACTTGCCTAAGAGCTCTCTCTCTCTCCCTGGTAGGTGAAGAAGTAATGGTGGAGAAGAAGAAGTAAATGAAGAGAGAGAATGACTTGGGCTAATAAATGGGGATGGTGGTGGTAGGTGGGTTCTCCCATTGGTTCACGATGAACCAAGGCAAACCAAGCCTAGTCGAACCAACCCAAGGTAAACCAAGCCATGAAATGCCAAGATAAGCCAAGCAAGGAATCATTCAATACGAGATAAAATACGTATACGTAATCCAAAATACGTAATACGAACCACATGTATTACAACTCTACCCACCTTAAAAGAATTTCGTCCTCGGAATTTAATCAAGAGGCTAGAGATGCAAGGACAAACTGTACTAATCCCAGGCAAGCTATAACAAGCAGTCTATCATGCAGTCATTCATTCAAGCAAGAAAATTGAAAGCATAAGACATAAGGAAGACATTATACCTTACGAGTCAAACAGGTCGGGATATCGTGATCGAATATCATCCTCACACTCCCATATTGACTCACCCAAAGAGTGATAACCCCAAGCAACACGGACTAACTTAATAGTCTTATTTTTTAGTATCTTCTCTCTTCGGTCCAATATAGACATGGACCTCTCATCATACGAAAGGTTGGTACCAACAACCAATTTTGAATGATCCAGGATATGCCTCGGGTCCGGGATATACCGTCGTAGTTAGGATACATGAAATACGTCATGCACCTCATGTAGCGACGGTGGAAGAGCGAGACGATAAGACACATCTCCTACTCGCTCCAGAATATCGAATGACCCTATATACCTAGGACTAAGCTATCCCCGTACGTCGAAATGAATGACGCCACTGTTAGGCAAAATCCTCAAGAATACATGGTTGCCGACAGAAAACTCAAGAGGGCGTCGATGAGAATCGGCCCAATGGCGCTGGCGATCTTGGGCAACTCAAAGATGATCCTTGACTCTTTTGACCACTTCGACTGTCTGGGCAATCATTTTTGGGCCGAGCATCTGCCTCTCTCCAATATCATCCCAGGCTAGCGGGGATCTGTACTTCCTACCGTATAGTGCCTCGAACGGTGCCATCTGGATACTAGCTTGAAAACCGTTATTGTATGAGAACTCCACCAGGTGCAGGTGATCTTCCCACAAACTACTGAAGTTGAGTGTGCAAGATCTCAACATATCTTCAAGAGTCTGGATCATGCATTCTGACTGGCCATCTGTCTGCGGGTGATATGTTGAGCTGAACTGGAGGCGAGTTCCCAAACTCTTTTGCAGGTTACGCCAAAAGTGCGACGTAAATCTCGAATCTCTGTCCGAGGTGATACTGAATGGTACACCGTGGAATCTGACAATCTGTCGGAGATACATCTCTGCTAGCTGAGCCGTCGACTGACCAATTCTGAACGAGAGAAAGTGAGCCACCTTCGTGAGCCGATCAACTATATCCCAAATAGCATCTCTGCCAGCCGGAGATCTAGGTAATCTAGTCACGAAATCTATGGTTATATGCTCTCACTTCTATTCTGGAATAGGCAAGGGCTGAAGAAGTCCAGCTGGCCTCTGATGTTTAGCTTTAACTTGTTGGCAAACCAAACATCGAGAGACAAACCGGGCTATCTCCCTCTTCATGCCATTCCACCAAAAGTGCTGCCAGATATCACGGTACATCTTCGTATAATCGGATGAATGGAATACTGTGAACTGTGAGCCTCTGTCATGATCTTCTGTCAGATATCTCCACTGGGTACATAAGACGCTTTTCATGTCGAAGTGTACCATTTTTATCGATACATAACTCTGGTCTTCATCCTGTCTCACACTCTGTTCTGAGTCGTTGAAGCTTGGAATCTGCTGACTACGCCATCTGGATCCTCTCAACTACAGTGGACTGAACTTGCATGCTGGCCATCAATGCCATACTGGAAGGGAGGACAACTTCTATACCCATCTTCTGAAGATCGACTAACAGCTCTGGTTGCACTGTTAGGAAATAAACTCCGGCTCTCCTGCTCAATGCATCTGCTACAATGTTGGTCTTTCCTGGGTGATACTACAGGTTGACATCATATTCCACGAGCAGCTCCAGCAATCTCCTCTGACGCATGTTGAGATCCTTCTAGGTGAAAACATACTTCAGGCTCTTGTGGTCGATGAAAATCTCTACCCTATCCCCGTACAAGTAGTGCCTCCACAATTTAAGTACAAACACTACTGCTGCCAATTCCAAGTCATGGGTTGGATAATTCCTCTCACGATCACGAAGTTGTCGTAACGCATAAGCTATTACCTTCCCATGCTGCATCAGAACACATCCTAGACCCTGCCTGAAGCATCATAATATACTAAAAATCCCCCGGTTCCATCTGGAAGCGTAAGAATGGGTGCCATCATCAAGCCTCGCTTCAACATCTCAAAAGAATCCTGGCACTCGGCTGTCCAAGCAAACTGCACATCCTTGCGGGTCAACTGGGTCAATGGTGCTGAAATTCGAGCAAAGTCTGAAACAAACCGCCGATAATAGCCGACCAAGCCAAGAAAACTACGAATTTCTGCAACTGTGCTGGACACTGGCCACGACTCAATAGCCATGATCTTCTGGGGATCCACTTCCACTCCTCCTCTAGTAATGATATGACCTAAGTACGAAATGTGATCGAGCCAGAACTCGCATTTGCTGAACTTGGCATATAACTGGTGCTCTCGGAGAATCTGATGAACAACTCTGAGATGCTACTCATGCTCCGCTTCACTCTTACTGTAGACCAGGATGTCGTCTAGGAACACAATCACGAACTGGTCCAAATAAGACATGAAGATGCGATTCATGAGGTCCATGAATACAGCTGGCGCATTGGTTGCTCCGAATGGCATAACAAGGAACTCCCAATGCCCATACCGGGATCTGAAAGCTGTCTTCGGGATGTCCTGCTATCTGACTCTGATCTGATGGTATCCTGACCGCAAGTCGATCTTCGAGAATACTGCTGCCCCCTTGAGTTGATCAAACAAGTCATCTATCCTCGGGAGAGGGTATCTGTTCTTGATTGTTACTGAGTTCAAGGTACGATAATCTATATATAATCTTGATGTACCATCCTTCTTTTTCACAAGAAGCATCAGGGATCCCCAAGGCGATCCACTATCATGAATGAATCCCTTGGTTCTGAGTTCTTCAATCATCTTGTACAATATCTCTAGCTCTGACGGCGCCATCCGGTAGACTCTCTCTGACACTGGGGCTGTCCCGAGAATCAAGTCAATGGTAAACTCGATCTTTCGCTCTGGCGATATCCCTGGAAGCTCTTCTAGGAAAACATCTGGAAACTCTTCAACTATCTGGGGTAACAGTATTGCTGCTACTGCCATCCGCAACACTGGAGGAGAATGTTCAACTTCGCCTCGGGAGAAGGAAAATTTTGGCTCGCCTGGAATGCTAAAACAACCCTGCCAATATGGTAGTCTATCCTAGCATACTGGTCCCTCAACCAATCCATCCCTAAGACCATATCATAATCGGCCATCGAAAACTCTATCAATCTAGCGGGGAATTCTCTACCGCTAACTACGATCCGACACGAGAAAAATACTCTATCTACTCCCACAAGTCCGTTACCAGTAAGTAAATTGAGCCTTACTGATAACGACTCGGGCTCCAGTCCTATCCGTGTTGCAAATCGTGCAGACATAAATGAATGCGAGGCACCAGAATCAAATAATACGGAAGCTGGAAAGGCGTTGACGAGAATAGTACCTGCCACCACCTCACCTGGTGCTATTCCTTCCTCTCCCATGGTCAAAGCCAGCACTTGACCATGCCCTCTGGGTGCGGGTCCCCTCTGCTGAAAAATCTTCTGCCTGCTCTGGATCAGGGCTTGGGCTTGGGTATACTGCTGCGGTCTCTGCTGCTGGAATGCCTGGGCCTGCGTCGATCAGTCATTAGGCACTTATGCAGCTCAGTCATGAGGCACCTATGCGGTTCATGCGGCTCAGTCATGAAGTGCTCATGCTGTTCAGTTATGAGGCACTTATGCGACTCAGTCATGAAGTGTTCATGCGGATCAGTCTTGGGGCACTTATACGATTCAGGTGCGAATGTGTAGCGCTTATGCGGCTCAGCCCATGCGGCCCTATCATACAGAACACATGCGGCCCAAATGAGATAGGGCATGCATCGACCAGGCTTAAAGCACAAAGGCGATACGTGACAGGCTCGCGCATAAAATTTGTGATATAGCTATTTTAAAATTTTAGTCGTTGTCTTACCACCGTCCTTAACCTTGATAGGAAGTTGCACGTCGGATGAATGGAAGGAGAGTCCGCTGCTTTCGATGGAGAGGCAAGTACCTTCCCTTTGGCCGCAGCACCAGTCGACTTGAAAGCTTTTGGAGCCATGGCTAAATTGAGACAGAAAGATGAAGACGAAGGAAAAGAAGGTGAAAGAGAAAAAATCTCTCTCCAAATGACCCCTATTTATAGAGTTTCGGAAGAGTGCCTCTTCGATTCTCGAGATTATTAAAGATAATGACGACGTTTGGAGATTTTATCCCTAGTAACCGTCGGCTTTTTCTCGAAAAAAGAACCCAAATCCAAAACCAAATCAAGAAATTAAATACGGCAGTGACAGCTAGCAGGTTGGATGGGGTCTCTCTGCGGTTCAAGATTTTCCTGTAGCTCAAGATCTCTCTACGGCTCAAAATTTTCCTGCGGCTCAAGATTTCCCTGCGGCTAAAGGTCTCTCCTGACTTGAAGACTCCCTGCGGCTTGACATATCACCGTGGTTCTTATTCAAAGTATTCCAAATTTGCAATTTGAAAACTTTGAAGGGGGTCTTGTAGAAGCATAGAAAATATGGGGTTCATGCGGATCAAAACTGGCCACATGAGTACTTTGGGCCAAACTGGTCCGCATAAAGGAGAGCCGTATGACTGATTCAGCACCCCATGCGGCCCGTCTGCAACCAGGCTGATTCGAGCCGCAGAAGGAAGATATATGGCCAAGTTGATCAGTCCTTCTGATAAAGCTGACAAATTCTGTCAAAACTGACAAAAATGACATCTCTGACACTCTGACAAAAAGATAAGACGTGATCAGACAAAATGTCAGGTCACTAAAAATAGGGTTCATGTGCTTAGACATAGTCATGCGGCCAGAAGGATTGCTACCCGAGCCGCATGAACCTTATGCGGCTCAACCTATGCGGCCCTAAAGTCTCTAAGCTTCATGCGACCAAGGGTGACTGTAACCTAAGCCACATGAGCTTTATGCGGCCCAAAATACAGAATCTATGCGGCTCAAAAGTTTTAAGCTACATGCGGACTAAGGGAGACTGCGACCTAAGCCGCATGAGTCTTATACGGCCCAGCATGGCCAAAAACTGAAAGACTCATGCGGCTCAAAATGACTCTAGCAGAATAATCCTATCCTGCGATAGGACACATGGCAGGCTGACCAAGTCTCAACCACCCAGATTTGTTGCAACAAAATCCTAACAAATCGCCAGCTGGCGGCCAAAGAGCGGATCTTTACGTGCTGTTGTAGCCACGTGGCAACGGGCCATCTATGTGGCTCAAAACATATATCACTATAAATAGCAGGGTGCCACACCCCTGCAAGAGGCTGGCAACCTACGAAGGGCAATTTCTTTAAGAGCTAAGACTGCGTCGGATGGTCCAAGGCGTAAGGCAGAGTTGATACACTTTCATGAGCCTCCACCGTCACCCCCAAAATCAAAAACTAAACAATTGTACTTAGATTGTTTCCTAGAATTTCTTTCTAGGCTTTTCTTTGTACAAGCGAGTTTGCAATCAATTTCAGTGTTTCTGTAATACCTGTCTTTGATATTTTAATGGCAAATAGCCCCACCCAATGGAGGGGACAGGGAGAGCAGAGGAGGGGTAAAATCATCATTTCAAGCATATTTTAACGTCTGTTAACGAGAAAATTTAAAATGGGTGTAAACTGAGCCAAAATAAAAAAGTGAGTTTTTTAAAGCAAGGGGTCTTTAAACGCAAAAATGCAAATCTAAGGAGGGACTTTTTGTACTTTACCCCATATGCAAAGTGTTATTAAATCCTCAAAACGGATTTTGTGTGTGTGTGTATCCTAGAATGAACTAGGTACCAAAGGTACAATTGGAAGCAATTTACCTCCATTGTATGATTAAAGCGTGGAGTTCTTCTATGATTTGTTGAGGCACGACCGTGAAGAATCTGAAAATTTCCTTGTTTTCTGCCCCACAATGGAACTATGTTGGAAGGAGAAGATGAAGAAAGACAATATAACTTGTGAGACAAGTATATGAGGTAGGGTTTCTCCTCATGAGAAAGCATAAGGATTCCTAGGTATGATAAGCCTAGACAAACCCATGGATGGACCCCCAATGGGCAAGTCCATATAGAAAACTGGTCCCCTGTGGGTCGACTTGGGATGGACCAGATCCGGTCCAGACAAAGCCAGACCGGTCCTGACCAAGACAGACCAGCAGGTCCGGCTATATGCCCACGGTATCAACTTAAATTGAAGGGAAAGGTAGAGATGTTGTCTTGGGATGATTTGCTAGTAGATGTCCATAAAATATTCAAATTATATCCTTATCAGATATTTCACTTTTAAATGCCAATGTATTCTCGACTACAAACTATATCCTTAATTATTAAACTTAGGGTAAAGACATAAATTGGAAAAAAATCACGATGAAGCCAACTTTTTTTTAATGATAGTATAGATAAAGATGTGCAAACCGCAATTAATTGGTGACAACAAACTAAGTTTACCAAACAAGTAATAATAATTATTTAACTGACGGATAGAGGAACACAAGGACTTTGCCAAACATGTATGATGTATGCACACTTATACATCACTGCCACGTGGTGAGCCCATCATACTCAATAATTTATCGGATAAAGGAACACAAAGACATGCTACCAAGTACAACTCTGACTTTCTCGATACAGTCGTCGCGTAAACCTCCGTCATGTCTAGTTCATTGGCCTTCATTCCGTTAGGAAGTTCCCAGTCGAAGTGGCATAGAAGATGGGCCAGGGCAAGCTCTATAATGGCCAGACCATGTGTCATACCCGGACACATCCTTCTACCTGCACCAAACGGCAAGAAGTTAAAATCTAGCCCTTTGAAGTCGACCGGATTTGCATCGAACCTCTCTGGCCTGAAGCAGTCGGGGTCGTCCCAGTGCCGCGGGTCTCTCGCTAAAGCCCATGCATTCACAAGAACTCTTGTGCCGGTTGGTATCGCGTAACCTTGAACTCGGCTGGCCTCCCTGCACTCTCTGGGAACCAAGGGACTCGGGGGATGTAGCCTTAGAGTCTCTTTGATGACTAGAACTTTAATTCTTGGACATCGCTCTCTTCCAGCTTCGTCCTCCATCCTAGCGACTGTCGAACCTCATTCTGAACCTTCTCCATTGTCTCCAGGTTTCTCATCAGTTCGGACATGGCCCATTCTAAGATTGTGAAGGACGTATCGGTTCCAGCAATGAACTTCTCCTGATAATTAATTATAATGCAATCGAGATATGCAATTATACATTAAAATTTCTTGAAAATGAGAATTGTCACTCACAAAATATGTATCTCAAGTGGTCATTTTTCATACAAAATGTGAAGTTATAGCTAGGGTTTCACATAAGAAACTCAAAAGTTTCTGAATTGATATGAACCAATGACTGTTTGAAAACCTATAGATAGCTAAATGTTATCTAATTTTGGTTCATTTGCGCTTTCAGATTTTTGCAACTAAATATCCTGAACTTTTTCATTAGCAACTATGGGACAATAAATGAGCAACTTGCAAAATATGTTCTTATGACAAATTAAAAGAAGAAAAAAAGAGCATAATATAAAAAAGAGCATAATATATTTTAATAAAAAAAATGGTCTACTTCACTTACCATGCCTTAATAGTGACCATAGTCCCATTCTGCTGCTCTTAAACTTGACCAGGAGGAAGAAAAGGCCTATTATTCGTTTTGAATCTTCATGGACAATAGAGCCTAATTTTAAACAATCTTTTACAAATCATTGGTCCCAGCTTCACCCCTCTGGCCTTGAAAATAAGTTGAAAGATCTGTTGCCTCAACTTCATCATTGGAGGAAGGTCTCTTCTGGTAACATAAAGTTTGAAATCAAGAAGTTGGAAAAAAGGTTATTACATATTCAATCTCAAGTTCCTACTGATGCTGGTTATACTGAGGAACGAGAATGTCAAATTCTGTTGAACAAACTACTCTTGCAACAAGAAATATATTGGAAGCAAAGATCAAATATTGCTTGGCTTAAAGAAGGGGATAGAAACACAAAGTTCTTTCATTTATCTGCCACTTCCAGAAAACAAAGGAATTTCATTTACAGTGTTACTAATGATAGAGGGTTGGTTGTTTTAAATCATTGTGAGATTGCAGATACTTTTGTAGCTCATTTCAGTACCATCTTCCAAGCTGTGGACACTTCCCCTGTTCCTGAACATATTCTTGATGATCTCCCTATTATTGATGCTGCTGATAATTCCTCCATACATGTTGTTCCAGGGACTGATGAAATCAAGGATGTTATTATGGACATGGGTTCATTTAAATCTCCTGGGCCTAATGGTTATCCAGCACTCTTTTATCAAAAGTGTTGGGATGTCATTGGTAGTGAAGTTTCCTTCCTCATTCAAAATTTCTTCCAAACAGGTACCATGCCTCACAAACTTAACCATACTTTCATTACCCTTATTCCCAAGAATAGCAATCCTTCAAAACCTATTGATTATAGGCCCATTGCTCTGTGTAATGTCCTGTACAAAATTATTTCCAAGCTTATTGCTAATAGACTTCGTCCATTCATGCATCATTTGATTAGCCACTTTCAAAACGCTTTTGTACCTGGAAGAAATATTGGAGAAAATATTGTTTTGGCTCAAGAACTGTTTCATTCACTTTCCAATTTTTCTCCTACGAATAGTTCATTTGCTTTCAAAGTGGATATGTCAAAAGCTTATGATCGGTTGGGTTGGAATATTATTAGCCAAGCTTTACGAGGGTATGGAATCTTGGGAAAATCTCATGATCTTATAATGGAGTGTGTCCCTACATCCTCTTTTGCCATTCTTATTAATGGTGAACCTTCCAATATTTTTTACCCGACTCGTAGAATCAGACAGGGATGTCCCTTGTCCCCCAATCTTTTCATATTATGTATGGATGTCCTGTCATCTCTGTTCAACAGTATGGTGAGAAATTCACTGTATGAAGGGATCACTCTGAGGAATTCCACTCCTGAATATTCACACCTTGCTTTTGCTGATGATCTTCTTATATTTGGTAAATGTTCTCTCCATAACATTTATCAAGTTAAACACATTCTCAAAACATTTGAGACTTGGTCTGGGCAAAGCATTAATTTTGAGAAGCCTTCTATCTTCTTTTCTAAGAAGACAGATCCTATTATGAAGCAGCTGTATATACAGTTACTGGGGGTTAAAGCTATGACTATGAGGGATGAGTATTTGGGGCATATGCTTCTTCAGTCTAAAAACAGAGTTAGTACGTATTCAGATTTACTCAAGAGCAGTACAGCAAAATTACTTGGCTGGCAAAGGAGATGTCTATCTCATGCAGGAAGAACCACTCTCATCAAGTCTACTCTATCTTCTTTACCTACATATCATTTTTCTTCCTACCTCATTCCTAAGCAGGTGACTAATTGTCTTGTTAAAGACCAGAGGAATTTTTGGTGGGGTTCAACAGAGAAAAGGAAGATTCATTTTACTTCCTGGAGTAGATTCACAGTTCCCAAATACCAAGGTGGTCTTGGCATAAGAGACCCTCATATCATTAATCTCTCCTTGATCCTTAAACTTTCCTGGAGATTCCTCTCTCAACCAAATTCTCTCATGTCTTCTATCCTCACTACAAAATACCCACATTTTTCAAACTTCTGGTCAGCCACCCCAACTAGATCCATCTCATGTGTTTGGTCCAGTATTCTTAGCAGTCGTCAATGGCTTAAGAATAATGTTATTTGGTCAGTTGGTGATGGGACATATATTGATATTTGGCATGATCCCTGGGTTCCAGCTCAACCTTACTATACAGTTCAAGGTTATCCCTTTAGTAGCAGGTGGGTTCAGAGAGTTAGTGAACTGATCAATAAGGTTTCCATGTCCTGGAAGTCTAATCTTATCCATCTGTTGTTTCCACCACATGAAGCTGAAGCTATTCTTAAAATCCCATTGTCTTCTAATTGTCAAAATGACAAGCTCATTTGGCTTCATACACCTAATGGGGATTTCAGTGCTAAATCTGCCTATAGACTGATACATGAGCAGCTGTATCCTAACTCTCATGTTACTACTGGGGAAAATTTCAATGAATGGAAGAGGTTATGGTCTTTGAATCACATCAGTCCAAAAGTGGTGCTATTTGTTTGGAGAGCTATTACTAATTCCCTACCCACATATGAAAACATCAACAAACGCATGGCTCAGATTCCTGCAACCTGTCCTCTATGCAAGGTATGTATTGAAAATACTAATCATTTGCTGTTACTTTGTCCAAAAACAGGTTTTTCCTGGCATTACAACTTGCTGGTAGCACCACACATTTCAATTGAGTCTTCAGTCAACTCTTTGATAACCAATTTACTGAAGACTGGTGATCCTATGCTCGTGGCTTCTTTCTTCTATCAACTTTGGTGTATTTGGAAGTCCAGAAATAATGTAATTTTCAACGATGCAATCATCAATACAAGAAGGATCTTTGAAGAAGCCCAAGGACTCATGAAGAAGCAAGAAGTTTACTCATCAACTGTCTCTGTCAGTTCTAATCCTTTGTTTTCAAATCGTCACTCAAACAATTGGCTGCCTCCAAGTCACAATTTTTGGAAGATCAACTTCGATGGCTCCTACTTGGATGGTCAAATGGCGGGTGCTGCTATACTAAGGGATTCAGAAGGCAGGTTTTGTATGGCTATGTCGAAGACTGAGGTTGGTGGTTCACCTATTGAATCAGAAGCTTCAGGTATTCGTTTAGCCTTGCTAATCTGTCAAGAACAGCAACTGGAACATGTCATAATCGAAGGTGACTGCAAGTTTCTCATTGATTCTATCAATAATCCTTCATTACTTCCAATATGGCGTGTCCGACACACTGTTGAAGATGCAAAGGATGTCTGCAGATCATATCCTGATGTTTCTTTTAATTTTACTTATAGGAATGCTAACCATTGTGCACATATGTTAGCATTTTCTGCTCTGCTTTTACCTTTTTCTGATTCTATATCTCGTTTTCATGAGATACCCAATTGTATCCATTCTCATATCTTGTATGATATGAGTTTGATTGACTCTTAATTTCAATGAAGATTGTGTTTATTCAAAAAAAAATGGTCTAAAAAATAAATGTTATTAGTTTGACGAACAAATGTGAGGAAGCAAATTACTAGCGGTATCACCGTACGAGGATATATAGTTGCTAATTACAAAGAAAATTAAGTGTATTTAACCTAAAAAATCCTAAAATTCAGGATATTCACGCTTGGAGTCCGAAAACTCAAGAAATAGTTGAAAATTGTCACGTGTTTTCCTATCAAAATCTAACCCGGCATGCATGGCGGCGCAAGTCATGAACACGTGTCAGTTATTATTAGCGAGTCGTTGTTGGAGATTTTGGACTTGACAATGCATGCATGAAATGTAAAAAAATTGAACAGGCAACCATCGATTAGTACTTACCAAGATGACAGCTTTTACGTTGTTGGTTGTAAGAGGGACGTCGAGCTCGCAACTCTCCCCGTGCCTCAGCAACACATCTACAAGATCCTCTTCCCTATCATTCTTCGCTTCGTGCTCTCTCAGAATCTGGTCAAAGAACCCGTCGAGAAACTCATGGAGACTCTTCAGTTTGGACTTGGCCCCCAAGAACTACATCCAGGAAGCGTAATAACGGAAGCAGATCTGCTACATCTAGACCACTTACCAAGTTGATCACCTCTCTCATTGCCACGAAGAACCTCTCCTGGTTCCTGTACTTCTTTCCCATGACAGCTCTGAAGACTATGTTGTTGCTCAGCGACAAGAGCTTGCGGCTAAGATTTACAGGCACTCCCTCGTTCATCGCAATGTCCTTGACTAGGTTGTACACCTCTTCTTCCCGCAGTGATCTGAAGGACTTTATGCGCGTGGGATTCAGTAGCTCCAACATGCATATCTTTTTCAGTTTCACATAGTACATGTACCTGATGGAATAATTGTTAGTGCAATTACAGAGAATACTACAAAATTTATACAACTTGAACAATACAGCTACTCAGGAATGGAAAGATCAAAGAATTAAACTTCTGGAACGCACCTTTGACACCATCAGAAACTGGACAACACTCGTAGGGGCAAGCATTATTTTGTTTTAGACCGAAAACTGAACATAACCGAATCGAATAAGAGATTCGGTTTATTTTAAAAAAATTCGGTTCGGTTTTGGTTTTGAAAATACATAAATTCCTTATTCGGTTTCGGTTTCTGTTTCGGTTTCGGTTTTGGGGTTCGATTTCGGTCCAAAACCGAAAACCGGATAAGAACTATAAAATTCTGTAAATATTCTGAATTATATATATATTTTGTGATTAAAAGTTTGTATATTTTGAAAACAACAATTCTATGTATATATTTTGAAGCCAACATTGATAATTTAACAATTAGTTTAACGTCTTAAAAAAACTAGTTTAACTTTGTGTGCATGCAACTTTGAAATATAACAAATATGTGTATAAAAATTACCATTTTAATATAATGTAACCACGATTCCAAATTTGGACCTGACCCATTAAACAATATAAATATTTAACCGAACAAACCGAATTGCTTATTCAGTTCGGTTCAGTTTCGATTTTTGGCTAATTCGGTTCGATTTTGTTTTTGGTTTTTTAGAATTTTGGTTTATTCGGTTTTGACTATTTCGATTCGATTGAAACCGAATAAACCGAACGTTCACCCCTAAACACTCAGACAGAACTTTGCGACTTCACTACTACAGCAAACTCTTCTCTCGTTGCATATATTCCCAAATAAATCTGCCAAAGATAAAATCGAGAGAAAATATAGGAGAGCCAAGTCCCCTAGCAGCCATAACCACCCATGATGGACAGTTAATCAAGGTAATAACTTTCCTAGTGAACGGTCACAACAATAACTCCCACTAAGTGGGCCGTGGGAGTTATGGAACTGAAACGTCCGTGCTAAAACAATCACATTGAAACCCAGTTCCAGCGGGAGCAACAACCACACTAGAAAACAATTCTAGTGGAAGCACTGACTCTTCTGAAACTATCAACCCCGCTGGAACGCTGGCCGTACTGAACCAGCTAGCCCGCTAGACTACTTGGTTATGCTGGAACGCTGGCCATATTAGACCAACTGGCCCCACTGTACCCTGTTTGCCATTAAACGAGTTTTGGAATAAACTTTATATTCAATTACAAACAGAACAGAGTACAATGTAGGATTTTGATATAATCCTTGGAGTACAATTTTGTTTTTTATCTGGGAACCATGGCGATGGAGCGAGTAATAATTAATTCTTTAACTCCGTTGACGATCTGACGACGATCTCGAACTCTCTGAAAGTCTGGGTTGCTCTGGAACAAGCAGCAACTTGAAGAGGATTGGTACTCTTATAAGTGTTCTGAATGTAGAAGTGGTTGAAAAAAGTTCAAGAAGTGGGGCCTGAAGTCCTTGAATGAAGAAATGATCATTCTATTTATAGGCAGCAGAATGATTTGCTTATGCACTCATATGCGATGTGCGTATGGAGAACTTGTACATAGGGACGCCACATGGCTGACCTTGTTGGACGTATAGATCATGCACAAGCGAGCTGGAGCTAAATTTGTTTGAACTGTACTGTTGAGCTGCGGATGAGCTGATATGTGGCAGTTGTTGAGATTCGGTTGTTGCTGATATCTTTGGTAGTTGGCACCCATTCGTAGGCAGAACTGAGTCAATGACACGTGGCACATGTACATGGCTCTAAGATCTTTGTACGTTGATTTGGGTGGATGTGCCTATGATTGGGCGCATGAGGAGACTCGGCTTCTGACTTTTGAAGTCAAGAGCAATTCTGGGCACATGGTTATGGAGGCGCATGCGAATGATTAGTCAGACACGTGGCAGAGCATGGTCGTAACCGATAAAAGAATGATAATTACGTCTCTTCGTCTTCTGCAAAAGCTGACTGTTCTGACTTTGAGACGTATGATGCTGTCATTTCTGTCATATAGCATTAAATGCTTTGATGGGTGGAGAGCTCAAGTGTGCGCATCAGATGTGCTCCACTGGGCGCATCGACATAGAGCACATGGTGTTAAGGAGCACATCCGCTATGTGGCACATCTCTTTTGGTCAATCTTGCTGAGTCTTTCGAGGCATTGCTGACTCTTTGATATAGATGAATTTGAGGTGGCATTACCATTAATGCAAGTTCATTGCATTGACTTCGGGAAGTTTACCACTTGGCGCATGGGCGTGATTTGCTTTAGCCTATAAATAACTCGTAAAAAGAAGTTTATTTCTCATTCTCACTTAACTTCTCAATGAAGATGAACTCGTCTGATCCTTCCCCTTGGCAAGATGCTACATTATGGGGCTATGGATCTCCTCGTTCGAAGAAGCTTTATCGACGAACTCCTTCATATGACTGAGATGCGCCGAGTTTTGCGTTCGTGCACTTTGTTTACAGCGTTCCTTCAGGAAACGACATCGAGTGCAATGATGTTGATTACTGGGTTTGGATTTGCCGTACCCCAGCTTTCGTTATGCTTGAAGAGTCACAGGCTGACGAAGGTTCCTGTTGCATCCAAAGATCGGGGTTATCGTACCTCAATTTTTGTTAGGCTGGAAGATCCCAATGGTTTGGGTTGATTGCCAACCCACGTCTTGCCGAAGCGCCCTTGCGTTGACAAGAAAATGATTCGCTCTGATGGGGCGGAGTGATGCGCCTATGCTGAGACATCACAGTGATGAGCCTAGCTGAGACGTCAGAGTGATGCGCCCAGTTGTAGTTTAGGCTAGGCTTCTTTGTATTAGACTTTTTATTGTAACAAAGAGTTTGGACATGTAATAGACTTTCATGTGAAAATAAAAATCTAATCTTCATATGCCTCTTTTCTTTGCTGTCTTCTGATATGCCAACATTCTGCTGAAGCTTTTCCCCGCTGACGCGTATGGTCTTTGTCCAGATGATGCGCCGAAGCTTTCTCCACTGATGCCAATTAACTTTGGTGCTGATGATGTGCCGAAGGTTTCCCCGCTGACGTGCATGGACTTTGGTCCTGATGATGCGTCGAAGCTTTCTTTGCTGGTGCACATGGACTTTGGTCCAGATGATGCGCCGAAGCTGTTCCCGCTGATGCGCATGGACTTTGGTCCTGATGATGCACCACGGTGGAATTCTGTCAGTGCGTATGGACTTTTTGTCCTGATGATGTGCCCTAACTTTATTGTGCAGCTATTTTGCATGCGTCGATGCCCAGCCGTGCATATCTTTTCGACTCAAGGGACCGAGTTCTTTTGCTAACTCTTATTTTTGTTTTGTGGCAGTGTCTATACCGAAAGCAGAGGCTGTCATGAATGAGGAGATACTGCCCCCTTTATCAAAGAAGAACCAATGATCATCAAGGAGGCGATAATTCCAAAAGTTGAAGTTATTGTTAAGGAAAAACCAGCACCGGAAGGTAGTGGCACCGGAAGGTCTAGTTATCCTGCTCCTGTAGAGGACCTCAACCAGTTGGAGCCTTCATATGCGCAATGGCTGAGGGAGTGGTACACGCCTCAACGTAACCATTATCCCTGGCTATAGGGTTTCATCGACCGTTTTGCAGTCGCCTTTCTCGGGGAAAATGAATAAAGCCAATTTCTTTTTCTTGTCTTAGCGTTTCCTATCTGTCCTTTTGTTTTTTCGATGTAGTTTCTTTTCAATGCAAATTAAGTCCCTTATGTTTATTAGATAAAGAAATAAAGAACTTTTGTTTGTTCAACTTTGTCATAAACTTATGATTTTGTTGACTTATCATCTTTGGCGCACCTTGGTTTCTAGGTACATATAATAAGTTGATAGAGAGAACCAACATATTTACTCAAAGGTAATATGGACGCAGTAAATATGGGGTTGATGGTAGAGTTTTTCTACTCAGACATAATATGGACATAGTAGGAATGAACTCAGTGGGAATACAAAGAACAACTCAGAGGTGATATGGACGTGGATGTTCTATGATTGAGGTACAACAACGCAGGGGTTGTTGGATGGAATGTTTACTCAGAGGTAATGTTGACATGGTAAACATAGACTTTAGCGTCATCTTACAGAATATAGGATTTAGCTTTGTGGTGATGTAGAGAAACAACTCAGAGGTGATATGGATATGAATGTTTCCTACCGGAGAGAGAATGCACTGGAGCGACTGGGCTCCAGAAGCACATCTTTACCAAAGGGGATGGACTCGATTGTTGATTTCATAAGTTCTCCTGCTGGGGAGATGGAAGTACATGTTGAGGGATTTTAAGAATAGTACTTCTTTATGAACTTGCCGTTGATTGGCATCATGAACAAGTCCCTATTTAGTTTTGCGAGTCGATAGGCACCGTAAGAGTACACTATCTCTATGATGAAGGGGCCTTCCCATTTGGGTTCGAACTTTTCTAGTGTTTTGTGGGTCATCACCATTGGTTTTCTAACTGACAGAACAAAGTAACCCACTTGGAAAGTCCTTTGTTTGACCTTCTTGTTGAAAGCTTGTGAAATACGAGCTTAGTAGATCTTGATGCATTGCTGAGCCAAGAGGCATTTTTCATCCAGTGCCTCCAATTCTTGCAGACGGCGATATTGATTGTCTTCCTCCGTCAATTGGTTTGTAGTAGCCACTCTCAACGAAGGAATCTGGATTTCGAGAGGAAGCACGACTTCGCTCCCGTAGACTAAGAAGAACAGTGTGTTGCCCGTCGGGGTCCGTACCATTGTACGGTAGGCCTAAAGGCATTCGCCCAACTTCTCGTCCCAATCGCGTTTGTTAGATGACACTACCTTTTTGAGTAGTTTGATGATTATTTTGTTGAAAGCTTCAGCCAATCCGTTTACTGTCGAATTGTAAGCGGTTGATGCCACTTTTTGTATATGATTCTTATCGCAGAACCTGCTGAACGCATCGGTTATAAATTATGGACCTTTTTCGTGGATGATTCTTTGGGGTACCCCAAAATAGTAGATGACGTGATGTTTGATGAAGCTGATAACCTTCGAGCTCTTCACCTCTGTCAGCGGTACTACTTCCGCCTACTTGGAGAAGTAGTCGGTGATTGCCAAGATGAAGTAATGTCCTCTGGATGATGGAGAGGTAATTGGTCCCACTATGTCCATACCCCAGGATTCGAATGGTAAGGAGGCAACCGTAGGGTGTAGATGCTCCGAAGGTCGATGGATGAAGTCAATGTGGAGATGACAAACACGACACTTCTTAGCGTACTTAGTAGCGTCAGCCATCATAGAAGGCCAGTAATAGCCCATACGTCAGATTCGGTCCTATAGCTTAGAATCGAGTTGATGAGCTCCGCATGTTCCATCATGAGCCTTCCGAAGAACTTCGGCTGCTTCCTCGTTTGATAAACATCGGAGGAGAAGCCCGTCGTAAGAGCATCGATACAGTATTTTGGTGGTTGTATCGTAGTAGAATCGGAGGGAGCACCTTTTGACAGAGAATGCTTCCTTCGGATCGTCTGGTAGGATTCCATAGGCCGCGAACCCAATAAACAGAAACCGCCAATCTTCAACGTTGATATTGGCGTCTCCAGGCATGGCATGGTTCAAACACATGTATAGATTGTTTCTAGGGAACGCCAAATCCCGGCCAACCACTGTAATAAAGTGTTGAGTCCCGATAGGTACTGCCAATGAGGCTGAGAGGCCAGCCAGAGCATCAGCTTCTAGGTTTTGTAGCTGAGGTACGTGTTCTATAAAGAACTTGGTGAAGGTTGAGATGATGTCCAAGGTTGCATTGTGATAGGGGACCAGGTCCTCGTGGCAGACTTCGTATTGTCCTCGGACCTGGTTGATGACAAGTTTCGAATCGCCATAAGACTCGATGTGTTCAACCCCCAGCTGTCTTGCTAACTGTAGTCCCATGACGAGGGTATTGTACTCTGCCACATTGTTGGAGCACAGCTCTATGAGGGAATATGTATGCTGGATGACCAGCTTATCGGAAGAGATCAAGACTACACCCACTCCTGCGATGATCTGACCCTTAGGACCAGTTCTTGAAGTGCCGTCAAACAACATCCGCCAGATGGAGTTTTCTTCGACAGTATTGGACTCTAGCACCTCATCTAGAATGTCTTCATAGAGTTTGGACGATTCCGGAATCGGATGTGCAGCTAAGAAGTCGGCCAGTGCTTGGCCTTTAACAGCTTTTTATAGGACAAATACCATATCATATGGTGTCAATAGTATTATCCATGCAGCTAATTGAGAGTTTAGCGCTCCTGGCTTTGTCATGAGGACCCTGAGTGGATTGACTCAGGAAATGATATTGATTGTCTGACCCGAGACATAATGACAAGTCTTCTGAATAGCAAATACCAGAGCTAGACATTCATTCTCGACAGGGTTATACCGGTGTTCTGCCTCGATCATCATCCTGTTCAGATAGTAGATAGCCTGCTCATAGCTTGCATCATTGTTCTGAGCTAATAGGGTACCGAGGGAATGATCCATTGCGCGGACAAAGAGCAGAAAGGGTTTGCAGACGATCGGTGCTACCAGAACCGAAGGATTTATGAGATAAGCCTTGATGACGTCAAATGCCTTCAGACATTCCTCCGTCCAGACATAGGAGACTCCCTTCTTCATGAGTTTGGTAAAGGGTTGGCATTTTCTAGAAAGATTTGCTATGAACCTTCGGATGTATGTGAGACGTCCATGTAGGCCTCGAAGTTCTCTAAGGTTCTTCGGAGGGTTCGTGTCGAGGATAGCCTTGGTCTCCTCAGGGTCAACATGGATACCTTTAGTGGTGATGATGAAACCCAAGAATTTACCACTAGAAACCCCGATGAAGGATTTAGCGGGCTTCATCTTGAGTTGGTGTGCCCGTATAAGATCAAAGACTGTCCTCAGATCCTGCAGGTGTTTGCTTCGCATGCGGGTTTTAACAGCGATGTTGTCAATATAGCATTCGACTGTCTTGTGGAGGTGTTGGCGGAAGATGATGCTCATAGCTCGTTGGTATGTGGCACATGTGTTCTTTAAGCCAAAGGGCATCACTATGTAGCAATAAACCCCCTTCGGAGTCCTGAACGATGTGTGTTTCTCATCATCCAGGAGCATCATAATCTGGTTGTAGCCCGAATACCCGTCCATGAAGGACATGCGTTCAAAGCCACATGTATTGATCGATCATTACATCGGTGATCGGGAGTGGGAACTCGTCTTTCGGGCAAGCGAAGTTGAGGTCCAGGAAGTCGATGCAGACTCGAATCTTCCTATTTTTAGTAACGGGAATGATGTTAGCCATCCAATCAGGATATTGTTCCTCGCGAATAAACCCACTGTCTATGAGTTTATCTACTTCTTTGTCAATGGCGTCCATGATTTTAGGATGGAAGCATCGTTGTTTCTGCTTAACAGGCTTAGCGTTAGGCAAGATGTTAAGCTTGTGCATTGCAACTTGTGGATCTAACCCTGGCATGTCTTCATAGCTCCAGAAGAAGACGTCGATGTATTCTTTGACAAGTCGAATCAAGGATTCTCAATCTTCTTCTAGCAAGCCTTTACTGATGAAAATGGGTTTAGCCAAGGATTTATTTCCTAAGTCGATCTGCTCAACTTCATCTTCGATAGGGGTTCTCGTAGCTCGAAGCGAGATTCCTATTGAGTACCTAAGCGTTGAGACCAGGGTTCTTCCTTGAAGAACTCCATTGTTTGATCATCGTCTTCTTCTTCTGAAGGATGTGTGGATCTCATGTTGACTGAGAACACTTTCCTAAAGATTGGACCGACACTGCTATTGGAGTCCCAAATTGAAGCTTCAGATGAGTGAGAGTGTGTAGCCTCTCCAGCTTCTGAACTCTCTTGGGTTGTTAGAGGTATGATGTAGCCTACCCCCATCGAATGTGATGACAAGAGGCGTCACTTCGACCTGTGCCTCCTCTTGCTGAACATTCTGCTATAAATGCATCTGTATAGGAAGGGCTTCCTCGGAGGAAGAAGTGACCATTCGAAAAGACTTGGTCTTCTTGTCTTTGGTTTTGGAGGTATGATGTACCCCCGGTTGAGTCAATTCTGGAGCTAGATCTGGGTAGACCGACATGAACTCTGCCTGGGATGTTGTAAGTGGTATTAGTCCACTCACATTGTCACGAGTTGGTGGAAGGTTGATTACTTCTATTGTCGTAATTGAGATAGGAACAACGCCATCTTAAGCTTCAGTAGGTGGCAAGATGCCAAACTAGAGTGACACCATATTGGTTGAGACTGTCTTCTCTTCATAATCAAGCGAGATGACATTCACATTGATCATACGTTGTATGTAGTTCTTCAAGATATAACAGTCTCGGGTCGGATACCCGACGAACTGATGGTAGTGACAGTACCTTGGGTCGCCTATCCTATCAACCTCGTCGAGATGCTTAGGATCAGGCAACTTGATCTTGTCGCTTTGCTTCAGCATCTCGAAGAGCTGTAGGGTGTCATCGTCATTGAAGGAGTAAACCTCTTTCAGTCTTGGTGCGGGCAGTAGTTTTTGAGCGGGACCTTGTGTGCTTTTCGAGGCATTGACAGTCGGTGCCTGCTTTCCCTTCGGTTCGTGCCCATTGTTGTTGTTGGCGGCACGTTTCCCCTTGTCATCGAACGCAGGAAGCTAACACCCAGAAGCCTGTGGACACACAAAAAAGAAGAAGAAATGCTGTCTTTTCTTATTGGCACAAGGTACCAAAAATCGAGTACGGCTGAGAGATCCTGCGCTGAGGATCCCCGAGTACAAAAAGAATTCTGGGGAATGGGACGATGGAGATCGAGCGGCAGTTGCTCCTTTACTCCGTGGATACTCCGATTACAAAAGTGGAAGAAAACCTAAGAAAATTTCTAACTCTCGGCTCACTGGCAAGAAGTGTAACAATTTGGCTCTTGAAAATGCTCTCCGTTCTGTGCTTTGAAGAGGTATGAGACCCCTTTTTTATAGTCGTTTCTGTGATAGAATGATGTTATGCGCCCACATGAGAAAATACACTAATTTTCATGTGGGCGCATAGTCCTGCTTTAGGTGCATAGAGTGTAGGTGCATGCAGACTGCGTGATCGTGGGTTTGATGTGGCCACATGCTTCGGTGCACGACTGCTCGTGGAGACTGACATGGCCGTATGCTTCGGTGCACGATTGATCGTAGGTTTGACCGAGTCGGAGGCTGTTCTGACTTGGATGCACAGTCTGAAACAGGGCTATATGCCCCCTTCTGGAGGAGCCTAGAGTGGGCGCATGGGCGCATAGTTTGCTCTGATGACTTGGGCGCATAGCATGCTCTGGTGACTTGGGCGCATAGCATGTTCTGGCTTGGGTGCATGGTTGTCAAGACTGTTGAAATTTTTATGCTTCTACAAGACCCCATTCAAAGTTTTCGATACTTGAACGAGTTTGAAATACTTTGAAAGAAGCTTGGACCGTCTTCTCATGATGCAGTGGACGCATAGCATAGCTCTCCCTTTGGGCGCATAGAGTTTGGCTAGTCTGTCAGAGAGATGGTTGTTGAGATCTTCTTCGAAAATTTGAACTGACAGATTCATCAGGGTAGAATTTGAAGAGGTCCATCCTTCATGCGTTGTCCATGTCAGCAAATGACAGTCGCATAATGTGCAAGAGTGGGTCTTCATGTTAGCGCATAAGTCATAATAGGCACATAGTACGTAGTGGGCGCATAGGCGCATAGGAGTAGTGGGTGCATAGTATTTGGCTGATGCCTATAAATAGGCTTTTGAAGAGAGAGAAAATTCATTACTCTCTTTTCCTTCAAAACTTTCAAAAAGACTTTTCATCTCTTTTCTGCAGGAACCATGTCACCCAAGGCCATCAAGAGATCTGCGAAGGGCAAGGGGCTGCACCGAGTGGCACTCCTCCTGTGACAGCATCCTCGACAGTCCAAGACCCGATCCTGGGTGAGGCTATACGTCAAAACAAAGTCTTGAGCATTAATTTACGACGCTTAGACTTTTCCACTGCCTGGGTGTATGTGCCTACGACAACATGTTTCTGTGAGCATTCATATGCGCCCACAGATGCATGCGCCCACACTGTGGTGTGTTATGCGCCCACATGCTGCTGCATGTTATGTGCCCATATGCTGCTATTTGTTATGCACCCATATACTGTTTTGGGCGCATAACCCTTTGGACACATAGCCCTTTGGACGCATAGGATTCCTCCAGCACTTAGTTTTTTCTATAGATTCTGAGTCTGACTTTCTCTTCTGTCTTTGTAGTTAACATGTTTGTCCCAGAACTTGGTGGAATCCCTTTCAGCTCTGCTTGCCAAGTCCTCGGCACAAGCCTCATAACCAACATGGTCAGCAATGTTCAGGACAAGATCAGTCATGACCAGCCTACGGAACGGACGATCGCCATACTTGAATATGACAAGACCTTCCTGATACAGATGATTAACGACGAGAAGCTCTTGCTCGGAGGGGCACATCGTTTCAAGAAGCCGTACTTCCTGTTCGGTGACAGTATGGGATTCGAGGATGACGAGACGATATGTCTAGAAGACCCTCTGGTAGTTAAGTTAAATAACCAAAGAATATGGTTGCCATCGATGAAGCGCCAATACCCTCTGTCAGCTTTTACTGATCTGGCTGTGCAGAGGCAGATGAAATGGGACGTGACCCTTGAACTGCATGGGGTTGTTTCTGGTAGGATCCAATTCAATTCTGGTGACCGAAAGAAGGACACGTTCAAGTGTGTCAAGGGTTTCACGTCCTACTCCATGAGGGGGCTGCATCCTGGAGTTATAATAAACGATGTCCCGTGTAAACCCCCTAATTTTCTACTATGATTTTTAAATTTGGTATAATTTTTTTATAATTGTACGTCGCAGTCGTATTATATGCCGCGTACGAAATTTGTAGTATTGAACGTCGCGTATGAGTTCAAATTTTTGTATGACTCGTCGAGTGCGAATATGTGCGATGTACATATTTTTGTAAAACATTTTATTTTAGAAGCTTGGTTTTTCAAATAATAAATAATAAATATTTTTGATTATTTAAATTTGTAAAATATGTCATATTGGAAATTCCAACTCTTTATTTTATATTATGAAAGGTTTTATAAATAGTAATTTTGAAAACGAGGTTTTATGCAAATATTCATTTCATACGAGGTACATAAATTTAAAATTTATATATATAATTCTATTTTCAAAATTTATTTAATATTAATATTTTATTATTCAAAAAAGTATTTTAAAATATTGTTTTAGTTTAAATTTAATTAATTAGGATAAATTATATTGGCAAAGATTTTATTCTAAATGGAGTTTAAATTAAATGGAGAGTTTATCTATGATTTAAATTTGGATTTAAATGATCTCTAATTTGATTTAAATTAAATATGACATTATCTAGAGGGAGATTTAAACTATCCTACTCCTTATCTTAATAGGAGTCCTCCACCCTATATATAGGGGAGTTGCCATTATTTTCTCCGCAGCATTCCATCACAAGAAATTCTACAACTCAAATTCCCCACAAGCATGATTCATGCATCGTGTCTGTGTCCGTGTCTCATACCCCATCCACTATATTTTTTTTCTGCTACATATACAAGTTAATCCTCGCCTCGTCCGACAAACCCGGACCTCGACTCCATCCTCGTGTTCTACACGATACGATAGTTTTTTCGACCACCCAACTCTAATCAAATCACACAGACCCCCTCTCCATGTCGTCGCTCCGGCCTACTGCCATAATAGCAATCACCACCGCCGTCGTCATCATCTCTGTTTGCCATTGATTGTAAAAGTACAGAACAATTATCGGAGGACTAAACTTAGACTCACAATACAAACTCGCTCGTACAAAGAAAGCCTAGGGACGAAAACCTAGGTATAGCAGTCTAAGTACGATTGTTTATTTTAGATTCTGGGGGGTGACGATAGAGGCTCGGGAAAGCGACGGCCGCTCTGCCTTACTCCTTGGACGATCGGTACGCAGCCTTGACTCGGGAAAGATCTGCTTGGTCGTTGACGAAGAAATGCCTTCATGCTCTCTCTCTGATTGCTCTCCTGGCTTCTCTCTCTCTGTGTATATTCTCTCTCTGACTATGGGGAAAGTCTCTCTGTGTATGCGTATTCTTTTCTGGTTTTTTTCTTTTGTATATCTCTCTATATTACAAGGGAATGGCACCTTGCTATTTATAATAGTGGGATGTGATCACTAGGGTTGCCAATGATTAGCTCTTGGAGATGGCGGCGGCCTGGGGATTGATCAATCCAGGCCGTTCGTTTCTGATTGTGACGAATCAGAACCATTAAGGGTAGATTACACCAAATCCCTATTAGCAATTAATGCTGATTGGCATAAATCTTTCTTATAATGATTCTCTAATATCTGCGAATAAATCAAATTTATTCTCCTGCCACGTGCCCTAGATCATTGGGATTCGACCCGATCTTGGATTGCCCTAAATCTGGGAGATTGATCGGCTGAGGACACGTATCCTGAGAGCCCATGGTGAGACTGGAACCGCATGCAGATTGGGCCGCATGAGATTTAGGCCGCATAAATTTTGGGCCGCATAAGACTTGGGACACGTGTCAGGGCTGTCTGGGCAGTGGCCCCCTCCTTCAGACTTCTGAACCATATAATGAGCCGCATGAACCGCATAATAGTGTGTCTGCTTGAGCCGCATGGGCATGATCTTCTTGAGCCGCATAGGGATGATTCCACTCGAGCCGCATGGGACAGCTTCACTTCTGAACCGCATGGGAAGTCTTCACTTCGAGCCGCATAAGCACGCCCACGTGGCAGGGCCACGTAGCATTTTGTTGCTCTCGGGGGATCGTGTCAGAGATTTTTTCTCTTCCCTAGAGATTCATCATCATGACAGAGTCATTATTACCTGCTTTGGTGTCAGGTCTGTCAACTTTTCAGAGGGGTCAACCGTCAAAGCAATTAATGCAGCATGGATCGGAGGGGAGCACTGTCACGCCACATGTCTTCTGAGCCGTATGGAATGCCTCCGGCCGCATAGCTCTTTATGCCGCATGACTCCCTGAGCCGCATGCGTTTTTTGAGCCGCATGAGTCTTTTTTGGCCGCATGAGTCAATTTCTTTAGTATTTTCCATGCTTCTACAGGACCCCCTTCAAAGTTTTCAATTTGTAAAATTGAAATACTTTGAACAAGAAGCATGGCCGTATTAGCCACATATGCAATCCCGACCGCATAGATGTCCTGGCTGCTTGGATGTGTTATTCGCATGACTATTTCAGCCGCAGGGGGTGTGTTAGCCCCATAGATGGTCCAGTCCACGTGTGCGGGTCTTTATTTATCTCCAAGTTGCTTCAGCGCCGTCTTTGTAGGGGGAATCTCAAGGGTCAGTTCATTAAATATTTTTGGATTTGATGCCTTGGGTGAATCCTGGAGACGAAATCCAAGGAGTCGGTTTCGCTCTTCAAGAGTCGGTCATTGGCCCACGTGTCCGCCTTCTCCCCTCCTCCTATAAATAGGAGGGGTTTGAAGAGAGAGAAGACTTCTTTATTTTCTTTCTTCTCTTATCTCGCTTGCCTTTCTTTTCTTCGATAATTGATGGCTCCCAAGAAGATCGTGGCAGTGAAGGGCAAGAAGGCGGCCTCCACTTCCACCTTGGGTGCGGTTGCTGCCCCGCCCGTCGTCGCGCCTGCTGTTCATCCTAACGTCCATCCCTCCATTGTTGGTAAGGACAATGTATGAATTAAGGAACCCCAACCGCCATGGCTACGTCGCATACTTTATGCACGAGCCTTTGTAAATCGTATGTTCGCCCCACGGCTGAGCTGCGAACCGCATAAGAAAAAACCATTGTGTCTGTATGTGCGTCTTATTAGTGAAACCGCATAGGTGGCGCATAGACTTTTATTGTGCGGAGCCGCATAAGCGGTCTTCTGAACTGGAGCCGCATGGGGCTTTTTGGAGCCGCATAAGACTTCTGAGAACTTCATGGGGGGCATAGATATTTTCTTGAGCCGCATGTGGTTTGAAAACACCTAATCAGCTCTTTTTTATTCTCTGTTTAACTTATTTTTTCTTTGTCTGTTCTTCAGTGAATTTGCTGGTTAACGCCGCCGGAGAACTCTTGGTGGGTGGCGCTCAAGCTGCTCTCGGCTATAGGTACGACCATATTGTTCAGCACGTGGCAGATCAGTTTCCGAGCGATGAGCCTATGGCCAGATTGAATGCCATCAAGAATCAGCCTTTCCATTTCCTTAATGCTATGATGAACTCCGGGAAATTCGAAGGAGAGTTTTTGAAGCCTGCGTTCTTTTTTGGAGACGCCTTGACCGTGGAGAATGATCATGTTCTGGAGGTGTCGGAGGATTGAAATTTTGTTTCTAACGGGATGGCGATCCGCATCCCTCAGATGGAGCGACACTTTCCATTATCTTGGTTCAATATGCTCCCTTTGGACCGGAAGATGGAGGGGACTCTAACCCCTACGAGGAGTGGGATGTTCGTGGGGAACATCCGTTATAATAACCATCTGAAGTCCATGGTTGCTGGCAAGGTGCATACCAGTTGTTCTGTGACAGGGTTGGTCCCAGGTTCTTTCCTGAATGTGGCAGGTCCTAACTTCACGTTTTCTACCGCCGATACTTTTATAAATCGACTTGTCCGGAAAGGCTCCTATCCCGTTGGTCGATTGACGTTTCCTGGTTGGATACACCCTATTCCCTCGTGGATCAATTTATCTACCTGGATCTTGCAGAAGTATGAGGCTTTTTTGTGCGAGATTGGCCTGTACCATGCTATCCGAGGTACCGGTCATGGCTTGTTCATAAACAAGAAGCTGTTCATGTCCCTGCTGGAAATGTATAATTGTCGTACAGGGACCTTTTACACACCTGTAGGGGAGATGGGACTTGCGCTCCATGAAATACATGCGGTCTCCGAGCTTCCTTGGGGGGACGAAGCGTTTGAAGCATATACTCCTACTAATGAGGAACTCGAAGATTTGGAACGACGGTATCCTGGCTTTGCAGCCCTTTACCAGGAGATATTGTGTCATTATAACACATGCCATCAGATAACCCGCAAGGATAACCTGGAAGGGAATGCTCCCTACACCAAGGATTGGGTGCATTATCTCTTCTCAGCAGATGCCTCAGGTCTGGTTACCTCTCGTCGCCCTAGGTCTCGGGAGGCGGTCAAAGAATTGGTGTCATCTACTAGTGGCAGATTCGGGAGCCAAACCGACACTTTCGATTACTTTTACCAGGATACTCAAGAGCTGTCTGAAAAAGCGCTTCTGGCGGGATTTTTGATGATCTGGCTACGAAATTGTGCAGTCTTGGGAGGAACCAGTTCTATTGAGAGAATTATTTGTAACTTTATCCTTCCGGCTGTGAAATTAGTCTTGCGAATCAGGCTGGCTGTCCTTCCGGCTATGGTGTGTAGCATACACCGTGGCCTTCGGACCTTCACGTCCAAAGTCATTGCCCGTGATGTGACCAAGGATTTTGAATGAACTGAGTTACCTTATCATTATTTGATGGGGTGGCTGCTGATACATTATCCATCTTTGATGAGGTCGGGCTCTGAGGGCGGTGCGACTGATGATGACGCCCTTATCTTCCGTTACCGTGATGAGCCTTGGGAATGTGAGGCCATGCGGGTTTGCCGGATGGTCTTGGCAAGGGCAGACAAGTATCATATTTTCGTATCCGTCCCTCGCTTTTCTGCCAGGGACATAGAGACTGTGCATATAGACGGTATTACGCCTCCTCAACTTCTGGATGGCCAGATGCTCTTATGGTTGCGTAACATCCGTCCCTCACATCTGGTGTACCGTAACCGCAATGCTGTTTTTCTGGAGCCGTATCTGCCTAGCAGGTTTATCCGACAGTTTGGGTACAGCCAACTTTGTTTAGACAGCCCCAGCTCTTGTCTGGGTTATAAGGGAAGTCTTCTTGATGGTATCAGAGCTTGGCAATATTATGATTCGTTCCATACTCGCACCATTTTCTCGGTCCCTGCTATTAAGGAGTCAGTAGAGATCTTGTATATGGCGGCTCTGTATCATGTCATGGCGAACAAGCCCCCGGTCGATTTTGACCCAGGTACCAGTTTTATTGCTGGCACCGGTCTGGAGGAAGGCTCTCAAGGGGCCAAGAAAAGAAAGACTAGAGCCGAAGTGCCAGATTTAGATTCTGCTGCTGAAGGTGATGAAGGCAACGAGCATAATGAAGATGACTCTATCCTTCCAGTGGTAGGCGCAGTGGTGGGTCAGTTGCATATTTTGTCAGATGAGATGCTGAGGGATCAGTCCCTTGTTGCGCCTGGTCCTATCCCGAAACGTAGTAGGCAGGTTCCTCCTGTAGGCAGTGTTTCTCGATCCCGAAAGCTGGTTGCGACTAGGTACAAAAGAGAGTGGAGAAGAAGTCAATCCTGCGTCAGCGGTAACAAAACTGCTCTCGATCCCTTCTTCCTTCTTTCCTTTGAGTTTCAATCCTGATTGTCTTCGTTCCCTCTTTTAGGTGTCGGAGGAAGAAGAAGAGTTTCAGGATGTCGAGACGGTGACCCAGGATGATGGGGCCTCCCATGAGCCTGTTCCTATTCAAGAGGACGCAGATCAATCTGTATCCCCCTTCAAGGTGACGGGGTCAGGGGACGTGATTGAGTTTAACTCGGGGATTCCGGGTGGGGGGACCATGCCCGTTGTGGATGAGCCGCGACCTTCATGCCCCTCCCCTGGTAAGATTAGCCGAATCTTAACCCGTGAGGAAGCCTACCTTCTCTATCATCATGTCCTTCGGGTTACGTCGATTGACTGTTATTCTGGACATTCAGGTCCTGCCCCTTCAGTGCCGAGGATGGACGTCGTCGAGACAACCCCAACCGAAGGGGCATCGGTGGAAAGGGGTGTACTTTCTCACTGCCCGACTCGTCTTGATGGGCCTTCTGGGGGCCCGAGTTTAACGGGCCAGTTCTCGGGGCAGTCGGGGCAGGGAATAATGGTCCTTGCATCATCCTCCGCTCCAATGGCTTCGAGAATCGACCTTTCTTTCCTGCCGAGCATCCAAGCTCTCCGGACGGCGGAAGATGAGTTGGCTGCTATTCATGCATCGTTCTGCTCGGACTCCGCTCCCTTGGTGGCGAGCTCTAGCGTTACTCCTCCGACGTTGCCGCTCCGGCTTCCTCTGACACCCTCCTCTGCTGAAGTTTTGAACGACGCATTGCAGGATGTGGTTGCCAGTTTCCATCGTTATTTGAAGAGGGGAATCGAGGCCGCTGTAGAAAGAGGGACGTCTTTTACCTTGGCCTGAAGATGCGCCCATGGTCAAATAAACATCCTTAGGGATCTTCCTGATGATGCAGGAATGGCTTCGCTTCTGGAGACGAAATTGCTGGAGGCTAATCAGCTGGTGTCCGAGCTTCGAGTATTATGGCAGGCTGATCTGCCTGCTGTTATAAACGAGGAGCGGAATTCCCTTATTGCTGTTATAGAGAGGACCAGAGCGGCTCGAGATAAGACCCGACCGGCTGCACTGAAGGATCTCAGCGACTTAGCTGATCGGTATGATCAATTGAGTTATGCGACCAAAAATATTATGGCTCGGGAGGAGTCTGTCTCTCGTGAGATTACCGAGACGCGGGAGCAGATCCTTGTGCTTCAGAAGAAGTTGACTTTCCTGGAGTCTGAACTCGAGACTGCCCGCAATGACAGGGGGCTAATTGTTCAGGAAGCTGACAGGGTTACTCAAGCTTCGACTGACCTGGAGGCTGTCTTGAAGAAATTGGAAGATGACTGTCAGGCGCTCGTGGATTTGGACAATGAGGAGCGGTTACTCCAGGAGGTCGAGCGTCGCACTCGGCAACGGATTGAGCGGGAGACCACCTCAGTGAGAGACTGCCTCCTAGAATTGAGTAACACTGAAATGTAGTCGGCCTTTTCTTTTTCCTTCTTTTTCTTTCTCTTCTCCCTCTCTCTTTTTTTTTTGAAAGGGACGTGGTCCTGAAGTATGTAGTACTTCTTTTCTTCCTTCAAATAAAGAGTATTTTCCATTCTACCCTTCATTTGTATTGCCTGTTGTGCCTGTGATATTGTGGTGATGTTCTCCCCGCATAGGGGATATATTTGTGGACCTGTTACCCATGGCGTACCTTGGTTTTAGGTAGAGATAACAAGTTTCGGTCAGGATGCCTGAAGCAGCCATAACAAAGTGGTCATGGGTGCTCTTGGTATTGAGAAAAGAATTGCCGTAGAGCAGCTGGGCTCCTGGGGCATGATGAGGTGATAGGTTTGTGTTAAGAAATTTAGCTGAAGATATTTGTGGGCCTATTACCCTTGGCATACCCTGGTTTAGGATACGGGTAATAGGATGAAAGAGAACTGACATACTTGCTCAGAGGTAACGAGGACATGGTAAGTAGGAAAGTTTTTTGAATCGTAGAGTCTTCCTACTCAGAGGTAATGAGTACATGGCAGGAGCGAACTCGACGGAGGGTATTGGTGGTCAACAGAGGACATTTGTGGTCAACAGAGGACATTTGTGGTCAACAGAGGATATTTGTGGTCAAATTACCCTTGGCGTACTCCGGTTGTGGGTACAGGTAATAGGTCGAAAGGGGATCATCATACTTACTCAGAGGTAATGAGGACATGGCAAGTATGAAGGTTTCTTCGACGGAGCCTTCCCATTCAGAGGTAATGAGGACATGACAGGAGTGGGCTCAATGAAGGGGGTACGTAGAATAACTCAGAGGTAATGAGGACATAGAAATTTTATGTAGGGGTGATTTGTTTTTGGCAGAAATGGGACGACTCAGAGATGATGAGGACATAGTCGTCTTGGAAATTTGTGGATCCGTTACCTTTGTTGTGCACTGGGAGTGCAGGTATTAGATCATGAGGGAGGATCTCTTGTAGGAAGAAAGTTCAGCGGTATGATCATACGTAACTTTCTACCTAAAAGAGTGACCAGGATGTGAGTTCAGAGGCACCATCGGGTACATGACTCGAGAATCTGAAGAATGGTGAGTGTGAGTTCAGCGGTACCAGCGGGTACATGACTCGAAAATCTGAAAAACTATGAGGGTGAGTTCAGTGGTATCAGCGGATACATGACTCGAAGATCTGGAAAATTATGGGGTGAGTTCATTGGTACTAGCGGGTACATAACTCGACAATCCATGAATGTTGGAATCAAAGTGTAAGTTCAGAGGTACCAGCAGGTACATGACTTGGAAATTTGGGATATCTTTATGGAAGAAGGGCATGAGTTCAGCGGTACACGCGGGTACGTGACTCGAAAATATGTGAATATTGGAATCAAAGTGTAAGTTCAGAGGTACTAGCAGGTACATGACTTGGGAATTTGGGGTATGAGTTCAGCGGTACAAGAGGGTACGTGACTCGATAAGTTAGAAAATTAGGGGGTTGAGTTCAGAGGTACCAGCGGGCACATAACTCGAAACTCTGGAAAATGTTGTTTAAACATAGTATTTCTTCAGGAATTTGCCGTTGACGGGCAACATGAGCAAGTCTCCGTTCTGCTTGGCGAGGCGGTAAGCACCATTGGAGAACACGGCCTCGATGATAAATGGGCCTTCCCATTTTGGCTGGAACTTGCCGGTGGTCTTGTGAGTCATGACCATTGGCCTCCTGACTGCCAAAACAAGATCGCCCACTTGGAATGTTCTGACTTTGACCTTTTTGTTGAAGGCTCCTGAGATGCGTGCTTGGTATAATTCGATCCTTTGCTGGGCTAGGAGGTGTTTTTCATCTAAGGCCTCTAACTCTTGTAGTCGACGTCGGTAGTTATCATCCGTTGTCAATTGATAAGTGAGGGCGACTCGGAGTGACGGAATCTGAGTCTCTAATGGAAGAACTGCCTCACTCCCGTACACCAGAGAGAATGGTGTATTCCCGGTGGCTGTTCGAACCGTGGTACGATAAGCCCATAAGCACTCGCCGAGCTTTTCGTTCCAGTCGCGTTTGTTGGAGGAGACAAATTTCTTGAGGAGTTTGATAATTATTTTGTTGAATGCCTCTGCTAACCCGTTTGCTGCCGGGTTGTATGGTGTCGAAGCGACATTCTGAATGCGATGTTTGTCGCAGAATCGGTAGAATGCGTGGCTTATAAAATGCGGACCATTATCATGGATGATCCTTCGGGGCAGTCCAAAGCGGTAGATGACGTGATGCTTCAGGAAGCTGATTACGTTTGAAGTCTTGACTTCGGCGAGTGGGACAACCTCTACCCACTTTGAGAAGTAATCAGTGATCGCAAGTATGAAGCGATGTCCTCGGGAGGAAGGTGGGGTGATTGGACCAATGATATCCATTCCCCATGCTTCGAATGGCCAGGACGCCACTGTCGGATGTAGAAATTCGGATGGTTGGTGAATGAAATCTGCTTGGACTTGACAGGCCTTGCATTTTTGGGCATAATCTATTACATCAGCCACCATCGTGGGCCAGTAGTAGCCCATCCGGCGAAGGAGATCTTGCAGCTTAGGGCCGAGCTGATGGGCCCCGCAAATACCGTCATGAGCCTCTCGTATGGCTTCTTTGGCTTCTGTGTTCGACAAGCACCGAAGTAGTAATCCGTTGTAGGAGCAGCGATACAGCATTTTTGTCTCTGTATCGTAGAAGAATCTGAGAGAACGCCGTCTGATAGAAGTAGCCTCCTTCGGGTTCTCGGGCAGGATGTCGTAGACCACGAAGTCTATGAATGGTTGTCTCCAGTCTGGCGCTCCGTCGATCATCTGAGCAGAATAACTCGCCATGGCTTGAATGTTGTTCTTGGAGCAGACCAGCTCATGGCCGATTACATCGACCGAATGATGAGAGTGGTTTGGCACTGCTAGGGAAGCAGCCAGGCCTGCTAGGGCATCAGCTTCGATATTTTGGAGTCTGGGGACGTGTTCGATGAAGAATCCCTCGAATGATGAGATAATGTTGATCGCTATTTGGTGGTAGGGGATCATGTCTTCATGGCGGACTTCGTACGTTCCCCGAATCTGGTTGACGATTAATTGCGAATCGCCGTATGCTTTAAGGTATTCTACCCCCAGTTCTCTTGCGAGTTGGAGGCCAATGACCAAAGCATTGTACTCGGCCACGTTGTTAGAGCAGGGTTCCGTGAGAGAGTAGGCGCGATTGATCACTAGCCCGGTAGGAGAGACCAATACTACTCCGACTCTGACGATGATGTTTCCCTTGGGTCCGGTTCTTGAAGCGCCATCGAAGAACATCCGCCATATGTTATCGTGGGTGGTTGTATTTGAATCGGCGACCTCATCTGGGATTTCTTCGTGTATTCTGGATGATTTTGATCCTGGATGGGCCGTCAAAAAGTCTGCCAGGGCTTGACCTTTGACGGCCTTCTGCGGGACGAAGATCATATGATAGGGGGACAACAATATCGCCCATGTAGCGAGGCGGAAGCTGAGTGCCCCAGGTTTGGTCATGAGGACCCTGAGAGGGTTGATTCATGAGATCACATGTATGGTTTGCCCCGTGACATAGTGCCGCGTCTTTTGAATGGCGAATACCAGGGCGAGGCATTCTTTCTCCACAGCGGTGTATCGGTGTTCGGGCCCGACCATCATTCAGCTGAGATAGTAAATGGCCTGCTCGTGGCCTGCATCGTTGTTTTGTGCCAGCAGAGCACCGAGGGAGTGTTCCATTGCTCGTACATAGAGCAAGAATAGTTTTTCAAGGGCCGGGGCCACCAGGACTGGAGGATTTGATAAATATTCTTTGATGTCATCGAAAGCGCGCTGGCATTCCTCGTCCCATACGAATGAGACTCCCTTCTTCATGAGGTGGGTGAACGGTCGGCATCGCCTGGAGAGGTTGGAAATGAACCTCCTGATATAAGCTAGCCTCCCTTGGAGGCCTCTAAGTTCACGGAGATTTCTCGGGGGACCCATCTCCATGATTGCCCTCGTTTTCTCGGGGTCTACATGGATACCCCGTGCAGTGATGATGAAGCCCAAGAACTTCCTGCTGGATACGCCCAAGAACGATTTTGTAGGGTTCATCTTCAGATTGTGGGCTCGCATTAAGTTGAACACCGTTCTCAGGTCTTGTAGATGATCTTCCTTACGGCGACTCTTGACGGCGATGTCGTCGACATAGCATTCCACTATCTTGCGCAAATGTTGTCTGAAAATGATACTCATGGCTCGCTGATATGTAGCGCCAGCATTCTTTAGACCGAATGGCATGACTGTGTAGCAGTATGTGCCAATCGGGGTTCGGAATGAGGTGTGCTTTTCGTCGTCGGAAGACATCTTGATTTGATTGTACCCCGAGAATCCATCCATGAATGACATACGTTCAAAGCCGCATGTATTGTCGATCATGATGTCTGTGATAGGAAGGGGAAATTCATCTTTGGGGCATGCCTCGTTCAGGTTACGGAAGTCGATGCAGATTCGAATCTTCCCATTCTTCTTGAGGACGGGTACTATATTGTCGACCCAATCAGGATGTTGCTCTTCACGAATGAAGCCGCTGGCTATTAGCTTGTTGACTTCGGCTTCGATTGCGTCCATGACGCCTAGGCGGAAGTGTCGTTGTTGCTGCTTGACTGGCTTTGCATCTGGCCGTATATTGAGTTTGTGGAGAGCGATGTCAGGATTTAACCCCGGCATGTCTTCATAGCTCCAGGCGAACATATCAATGTATTCTCTGACAAGTTCTAACAGCGACTCTCGTTCTTCGTCAGTTAGGCTTTTACTGATAAAGATCGGTTTTGGAGAAGATTCGTTGCCGAGATCCACTTGTATGACCTCATCTTCAGTAGGAGGTTCTCTCAGTTCGAACTGCTTTTCCCATTGTGCATCTAATTGCTGGGCCCATGACTTTAGCTCAAGGATTTCGGGGATGTCTTCGTCTTCCTCGTAAGCGTCGGTGAATGCCATGTTGACTGACATGACTTGTCTGAACACATCTCCGATGCTGGTATCTGAGTCGGAAGTCGGTGATCCGGTTGAATGTGACTGCTAGTCGCATTCTTCATCTGAGCTTTCAGGGGTCGTAGTAGGCGTTACATACCCTAAACCGCATCGGGTTTTGTTATAGTAGTTTCGTGGTTTGCCCGTCGGGGCTGGTGTCTTCAAAGGTAATCGTCGTCCAGTGCCGTAGTTCAGCCCTGGCGTTGTCTCTAAATCGTACCCCTGTTTCTGCATGAGATATTTGGATTGAGAGCTATAGAGATACAGAGGCAGTCTTCCAGCATCTGACCCGAAGTCGACTTCTTCCATGGCCAGGGGATGCGGGTTGTTCGTCCGGCCGAAGATGATTGGGTGGTCCCCTCCCTCGATTATTCGGTAAGCGTCTTCTACTGGAGTAAGTTGGATAGCGGTGTACACATTTGTCACCTGTGTATGTAGGTGAGTGCCTATACCGTGTTCCATAGCATACATTGTACATAGCTTATTGAGCTCGGTGTAGTTCAAAGATAACCCTTTATTGATGAAGTAAGGTATCTTTTTTAGAGGGATTACATCATCTGTGGAGGGAGCGTTAGTGTGGGCAGCCACATACTTGGCTAGCTCTGGTTCCTCTTCGGCTACCCCCTGTGTGAATGAAGATTGAGAGGGCGTCCTAGTCAGCTTGATCTTCAGAGGTTCAACTGACGGAGCGGAGCGTGGGGTTGTCGGTAGACTAGCAACCCCCAGTCTGGTACATGATGTGGAGCGAGGGGTGGCTGGTTCGCTTGAAGTGTCAGACCTCGCATCGGGGTGACGACCTTTCTTAGGCAGGCGTATCGTCAGAGGTCTATCGGAGGGATTGAGATTCTCTGTTTGGGATTGACCGACTCTCGATAATCTGATGGTAAGTAGCCCTGTCGTGGGTCTCGGTACCTGGCCGGACCTTGGCAGCCGGATTCTCAACTGCTCTTCCTGTGCCGAGAGGCTGATCGCGTCCTTACGCAGCGTGGCCATAAGGGGTACGGAATTGCCTGGCTTGCGAGCCTGGAGGTGGATTGTCAGAGGTTCTTCTGATCCCGTGGTTGCTTCAACATCAGTTTGTTCATTTCCTCCTTCAAGGTGCCTCTTCGACTTTTCGTATAGGCAGGAGTCCGAATAATAAGATTCGACCCCTTTGAAGGGATCGATGTCAGCAAATTCTGTCCTCACGAAGCCGTGCTTATCGACATATTTGAAGCATTGGTGTAGCGTGGAAGGCACGATCATGTAATCATGTATCCAAGGGCGCCCCAAAAGGATGTTCTATGAAGTGTCGGCATCTATGACGTAGCAAGTGACTTCTGATTAGAGATCGCCAATCTGATATTTCAGACGGATCTTTCCGATTGGGTAGCTCCTGCCCGAATTGAACCCGCTGATGGCAGTGTTTGTAGGGGTCAGGCGATGCATCGGGATGCGAAGATGATGCAGTAGTCCTTTTGGAATGATGCTTATGGAAGACCCAGGGTCAATATGCATCCGGTCCACCTTTATGTCACCGATGTAGCCTGTGTAGTATAATGGACGATCGTGTAGATTAGTCTTGATGAGCATGTCTTGTGGAGTGAAGACGATGTTGGGTATTGCTCCAGTACAGGCACTGTCTTGGAGGTCTGCGGGCTGATTTTCTCCCGTGAGGTTGACCTGAGCCAGGTACGCGTCGGCATTTTGAAGTGCATCGCTCAAAGTTGTGCGGACATCCTTTGAGAGCCTCAGGAGTTCATATGAGGATAATTTGGCCGGTATATTGGCCAATTGTGCCAAGATGTCGAAGTTGTAGGGCCTCTCCAGCCCCTGAGATGTTTTCTTTCGGAGGGATTTGTCGTAGCGAGTCTCCTTCGTCCTAGGCTTGTCGGTCGTCGAAGGCTGAGCCGGTCCCGGAGCATCCGTGGTAATGGGCGGATGATCATAAGTCGAGTTTTCAGCCACAGGTTGAGATTGTGCTCCGGATCGATTAACAACGACCGTGACTTCCTCTTCATCTGCTGAGGTGGTACGACAGGATCTGACTTTTCCACTTTTCTTCTTAGAAGATGGAGTGGACTGAGTTACCTCGTGGACTAGGTCCGGATGGACCCACATGATTTTCTCTCGTGTCATGGTGAGGGGTACTAGACTAGCAGCTTGAGCAGGCAGAAGATTAGCAATCTCCATCGTTGCCAGAGGGATGGGTATAACCCCGTCCTGGGTCTCTGTTGGAGGGAAGCTGCCGAATTGTACGGACACCATGTTGGCTGCCACGGTTACCTCCTCGAAATCGATGGCCAGAGCATTCGAATCGATGAGGTTTTGGAAATATCGTTTCAGTTGGTAGCAGTCGTACGTAGTATGGTGGACGTAGCGGTGGTAATGGCAGAACTTTGGGTTCTCCAGATCAGCCGGCCGAGGGTCCCGTCTTGGTGGAGGAAGCTGAATCCTATCTCCTTGTATGAGCATGTCTAAGATAGGTTTGACGTGACCGTCTTCAAAAGAGTAAGTGATTTGAGGCCATTGTTTGTCCGCAGGTTGCGACTCAGGCTTCTGGGCTGTATCGGCCACCATAGCCTGCTTGTCTCTGTTGTTCCGGTTGTTGGAGGGGCTATCCCTATTGTCGTTGGTGGTGCTGGGACGCTTGCTCTTGTTCTCTCCCTCTGAGATATGTAATCCCAGTTGGCGAGCCTTCTTTAATCGTTCTTCGGCACTTGTAGCACTAATGATAAAAGCCTTCCAGTCCTTGAATTGACTCTCGTCCATCTAGAGACTGATTGTTGGGAGTAGTCTCTTTTGGCAAATTTCGATCAAGGAGGAGTCTGGGTTGCCAGATGGTAACTTCATTGCGGTTTGACGAAACCGCTCAATGTAATTCCTCGTCAGCTCTTTCTCTTCTTGAATGACGTCCATGAGGGTAGACATCGTGATGTCCTGCCCTACCTCATAGAACCTCTCCAAGAACAGGCGTTTGAAGCCAGCGAAGGAATGGATGCAATTGTCCGGCAGGTTGCGGTACCAATCGAAGGCGACTCCTTCCAATGCCCCAATGAATAACCGTGTCAGGATAGCGTCATCATGGGGCAGATGGTCGGTAGTGACCTCGAAGTAAGTGATGTACCGACTTGCTGAGGTCTTGCCATCATAGGGGTTGATATTGAACGACTTATATCTTGGTGGAAATGGAACATCCCTCCATTCAGCAGGATATGGTTGCCGTATTCTGAAGTCTTGAGAGTTTTCTCTGGCGTGGAACATGGCTCGGAGCTCTTGAGCTTCTCTCCTTACTTCTCGGGTCTCATCTGTTGCAGTCGGAGCCGTTACTTCGGGAGGATTATTGCCCGGGTTCGGTGCTGCCGAATTTGAATCTACGTTGATTGGAGGACCCGTGCTTGTCTGGCCAGGTGTCACCCCCTGCAGATTAGGAAGCGCCACTTTGATCTCGTCTACAGACTTGACCAAGGCGTACAATATGGCCTCCAAAGTGTCGATGCGCTGGCGATCACCGGAACCGCCTTGATTACTGTCTGTCATGAACGCCGTCTTCACATGAGGAGTGACGAAAGGGGTGGTGGAGGATGTACCCTCCGAGTCGTACCCGTGCATCGAGAAATCATCAGGATATGTGGGGATGTTCTCTTCAGGTTCAGACTCGGAAGGAACACTACCCCCGGCTTCGGAGCTTGCTTCGTCTAGGATGTCCTTGGGGACGTCGGTATCTGTTGTATCCGTCGGAGGATTTGCTTCCTCCAGTCCGTATTCCTGGAATGTCGGATTGTCGTAGATGTTTGGAGGAGTGCTACCCCCAGTTCCGACGACCCCCAATATTGCAGACGATGAACTTCCTACCGCAGCAGTTTGCATCTTCGAACGGGTGTGTTGAAATACTCCAGTGGAGGATAACCCTTTAGACGACGGTTTCTTAGCTGCAGTAGTTGACACCTTTGGGCTGGAGATGCTCATTTTCTTTCCTCTTCCCTTGGCGAGAACTTTCTGTGCGGACTTGCAGGAGACAACAGGGGGTACCTCGTCTTCTGAGCTCGGGTGATGTAGTCTTTGGAAGACGGATGGCCGGTCTTCCGTCACCGCCGCGTTGTTGCAACAGCAGTTGACGATGATCTGGGTGCATTGATGTCCGTGTGAGGGCTCTTTACACCCCGAAGCTCCTTCTCTTTCCTTGCGTTTGTGGAGGATAACCTCACGCAGATCAGAGGAACCACTTTGTCTGTTTGCCGCCGGGGGCTGGACTTGAGTGGTTTTATATAACTTCCCATCAGAGGCCCGCGTGATAATCAGTGGGACGCCCCGATAGTCAGAGGTTGGGGCAGTCGTCTAGACTTGATGAGCCAGCGCTGCCCTAGACTTCCTTCTTTTAGCACTTGTGGGTGCATAATAGGAGGAGTCTAAGTCGAATACCATAGAGTCTGGATTATCATCCAGAGAATGATCAGAGTCAGGACCGCATGAAAGCCGGTCGAAGACTGATCGAGAGAAGCGTAGGACGGATGCTATACGGCTAGCATTGGGTACCGTGCAGGCTGTCTGCATGCGGCTGTCTTTTATTGTAGGATGAGTCTTTATGCGGTTAGGAGTCACGACCGTGCAGGCTGACCGCATGCGGTTGGCATCTGTGGTCGCATGGGTTTTCTGTAAGCGATTGACTTTAATAGCCGCATGAGTCTCATCCGTGCGGTTGGCAACTGTAGCCGCATAAGTTATGCGGCTGACAGATGTGGCCGCATGAGTTTTCTTTATGCGGTCGGCGGTTGTAGCCGCATGGGCTTTCTCCCTGCGGCTAATACTCTTCTGCGGCTCGGATCGCGTAGAGTTCCTCTTTGCCCCTGCAAGTCCAGCATCATAGTATTTTCTTCTGCCGTACTTGGGGACAGCAGAGTTGTCTACGGTCTGAAGTGGGGCCGCAGGGGAGTCTTTCTCGCCATCTTGAGCAATAGAGAGCACCCCATCAAGGGCTTACGGAGGAGCAAATGATTTTGGCCTCCACTCTTTGTGAGCCTTTATGGTGCGGGTGCGCTTCTGGACCAGGCCAGTGCTACCTTCAGAGAGCATCTCCTCGAACGCCTGTTGGTCGAAGCGTACGACCATCTTCTGTTGTGTAGATCCAAGTTTCGCTGCGTCCGATTGCGTCACCAACTCCTCAGCCGTAGAGAAGTTAGTCCCCAGCAGAGTCGCCATCGTGTTTGCCATTGATTGTAAAAGTACAGAACAATTATCGGAGGACTGAACTTAGACTCACAATACAAACTCGCTCGTACAAAGAAAGCTTAGGAACGAAAACCTAGGTACAGCAGTCTAAGTACGATTGTTTATTTTAGATTCTGGGGGTGACGATAGAGGCTCGGGAAAGCGACGGCCGCTCTGCCTTACTCCTTGGACGATCGGTACGCAGCCTTGACTCGGAGAAGATCTGCTTGGTCGTTGACGAAGAAATGCCTTCTTGCTCTCTCTCTGATTGCTCTTCTGGCTTCTCTCTCTGTGTATATTCTCTCTCTGACTATGGGGGAAGTCTCTCTGTGTATGCGTATTCTTCTCTGGTTTTTTCTTTTGTATATCTCTCTATATTACAAGGGAATGGCACCTTGCTATTTATAATAGTGGGATGTAATCACTAAGGTTGCCAATGATTAGCTCTTGGAGATGGCGGCGGCCTGGGGATTGATTAATCCAGGCCGTTCATTTCTGATTGTGACGAATCAGAACCATTAAGGGTAGATTACACCAAATCCCCATTAGCAATTAATGCTGATTGGCATAAATCTTCCTTATAATGATTCTCTAATATCTGCGAATAAATTAAATTTATTCTTCTGCCACGTGCCCCAGATCATTGGGATTCGACCCGATCTTAGATTGCCCTAAATCTGGGAGATTGATCGACTGAGGACACGTGTCCTGAGAGCCCATGGTGACACTGGAACCGTATGCAGATTGGGCCGCATGAGATTTAGGCCACATGAATTTTGGGCCGCATAAGACTTGGGACACGTATCAGGGCTGTCTGGGCAGTGGCCCCCTCCTTTAGACTTCTGAACCATATGATGAGCCGCATGAACCGCATAATGGTGTGTCTGCTTGAGCCGCATGGGCATGATCTTCTTGAGCCGCATAGGGATGATTCCACTCGAGCCGCATGGGACAGCTTCACTTCTGAACCGCATGGGAAGTCTTCACTTCGAGCCGCATAAGCACGCCCACGTGGCAGGGCCACGTGGCATTTTGTTGCTCTCGGGGGATCGTGTCAGAGATTTCTTTCTCTTCCCTAGAGATTCATCATCATGACAGAGTCATAATTACCTGCTTTGGTGTCAGGTCTGTCAACTTTTCAGAGGGGTCAGCCATCAAAGCAATTAATGCAGCATGGATCGGAGGGGAGCACTGTCACGCCACATGTCTTCTGAGCCACATGGAATGCCTCCGGCCGCATAGCTCCTTATGCCGCATGACTCCTTGAGCCGCATGCGTTTTCTGAGCCGCATGAGTCTTTCTTGGCCGCATGAGTCAATTTCTTTAGTATTTTCCATGCTTCTACAATCTCTACGACTACCATCGTCGTTCCTCATGGCCAACAAAATCACAATCTTCCTGGCCTCGGCTCACGCCCGACCCACCAAAAGCTCCTCTGCCTAAATCCGAACACCCTCCGACTACGCCATCACGACTACCACCACCCTGACCTCTGTCCATCAACCTCAACACCACCCCCAAATTCGACTGCCACCATCTCCCCGTGGCAACAAACACCACAACACCCGTGCCAATAACTCCATCACCATGGCCGCCACCCCGTCGCCGTCATAACCATCTCATCACCATCCCGACAACGGCCCACTTAAGCCAGACCAATCGAAACCCCCGACATCGTCCACACCGGAACCCCGATCGCAGCCATCATCATCCCTACCACCGTCGGAAAGGGAAATACAAGGGAATGGCCCTTACCTTGTCTCGCCCCGGTCATCCGCCGTGAGACTCCCCGTCGCAGCCTCATCCGGCCACGTCCCACGTCGACCGGTGACAGATCAGCGCCGACCCGGAGCTATGTGTGACCGCCCACCGTACCTTGGTTGCAGTAACGACTGTGCCGGCGTCCAGCCGTCGGCGCTATGCTCCGCAGAAGAGTTGTTGTCGCCAGGAACATGGAGACCCTCCCCGGTGCTCGGCGCAGCCATCGCGCCGCACAACTGGACTGTATCCCCGTGTGCGAGCGCACACCGACGACGACCCGACTCTGTCGCCTCCACCAAACCCTATCGCTGTCGCCTCCTTCCCCGGCCGGTGCACCACCGCCTCTCCTTCCGATCTCCGCCAAGCACCGTGCGAGCTCCGTTGGCAGATGCTTTGCCCGCCGTGCCGCCACGCGACCCCGTCCAAGCCCCTCCGTCTGGTAACCTCTTCTCTCCTCTCCTCACTATTTTCTCTCACTCTCCCCCTTTCTCTACCTCTCGAAGAACCCCCAAATTCTTATTCTCTCTCTCCAGCTCTCTGCATTCTTCCAATCTGTTTGATTGAGCCGGGCCCTATGGGCCGGCACCTCTAAAGAAAAAAAGAAGAAGAAAGAAAGAAAGAGTATTTCTTGGTTTCTAATAAAAATAAAATTTTTATCATTATTATAAATTGTTATTATTATTATTAGTATTATTGTTACAGTTAAATTATTAGAATTTTTATTCATTATTATTATTAGTAGTAGTATCATTAGTCTTTCCAAATTATTAGTAGTATCAATTAGTTTTGCCAAATTGTTATTATTATTATCATTATTATTATTATTAGGATTTTGTATTATTATTATTAGATACTTGAAAATGGTATTCATTATTTTTGAAATTTTATTATAACAAAATAACATTTTTGACTTTCAAATTTAAAGGAAAAAAAAAGATATCTTATTATAAAATATTTTTGTGTTAAATACGAATCCAAAATTTTTAAGCCCTTATTTGTAAATTTTGAATAAAAGAAAATGTAGTTATTTTGACAAAAGCTAGTTTTCAACCCTAGAATATTTTTAAAAACAAATATATTTTTTTCAAAAGTATTATAAAGGATTTATTTGAATTCCAAGTATGTGTAACTTTTAAGGTATTATGAATATTTTCGAAATAGTTATTCTATAAATTCTTTCGAACCTAAATCCTATTCACGACTAATATCGGCTCCTAATTCCTCTGCGAAATTTGGACCTTTCTCATCAGTCATGGCTAATGGACTACTCGGACTTGACGGAACATCGCACCACACCAGGCGTAACACCAGGCAAGACACCTTGCCTTTACTGTTTAAATTTCTTGCTCAATATCATGCATGCTTTTTCTTATTTTAAGCAAATAAAATGTTGTTCTTTCAAAACTATATATAGATGCAAATTATTATACTTTATGCAATTGGCTTAGAGTTAAGGGACTACCATATGTTTAGAGCATCTCATAAACTGTCACGATGTGCCACGGGTTGTGCGTGAGTTGTGAGTCGCATATAGCTTCGGACTTGCGTATCGACCGTATATTGGTACGTACAGGCCGTACGTTAGGATATAACTGCTAATAGATTTGTGTAGAAGACTTGGCAGTTATTAAGGATTAAACAGTGTCGTGGAGACGACGCATGTATAGTATCATTGGGGGGAGGGGACAGTTATTAGCGTAGGGGCTACATGTTCAGTACACAAATAGATTTGGGCCGATAGTGTCTCGGATGAGCGCTACTTACTGCCCCGGGGCCGATAGTTCTCGTATGAGTGCTACTTTCTGCCCATGGCCGATAGTGTCTCTTATGAGCGCTACCAACTGCCACACTCTCTTTCCATCTATGCTGAACACCTAAGCTCCTGCGTAAAATGTTGTCTTCTAAAGTGCATTCCACATAGAATGGTTAGGAACCTTTACTCGTGCATACTTTTCTATTGAGCTTTTACTATTCAGTTATTGGCATGATATTATGTGTCTTGTTACGTCCCTATGAGGACCTGGTGATCTCTCCAGGTGTGTGTTTCATGATTTCTTGCAGGTGCTCTAGCTAAGGCCATGTCTTCCTTCCTTCATGATAATTACTCTTGGACTCGCCATTTCTCTCGCTTGCTCAATTCTTTCCTTGTATATTTTTCCATATTTAATTTAGTTGGTAGTAGATTTGTCTCCGCCCAACAATTGTGTACATGACAAACTCAAAGTTGCTTTTATATTATTATTTATCTTCGTGGATGAGATTTAGTGTCTTGGCTTTCTATATTTACATCTTATGTATACATATGAGCCGTATATTTACTCGTATGTATACAGCTGGCATGATACGTTTCTAGTCTTACTATTTTAGGACTGGGGCGTTACATCCCGACTGATCTTCACCCTTACGCTACTGAGACTCTCTCCAACTTGATTCTGTCAAAGAAGGAGTCGTATCCGAAAGGGAAGCCGCAGATGGAAGGTTGGAGACATTCTGTCCTGTTCTGGAGCGACCTTACTGGTTGGGTGCTCTCGACTTACGAGGCCACCCTAAAAGCTGCCGGTCTTTTTTATGCTGTTAAAGCCACCCAATATGGCATTAAGGTTAACTGGCCAATGTTTGTCTCCTTGGCGGAGTTATACAACCATCATATGTGCACCTTCTTCACTCCGGGTGGGGAAATGGGTTTGGCTCTTCACGAGATGCAGGCGATATCCAAACTTCCCTGGGAGACGAAGCCATATGCATAATACGTCCCCTGTGATGCGGAGCTCTTGAATTTGGAGAGTGAGAACTCCGAGATGATGGAGGTGTACAAAGAGTTACTCTATATCACCAGATCACGAAGAAGTGTAAGACTGAGGGGTCCCTTCCCCATACGAGGGCCTGGACCAACTACATCTTTACTAGAGAAGAAGGGGACGGCCCAGTCTCTTTTTCGTCTCGTAACCCTCGACGAAATCTGAGATAGAGCAGTTGATGGCAGATCACGGGGCTGTAAACGCCGAAGATAGTGATGATCCTGAGGAAACTTCCCGGTTTATCATTTCTTCAGGCAGGCCGAGTTCAAGCTGTCAAAAAAGGCGGTGCTAGCCGTTTTCTTGATGATATGGCTTCGTGATTGTGTAGTCCCTGGTGGTTTAGGGTCTATTGAAAGAATAAGCCGGGGTATGATACTTCTGGCTGTAAAGCTGGCTTTTGGACGCCAACTTGTTCTGCTTCCCGCGATGGTCTGTGCCATCCAACGGGGTTTGCGACACTTTGTTGTGAACGCGATAACACCCGGTGGCAGAAAGGATTTTGCTAGGACTGAGTTTCCCTTTCATTATCTGATGGGATGGCTGGTGCTGCATTGTCCCAGATTGATGAATGTCGGGCTAATGGTAGACTCTTTAGCGGGGTATGCCTTTTTTCGGAGATTCAAAGATGCAGATTGGACCGTTACAGGGGTACCTGTTTGTAGGAAGGCTTTGAGTTTTCTGCAGAACTATGAATTCTTCAGAGTGTCACCTCTGTTTGGTAGTGGCCGTACGGGAGACACCCTAGTAGATGAGGGAGCACTCACTACTAGCCTTCCTATTGGGTCATTTCATTGGCTCCAGTCCATCAGGCCTTCCCATCTGGTGTTCAGGAATAGGATCTACATTTTCCTGGAACCTTATTTGCCGAGTCATTTTGCATGGCAATTCGGCTACAGCCAGCTTCTCTTAGGCAATCCCAGCCCTCATCTACAGTCGATAGGGAGTCTAATCGATGGGGCACGTACATGGGGCTACTATAACACTGGATATACGGGGGTAGTTTTTACCCTGCCAAAAGATAAGCTTGACACCCACATGCTCTTTACTGCTTCCAAGTTCTATATTCAGGTCAATAACCTTCATTTTCGGTATGATCGTGAGCAGAGTTTAATATCGGGGACTAGGCTTGCCCCTACTCTTGCTGATAGGACGAGTACATGCAATGGGGAGTTACAGAAAGGAGGGCGTCGCACCCACAGTTGAGCCGGCTGCAGTGCCACAGCAGAGAGTTGTTCTTGAGGAGCATATTGTTGCAGCGCCTCAGAGATAAGATACTGAAGAACCTCTTACTGACATTCCTCATAAGAGGAAAGCTTCCATCGAGCTGGTTCCATGACCCAAAAGGAAGAAGGTTGTTATTTCCCGAGGGAAAAAGAAGGTCGCAGACGTGAGTGCCGGCTCGCCTCCTTCCAGAAGATCTTCTCGACAGACGGCATCGCAGGCCGTTACCATTCGGGAGGTAGATCCCCTCCTAGACTCCATAGCCATTTTGGTTAAACCATTAGGAGCTTTCTTACCCTTACGTTTGTCCTTTGCACAGGACCCTGAAGTTGCAGCTGAGGCAGGTGCCTTATCGTCTGAGGAAGTGGACGTGACAACAGTGTCCTCTGCTCGTCCTCAATCGATGGATGAGGGCGGGTCTTCTTCAGCTGTAAGGCTTGAGCGACGGGATGATCAGGGCAAAGGCCCAGACCTTGACGGCAATCAAAAGATCAGTCCCTCCTATAACATTTCTTTGGAGGATGTATCTACGATAGGAGCTATGATTAAGGACTTGGATGAAAATCAAGTCCAATTGGCTCATCCTCCCGGGGGTACGTTATCTTTGTGCCTCTCTTCGGATGATATTTTTTGACTTCGATTTTGCGTGCTCCTCGTGAGGCTGACCACGATTGTATATTCCCTTGTAGACAAGGAGAAGGAATCGCTCGTAAAGATAACCCAAGGCATTGGAGGAGAAAAAGAGGTTGTCCCCGGCTCCTCTAAATTTGCTGGTGCGGAGGGAGCTATTAGTGGGCCGGTATCGGCTGCAGAAGGAGAGGTTGAGCAGCCTACTGAGGGAGCTATTGCTGAATCTGCTTCCGGTCTAGTTGGGGCCGTAGAAGATACCCAGCCTGATGCTGCTCGAGGACTTGATATTGTTCTTCTTGAATAGCCTAGGCCTGCTCTCGGTTTCCCTAGAGCCAAGACCGATGACTTAGCCCAAGTTGGCGCTGAGCATGTCAAAGGTACAAAATTACAACTCTTTCGCACTTCCCCTTTTTGGTTACTGATGCATATATTGTTTTCTTGCCAGGTTCAGCTTCTTGTCAGGCATCTCTTCCTGGAGTGGAAGAACCTCATCAAGCATCCTCCCCGACGACCTCCACTAAAGACGACGAGATGGCCCGTGAAGTCGTCAAAGCTTTCTATTCTATCCTGAAAGTAAAGCTTCCTGGAGTCCTGAATCAGAACGCCGCCTTTGGCCCTGTGAAGGCTGTTGCTGAATGCCAAGTGGCAGTACTTGAGAGCATCACCGGCTATGAAGAGCAGGCTAATGCTCTCAGGAGGGTTCTGAATGATCTGGAGGGTCAGGTGGCCAGATTTTGGGATGCCAAACAACGGAGCCCGAAGTCGTTGTTCCGTACAGAAGACGAGGCTTTGGTCGCGGCCCTCGCGGAGGAGGAGGCTACTTTCCAAGCAAGGAAGGATGCCCTCGCTCAAGAGATCAGTGAATCGGCTGATCAGTATGGACAGTTCAATGCTGCGAGTGAGGCACGTGCTCCTTCGAAGAATAAGCTGGCTACACAGATTGCTGAGAAATATAATCACATTGTATAGATCCAAAGTGAGATTGCTCAACTGGAGGCCAGCTTGAGGACAATGACGTCTAAACATGAGGACTATTTGGCTCAGGCTGCCATGACCGCCACAACATCCGACCAATTAAAAGAACGGCTGGTGAAGTTGGAGGGAGAGCACATGAATCTGATCCCCTTCTAGGATGAAGCTGCTCGTTAAGAAGAGGCGCGCCATCGTGCTACCACGAAGTCCGAAGCCGAAATTACGGCTCTAAGGGATAATATCAATCGATTGTGTATCCCTTAGATTTTTGTTTGTAACTGTTTCTTTTTTAGCCGTCAAGACTCTTATATCCTTTTCTCCGTCTTCTGATAGACGCTTTAATAAAGAATCTTTTGTCTTTCAAAATTCATGAATGGAGTTTTGTGAAATATCAGAACTAGAGGTAATGTGGACGTAGTAAGGATATTTCTGGTGGGTATTCCGCTGAAGAATTTGATGTGGACCTATTATCCATTTTATATTCAGGGTTCTTGAATATAGATAATAATTTGAAAGAAGCTGCTAATAGAGGTAATATGGACGTAATAGCAGAGGATGTTCTATATCTGACCAGAGGTAATATGTACGTGGAAGGATATATAACATTCGGTAGGAGTGGATAATTCAGAGGTAATATGGACGTGATTATCCTTGCTGGATGCTTTGCTCAGAGGTTATATGGACGTGGCAAAACGCTTCTTAATCATCCCACTGGAGAAATAATTATCGAAAAACAATTCAGAGGTAATAGGAACGTGACTTGTTTTCATCAAACCAAGTTTAGGGAGAGTCAAAAACGGAAATGATTCCACTAGGGAAATATTTTAGAGGACCCATTATCCATGGCATATTCAAGACTCTTGAAATATGGATAATAGTTAGATGATTTTCGAATCACATAAACATTGTACTGTATATTTACATGACTGAAAATATGGTATATGTCAATGCTGTTACACATAATATTCCTTCAGGAACTTGTCGTTGATGGGCATCATAAGCAAGTCACCATCAGGCTTGGTTAGTCGATATGCACCGTTAGAATAGACCGATTTCATAATAAAAGTACCTTCCTATTTATGCTAGAATTTTTCTTTTGTCTTGTGCGTAATGACCATTGGTCTTCTCATTGCTAAGACTAGATCACCAACTTGGAAGATTCTTTCCTTCACCATTTTATTGAAGGATCTAAAAAAGCGTGCTTGGTATAGCTCAATGCGCTGCTGAGCTAACCAGTATTTTTCGTCTAGCGCTTTGAGCTCCTATAGTCACAGACGGTAGCTTTCTTCCGTTGTCAACTCACTGGCTAAGGCTACTTGAAGAGAAGGAATCTGGATTTCTAGGGGAAGAATTGCTTTGCTCCCATAAACCAGAGAGAATGGCGTACTGCATGTTGGAGTCCGTACCGTCGTACGATAGGCCTAGAGACATTCGCTGAGCTTCTCATTCCAATCGCGCTTGTTTGAAGACACAAACTTCTTGAAAAGTTTAATGATGGTTTTATTGAAGGCTTCTGCTAACCCATTAGTCGCTGGATTGTAGGCAGTAGAGGCTACATTCTGGGTTCGATTCTTATCGCAGAACCGATAAAATGCATGGCTCGCGAATTATGGACCATTATCATGGATGATCCTGCGGGATAGGCCGAAGCGATAGATAACGTGATGTTTGATGAAACTGATCACGTTCGACGTCTTCACTTTGGTGAGCGGTATAGCTTCCGCCCATTTGGAGAAGTAATCGGTTATAGCTAGGATGAACCGATGTCCTCTTGAAGATGGCGGACAGATTGGGCCTATGACATCCATACCCCAGGCTTCAAAAGGCCAAGATGCTGCCGTCGGGTGTAGAAACTCCGAAGGTTGATGAATAAAGTCGACATTGAACTGACAAGCCCTACACTTTTTTGCATATTCAACAGCATCTGCTATCATCGTGGGCCAATAATAACCCATTCGTCTGAGGTGATATTATAATTTGGAACCTGGTTGATGTGTACCACAAACTCCGTCGTGAGCCTCCCGGAGTGCATATTTGGCTTCTGTGTCTGATAAACATCGTAACAGTATCCCGTCGTAAGAGCGTCGGTATAGCATTTTGGTAGCTGTATTATAGTAAAATTTGAGGGATCGTCTTTGGACAGATACTGCTTCTTTTGGGTCTTCAGGGAGGATTCCATAGACAGCGTAGTCTATGGAAGGAAATCTCCAGTCTTTAATGTTGATGTTTGTTTTCGTTGTGTAACTGTAATGAATATGCAAGGCATCTTTCATACAGAATAGTTCTCGACCAGACACTGTGATCGACTGCTGAGTATTGGTAGGAACGGTCAGGGAAGTAGCGAGATCGGTTAAAGCATCTGCTTCTATATTCTGTAGTCGAGGCACGTGCTCGATAAAGAATCTAGCGAAAGTAGAAGCCAATTCAATTGTCGCTTTGTGATATGGGATGAGATCTTCATGACGAACTTCATAATCCCCTCGGACCTGACTAACTATTAGCTTAGAATCGACGTAAGCTTCTAGATAGTCAACTCCCAGTTGTTTTGCCAATTAAGGGCCGATCAATAGGGCATTATATTCGGCCACGTTGTTGGTGCAGGGTGTAGTGCCCCGCTCCGCGAAGGCACTAAATAAGCAGAGAGATCAGATTGCTGGCTCTGCAACAGAAGACGATTGATCTGGGTGAGTGGACAAAGACTCATTTTATGATTCGCTTGCACCTAATAAGAATCGGAGTTTTGAATGATTATTGTTGCTAATAAAAAGATGGTAATCATTGAGTATGCTTGTAAGAGATTTCACACGTTGCTATGCTAAGAATAAGAAAAGAGTTAACCTGTATGCTAAGAAGATGAATTGTTGTATGCTAATAAGAAACGACATGATGCCTTGTTAAGAAATGAATGTTGCCTTGGTCGATAAAATGTTGCCATATTAAATCAATGAGTTGATGTTGTGCTAATTTAGAGATGTGCCTCGAATGAATGAACTGTTGCCATGCTTAATAAGAAAAGAAAAGAGAATGTTTACATGTCCCTGAATAGAGTATGATTATCAAAAGTAGAGTTCATGCTTGTTGTTATCGTGCTTGCTTAAACAGAGATTGTTTATTGTCCCTTGATTGTTGCTATAAAGAGAGAGATGTACAGTGAAGGCACCTTGTGCTGTTAAAAAAGATGATACGGCTTATTCGTATAGAGAAAAGAGTAGAGCTATTGGCTCGATACATGAAAAAGAAGAAGATGAAAATGTTTACAAGTTGCTAGATTGATGCTTGATAGTTTTATTTGATAGTTGCATTTGCATTGGTCTTCGACAACTTGTGCACAAGTATAGATCCTCACGATCGGTTCTGGGACGTCGGAGCCGTTCAGCCTAGGGGGGATAGAGTAATACCCCGCAGTAAAGAGACCGAGGGGTGTATAGAGTGTCCACTAGCGACGAGCTGAACCCAAGAGTCATAGCGGCTAAATCATGGATTTCCCATGGACCATCATATAGATAAGTGTCGGTTGGTAAAGAGGCGAACCATGCGCACATTTTTTAGTATGTGCGTTATCAGTACAAGCTGACCCGGAGCATCACAACTACTGGTCTAAGTATATATTAGTGCAGAGCTGAGCCTTGCGTCACAACTGCCAATCGAGTTGCATGAGTCGGCAAAAGAATGTTTTGTTGAGAGCTAACGATGCAGAGACGAACAGAGAACAATATTGGTTTTATCATTTTATGCTAATTCTTGTCTTATGCAGGGATGGACGGTAGTCTATGGTAAGAATCACTTAAAAGTGATACATATGTACTGCTTAAGTCTTTGACATAAATTGCTTGTAGAGATTTATCTATATGCTATGTCCCCTTTTACAGAAAAGATATAATATCGTGCTTATAATTGTCCCTAAGAGTTGCTTGAATAAAGAAATGATTATGCTCATGAAACACGCTGCATACTGTACATGAAATGAATAGTCATAGTGCTTGGAGATGATTAGTCCCCTGTATGCTTTACATAAAAAGAAAAGAAATAAACTGTGGCTTTTCAAAAGCATTTTCAAAAAGAGATGTAAACTGACTCTGTATGCATGGAATGAACATAGGTAAAAGTAGCAAGATCACATCACAAGAAAATCTGTTCTCACTAAATGAACAGTGATCATTTCAGAAGAATGTAGCCCCTTTGTTCATAATTCACCAGTATGTTGATATACTGACCCACCATCAGTCTGCATGCAGGTGCAATATGCATCGAGAAGGATAGTCCGAATCGATAGCCCGTGTCTCATCCTTAGGAGCCAGAAATCAGAAGAGATGCCAAGAGATAAAATCTGTTACCAGAGTTAGTTTTGTAGATAAAGGAATGTAATATATGGAAACGGGATCATTGTAATCTATAATTTTTTGAGAGAATGTAACATTGTATCAGAAAGAATCGAGAGCTTGTAATCTGTTGAAATGAAATCAATAAAGAGAATTGTTTTTTGTTACCATTGTGTTCAATGCATGTATTCTGAATTATGTCCGCTGCTGCTTCAATTATCTGCAATATGTTCCGCTGCGTTATTATCAACCTTGTCTATCTTGTCTTGTTACAGGTCTTGGCCTTGTGCAAGCGCAACTTAGGCTTGCACGACATCACGCCTTAGCGAGGATGAACGGTCTCAAAGAGTCCGAAGCGAAGACAAAAGGACTCTGCGGGATCGGGGTTTGACAGAATGGTATCAGAGCAACACGATCCTCTGGCCAATTGATTTGATTGAATTCAAAGAAGTTATCCTCATCGAAAATTTCCTTGCCCACTTGATATCATCAATGAGATGAACGTTCCATACAATAAGTCCGTAAATATTTTTATGATGCCGACATATATTTTTATCGATTTGATTGATTAAGATTGAAATATTTTATTGAACAAGAGTTTTGTTATGACCTGAATTGAGAGTTTTATAGATTGATGATGGCGAAGGATGAGGACTATCGCTGCTATGGATATCGTAAGTTTCTCCTTAAGTTTCAAGGAAAAAACTTTTTCTCGGTGGGTAATTATGTAGTATCCCGCTCCGCGAAGGCACTAGATAAACAGAGAGATCAGATTGCTGGCTCTGCAACAGAAGACGATTGATCTGGGTGAGTGGACAAAGACTCATTTTATGATTCGCTTGCGTCGAATAAGAATCAGAGTTTTGAATGATTATTGTTGCTAATAAAAAGATGGTAATCATTGAGTATGCTTGTAAGAGATTTCACATGTTGCTATGCTAAGAAAAAGAAAAGAGTTAACCTGTATGCTAAGAAGATGAATTGTTGTATGCTAATAAGAAACGACATGATGCCTTGTTAAGAAATGAATGTTGCCTTGATCGATAAAATGTTGCCATATTAAATCAATGAGTTGATGCTGTGCTAATTTAGAGATGTGCCTCGAATGAATGAACTGTTGCCATGCTTAATAAGAAAAGAAAAGAGAATATTTACATCTCCCTGAATAGAGTATGATTATTAAGAGTAGAGTTCATGCTTGTTGTTATCGTGCTTGCTTAAATAGAGATTGTTTATTGTCCCCTGATTATTGCTATAAAGAGAGAGATGTACAGAGAAGGCATCTTGTGCTGTTAAAAGAGATGATACGGCTTGTTCGTATAGAGAAAAGAGTGGAGCTATTGGCTCGATACATGAAAAAGAAGAAGATAAAAATGTTTACAAGTTGCTAGATTGATGCTTGATAGTTTTATATAATAGTTGCATTTGCATTGGTCTTGGACAACTTGTGCACAAGTATAGATCCTCACGACCGGTTCTGGGGTGTCGGAGCCGTTCGGCCTAGGGGGATAGAGTAACACCATGCGGTAAAGAGACCAAGGGGTGTATAGAGTGTCCACTAGCGACGAGCTGAACCCAAGAGTCACAGCGGCTAAATCATGAATTTCCCATGGACCATCATATAAATAAGTGTCGGTTGGCAAAGAGCCGAACCATGCGCACAGTTGCTAGTGTGTGCGTTATCAGTACAAGCTGACCCGGAGCGTCACAACTACTGGTCTACTTATATATTAGAGCAGAGCTGATCCTTGCGTCACAGCTGCCAATCGAGTTGCATGAGTCGACAAAAGAATATTTTGTTGAGAGCTAACGATGCAGAGACGAACAGAGAACAATGTTGGTTTTATCATGTTTATGCTAATCCTTGTCTTGTGCAGGGATGGACGGTCGGCTATGGTAAGAATGCTTAAAAGTGATACATATGTACTGCTTAAGTCTTTGACATGAATTGCTTGCAGAGATTTATCTATACAATAAAATGCCATGTCCCCTTTTACAGAAAAGATATGTTATCGTGCTTATAATTGTCCCTAAGAGTTGCTTGAATAAAGAAATAATTATGCTCATGAAACACGCTGTGCACTGCACATGAAATGAATAGTCATAGTGCTTGGAGATGATTAGTCCCCTGTATGCTTTACATAAAAAGAAAATAAATGAACTGCGGCTTTTCAAATATGTTTTCAAAAAGAGATGTAAACTGACTCTGTATGCATGGAATGAACATAGGTAAAAGTAGCAAGATCATATCACAAGAAAATATTTTCTCACTAAATGAACAGTGATCGTTTCAGAAGAATGTAGCCCATTTGTTCACAATTCACCAGTATGCTGATATACTGACCCAACATCAGTCTGCATGCAGGTGTAATATGCATCGAGAAGGATAGTTCGAAGTGATAGCCCGTGCCACATCCTCAGGAGCCAGAAATCAGAAGAGATGCCAAGAGATGACATCTTTTACCAAAGTTGGTTTTGTATATAAAGGGATGTAATGTTTGGGAACGAGATCATTGTAATCTGTAAAGTTCTGAGAGAATGTAACATTGTATCAAAGAGAATCGAGAGCTTGTAATCTGTTGAAATAAAATTAATAAAGAGAATTGTTTCTTGTTACCATTAACTACAAGAAAAATGACGATTCTTGACGGTTTATAAGTTGATGGTCGTGAAAAACCGTCAAGAAATGGGTTATCTTGACGGATTTAGCCTTACGTCAAAAATGCCTTATTTTATGTTAATTTAGCAATCTTACAGTATAATAGTTGACAGTTTTAGAGGATCCGTCAAGAAACATCCTTTTATTTAGTGACAGTTCGGTAATAACCGTCAACTAATATATGACTAAAAATATTGGCACAATTTTTTCAGCTGCCATTTTGGTAATTTTTTTGAAATGTAAATCCATATTGACGTTAGTCATTCCATCCCGTTTCATTTATTTCTCGATTCTTTCCCCTCCTTTATATTTCTCCATATCTCTCATCCACCAGCTGATGGAGAAGGAGAGCTCAAATCTATATCTCCCTTCTTCTCTTCCTCCTCTACATCTCCATTCTCCTAATATTCCTCTTCCTCCTCATTTCTTCTCCTATAGGCCCAAAACCCTAATCCCCAAATCCACCTAATCTCGTCCCCAAATCCTAACCCTGCATCTGTAGCACCCAGTTTCTAAAATAAGGGTAATTTGGAAATTTTATAATCATAATCATTTAATAATAATATTTAAACCATGTTATGATTTTTGTTGATTTTTAGTTAATTTAAAACTATTTAAAATCATGACTTGTGATTTTGATGATTGACTAGTGTAACCCTAGAGTTTGTTGAGCCCAGAGACTAACCATGACCAAGGGAGCCTAGCTATGTGATTAGGATGACTAATTACTAGTTTTTAGCCTAAGGGTATTTTGGTCATTTTGACAATTTTGTAAAATTGTAAATTGTGTAAATTAAATATTTTGCTAATCTATTAGTTAAGACTTGACCTAGAAGTTGACCCTAATCTAGATGATAGTCATAACCATAGAGACTAAGTTAGATGGTTTCAACTAAGTAATTAAATTAGGTTAATATCTAGATATTTATTAATAGGATATTTTAGGCTAAAGGTTAAGGAATGTTACTTTAATTGTGAGACTTTCGATTGGCTAAAATTTGTTGGAGAAGCCTTGACCACTCATCCTAAACCCTAACCCTAACCTAATGGCAGCCATCAAACATCCCCCCCTCTATAAATACAACACATTAACCATTTAGCATTTTTTTAATCATTTGAATTGCCTCTTTTAGTGTTCTTCCTCAACTCCTTCCCAAATATCCAAATCAACTCCAAATTGAGCCTAGTCTTTTGCATTGGACTCCCCTACACTAGAGGACACCATTAGTGGACAGCTAGCAAGGATTCAGAGGCTCGGGATCGTCGCAAGTTGTAGAAGAGCCCTCATTCAAATAGCTTAAAATTGAGGTTTCACCCTCAATAGGTAAAACCCATCAAACCTATTCAAATTATAGTTTTCTTCCCATGGATGCATTCATTTAGGGTCCCCCTAGGTGTAGCCCAAGTTTGGTAGGATTTCGTGTCCGTTCGATACCCGTATCGGACACGTATCGGCGTTTTTAATAAGGTGTTCGATGAAATGTTTGTTAGAAATAAATTGTGTTAATTTTAGAATTTAATTGAATAGAAAATTAGCTTATTATGTGTAGATCACAACCCAATTTGATTGAGTCGAATTCGGTGCACCCTCGTATCCAAATTTGGACACACACGCACGCACGAGGATACCGTACGGCTGCCCTGCTGCTCGAGTGTCCAAGAGGACACGACACAGCACCTCGACACACAAAAACTTGTATGTGGGTGCGGGCAATGACTGTCATTGAGCATACGAAATTTCAGGAAAAACCATCGAGTGGTTAGGGAGAAATCGGGGCTGCACCGATTCTCGACTGACTGTGCACACACGAAAATCCCTCACTGATACGCTGTTAAATCTTTGGACACGAGTCACTTGGACACATTGCAGGCACTTGTACACGTAGTCCTATGCTAGGCATACACGTGGACGTGACCACGTGGCAAGAAGTGTCACGTGTCGTGTCCACGAGGCGACTGCATCGCAGCACGATGCAGTCTGTGCGCAGTTTTGTATCCGTGTTCGTGTGGTCATTTAGACACGTTCATGTCCAGTTATTGGACACAAAGTTGACCCCCATGACACGTACTATGTGTACTCATGAGTGTACATGTTAATTAGTAGGATTCATGGGTTAATTAGGTTTTCGATTTTAGTTTTTTAAGGTATCAGTGTTTTCCAGATTTTATTCAATATGAACTATCAATTTCTGAATTGATTCCTGAAAATGAAATGTTGATGTTCATGTTCAATAAGATTAGTTAACTATGGTTGGTAACCTGGGTTTATAACTGAAAATTTTATCTGTTTAAATTCCTTATTTCCCGTTCTCAAATTGGTTGAAAAACTGAACTGAAAACCTGTTTTCAGGTTTATTCACAATTGTGAATATAGGTTCTCAGTGGGGTCGTAAACCTGAGAATGTGAATTTTCTGAGATTAAAAATGTTAATGTTGATTTTTATATTGATTCCCAATTATTAATGTTGTGTATGATTTTGTTTTCAAGCAAATGGGTTTCAAGGAGTTCGAATGTTTTGGTTTTGAGTTGATTGAACTGTTGATATCAAAACTGAAACCTGAGTCCCCTTGTTGAAAACTGAGATTTACTAAGTTGTCCAAAACTAAGATTTACCAAGTTATCAAAACTGAGATTACCAAGTCATAAAACCTGAGATTCACAGGTGAATGAGGAGTTTTGATTTCTGTTTAGAATGTGAAGTAAAAACCTGAGATTGAGTGACTGGTAACAATGTTAGTCTAGTTGGAATTTAGGTAGTAACCTGTTAACTGAAACTCACTGAGAATAGGTTCACCTATCAACTGAGTTTAAATGGTTCCTTGATTGTTGTATATAACTGATTTGTTGATACTTAAACTGATATGGGTTGCAAGGAAGGCAGAGGGTATATGAGTCTTGTGGAGGGATAAGGCTCATATATTGTGTGGGTGCCTATATATATGTGTGTGTGTGTGTGTAAGTATAAATTCTTTATGTTTCTATTTAGGGTTGTGTGGGAATATGTTATAGGCAAATATAGGTAAATGGTTGAAGTTAGGTACTAGAAGTTAGTGTATGAGTTAGTGCCAATGTATTAGGGCTAGTTCAGGTTAGTGAGAGTTGGAATGGGGTATTAGCCTACCCCATGAGGACAAGGTGGAAAAAAATAGATAGGTAATGTATTGGAAACGTTTTGGATTTGAGATATAGGAAGTAATATAAGGGTAATATACAATATATAGAGTATAGGATCAATATTATATATATAAATATATATTGTATAGATAGACAAGTAGGAAATAACTTGGAATAGGTTAGATTGACCCTGGTATTGACCAGAGTTGACTATGAGTGGACTTGACCTAGAAATAGACACACTAGGCCTATTTAGACTTGTAAACTATAGTTTGATTCTTAGTTGACCTAGTTTGACCTAGACAGTTGACTTTGACCTAGTTGACTTAGAATCATGTAGTTTGTATTGCAGATTTCCATTATTTCTATTTGAGTACTTAAATAACATGTTTTACTCTAAATAGGACTCTGTGACACCAGTTCAGACATCTATTCATATCAGTCATACAGGGTGACAGGCGAGTACATTCTCTGATCATTTCATACTTGTTAGGATTTATATTCTTGCTCTAGATTACTTTACATGATGCTGTCACGTTGTTATCACGGATTGGTACTATATGGATCTTGTTATGCGATGTTATCTCTCGGGGTACATCAGATACAGTTGTCATGTGCTTTTCACGAACATCTTGTATTTTATGTACACCGCTTTCATGTATACTCTTGTGCAATCTTGTACTCTCATGATCACGTGAGCAAACATGATAAAAATCTCTTGTACAAGGTAACGTAACTTGATTGGATCCTTGTGTATTGATTGGGGAGGGTGAGTATGAATGGTTATGTGATTATATCCCATCTTGTGCAATCTTGTGCGCATCTATTGCACACTCACGTATGATGGAGCTACCTATTGTTATTGTATGACCTAAGCCATTTACGTAACCATATTGTGCTCTAAATCACTAGTATTGCAGTTTTACTTATCCTATATATATAATTCAGTTATAAATTCTCTCTTGTTTTCATATACTTTTTCTTACAGTTCATGTATCTTACTCTTTGCATGCTTTACATTTTCCAACATGATATAAACTGTGTGAGATGTATTGTGCTCGCTCCTGTCCTGACTGGACCTGTTGAAAATATTACAGATGATGATGGTGACTGCCCTACCTTCTATGGGACACATGAGGGTGACCTTCAGGAGCCTGAGGAGCATCTAGCTCAGTAGAGGGTGCCTAGTCTAGTCTAGTCTAGTCCAGTATTTACAGCTTTCAGTTTGTATCGGATTGTTTCGATTGTTAGTTGAGATTTAGTTATATTTCAGGACTTGTATTTATTTGTGTTGGACATCTACTTTGTGTGGTGTGATAACTCTATTTATATTCAGTTCCTTTCTTTTATCTGATTCCATATCATGCTCTATCCTTCCTAGACTTGTGATTGAGATATAGAGTTGAGATGTTATATTATACCTCCGTGCGGAGATGATATGTTTATATCATATTGTTGTTAGATGTTAGATGTTATAGACGAACTATACAATGTTCTACCGTCGACACTGCGGCGTAGGCTGGACGTACCCACGTTCTCGTGCCCTTCCTCAGTGTGTGGGTCGTGACCCATTTTTGTGGTGGCCTATACAGGTATGAGTCGCAACTAGTGCGATTTCGTAGTGGTGCTCGACTTTGAGTGCTGCTACGAACCTGCTGTTAGGATATAGGATTTGGCAGTATAAAGAGTTACTCAATCACATTTTAGGAAAAACTCTGATCTTTTGATTACCATGACAACTCTTCTTGTAATTGAATTTAATTATCCTTTCTTGATTTTCTTTATCATGTACCATATTGATCTCCTTGTTTCAAATCTGCCCTCAGGATGCCGCTTACTCGTTCTCAGGCAGCAGGGCCTAGTACAGTTCCAGAGAGGTCAGGTCCGGGAGGTCTTCTACCTCCGGCTACGGGAGTAGCAGCCGAGGGAGCTGCCACCTCAGTTCCTGCCCTTCAGGCAGGAGTAGCAGCGACTGTTACAGGAGGTCTTCCACCTCCAGCTGCGGGACCGTCCCTAGTCATTTCTGAGGCTCTTCTACCGCCACCTCCGCTACCGACGGATGCACAGCAGATGATGGCCCTTATACTGCAGATGATGCAGACCCAGAGGGCCCAGGCAGAGGCACAGCAGCATCAGGCTGACGCATCCCACCGTCAGACAGAGGTTCTACGATAGAGTATGGAGAACTCGTATCAGCTTGCACTGGCAGCAGTGGAGAGAGTGGCACCGGGTACGGTGCAGGGCCCTACTGGCCAACAGCCGTACCAGCAGCAGTCCAGGCCGGGGACAGTATTAGACTTTAGGAAGATGAGCTCCAGGGACTTCACGGGTACGGCAGGCATCCTCTATGCAGACGACTGGCTAGAGGATGTGCAGCGGAGCATGGAGCTGGCAGAGCTTCCTAGAACACTTTGGGTTTCGGCCGCAGCCAGCCGATTCTTCGACATCGTGCTGACATGGTACCGCACGGATCCTCATGCATCGGTAAGAGGGCTGACATGAAAGAACTTCTGGAGGCTCTTCAAGAAGTTCTTCCCGGACGTGGCTCTTACAGCATTGGAGGGCCAGTTCATGGGTCTAGTACAGGGGAACTCGTCGGTGGACGAGTATGCAGCTGAGTTCTTCCGCCTTAGCAGGTTCGCTCCCGATATGATCCAGGGTGAGGGGCAGAAGGCTCATAAGTTCCGTAGGGGACTTATTCATGTAGTACGCACCCGTACCTCAGGTCGTCGTGACGCGACGTTCGATCAGATATTGATGGACGTACAGATTGCAGAGGAGGACTTCGGCCTCAAGCCGAAGAGGGGCAGTGATACCTTATGGGCTAGTTCTAGTGCAGGGCCAGCCAAGCGCCCTCACATACAGCAGAGGCCAGTTCAGCAGCCGCTTCAGGGCCAGGGACATGTACTTCACCAGCAGGCACCCAGGCAGCAATAACACACTACATGTGACTTCTGCAAGAAGCAAGGTCACGGATAGGGCGACTGCAGGGAGAGGCAGGGCCTGTATTTACTTTGTGGTTCGGCAGAGCATCAGTTGAGGAAGTGTCCCAAGAACTTGGCACGATTGACTCAGACAGTAGCAGGAGCTAGAGCTCCGATAGGGCAGCAGACAGGACCACCGTTGCAGACTCAGCAGCAGAGGTTTGCCCAGCATCAGCAACAGGCCAAGAAAGGCCAGCAGGGATGAGCTTTTGCCATGGCAGTCGAGGATGCACAGGCAGAGGGAGAGCTGATTGCAGGTTCCAATCTTTTCGATTCCATTTCCGCGTTTGCTCCCTTATAACTGTCTTGAAATTCGATTCTATCCATACCTGGTAGTTGATAAATTTGTTCGGATAGTTTATTGTGATTTATTTTCTTCTAAGATAAGTCGTATGGGCTAGGTCGTCTCGATTATGGGATCTAGAGTCTTCTATAGTCATGATAGCTGGCATAGTGAGGACACATAGTCAGATTTTGGATGTACTTCTCGGGTATGGAAATTTAAGGTTTTCGCGGCCAAGCATTCAGCAATGCGAAAATTTTAAATACCATGATTCTAGAGAAATGTACCTTAGTCAAGGACTTTGTGAATATCATAGCCTTGCTTACTAGCATGACGAAGATTCCGAGTATCATGATTTTGGACAGACGTATATGATTATCGGACTGTATGTTAAGACTGTGATTATTGGAGATGTTGACCTAGAAGGAGTACGACCATCTTAATTTCGAGGACGAAATTCTTCTAAGGAGGGTAGACTTGTAGCACCCAGTTTCTAAAATTAGGGTAATTTTGAAATTTTATAATTATAATTATTTAATAATGATATTTAAACCATGTTATGATTTTTGGTGATTTTTAGTTAATTTAAAACTATTTAAAATCATGACTTGTGATTTTGATGATTAACTAGTGTAACCCTAGAGTTTGTTGAGCCCAGAGACTAACCATGACCAAGGGAGCCTAGCTATGTGATTAGGATGACTAATTACTAGTTTTTAGCCAAGGGTATTTTGGTCATTTTGACAATTTTGTGAAATTCTAAATTGTGTAAATTAAATATTTTGCTAATCTATTAGTTAAGACTTGACCTAGAAGTTGAGCCTAATCTAGGTGATAGTCATAACCATAGAGACTAAGTTAGATGGTTTCAACTAAGTAATTAAATTAGGTTAATATCTAGATATTTGTTAATAGGATATTTTAGGCTAATGGTTAAGGAATGTTACTTTAATTGTGAGCCTTTAGATTGGCTAGAATTTATTGGAGAAGCCTTGACCACTCATCCTAAACCCTAACCCTAACCTAATGGCAGCCATCAAACATCCTCCCTCTATAAATACAACACATTAACCATTTAGCATTTTTTTAATCATTTGAATTGCCTCTTTTAGTGTTCTTCCTCAACTCCTCCCCAAATATCCAAATCAAATCCAAATTGAGCCTAGTCTTTTGCATTGGACTCCCCTATACTAGAGGACACCATTAGTGGACAGCTAGCAAGGATTCAGAGGCTCGGGATCGTCGCAAGTTGTAGAAGAGCCCTCATTCAAATAACTTAAAATTGAGGTTTCACCCTCAATAGGTAAAACCCATCAAACCTATTCAAATTCTAGTTTTCTTCCCATGGATGCATTCATTTAGGGTCACCCTAGGTGTAGCCCAAGTTTGGTAGGATTTCGTGTCCGTTCGATACCCGTATAAGACACGTATCGACGTTTTTAATAAGGTGTTCGATGAAATGTTTGTTAGAAATAAATTGTGTTAATTTTAGAATCTATTAATTGAATAGAAAATTAGCTTATTATGTGTAGATCACAACCCAAATTTATTGAGTCGAATTCGGTGCACCCTCGTGTCCAAATTTGGACACCCACGCACGCACGAGGACACCGTACGGCTGCCCTGCTACACGAGTGTCCTAGAGGACACGACACAGCTCCTCGACACACAAAAACTTGTGTGTGGGTGTGGGAAATGACTGTCATTGAGCACACAAAATTTCAGGCAAAACCATGGAGCGGTTAGGGAGAAATCGGGGCTGTACCGATTCTCGACTGACTATACACACACGAAAATCCCTCACTGATACGCTGTTAAATCTTTGGACACGAGTCACTTGGACACGTTGCAGGCACTTGTGCACGTAGTCCTATGCTAGGCTTACACGTGGACGTGACCACGTGGCAAGAAGTGTCACGTATCGTGTCCACGAGGCGACTGCATCGCAGCACGATGCAGTCTGTGCGCAGTTTTGTATCCGTGTTCGTGTGGTCATTTAGACACGTTCGTGTCCAATTATTGGACATGAAGTTGACCCCCATGACACGTACTATGTGTACTCATGAGTGCACATGTTAATTAGTAGGATTCATGGGTTAATTAGGTTTTCGAATTCAATTTTTTAAGGTATCAGTGTTTTCCAGATTTTATTCAATATGAACTATAAATTTCTGAATTGATTCCTGAAAATGAAATGTTGATGTTCATGTTCAATAAGATTAGTTAACTATGGTTGGTAACCTGGGTTTATAACTGAAAATTTCATCTGTTTAAATTCCTTATTTCTCGTTCTCAAATTGGTTGAAAAACTGAACTGAAAACCTGTTTTCAGGTTTATTCATAATTGTGAATATAGGTTCTCAGTGGGGTTGTAAACCTGAGAATGTGAATTTTTTGAGATTAAAAATGTTAATGTTGATTTTTAAATTGATTCCCAGTTATTAATGTTGTGTATGATTTGGTTATCAAGCAAATGGGTTTCAAGGAGTTCGAATGTTTTGGTTTTGAGTTGATTGAACTGTTGATATCAAAACTGAAACTTGAGTCCCCTTGTTGAAAACTGAGATTTACCAAGTTGTCCAAAACTGAGATTTACCAAGTTATCAAAACTGAGATTACCAGGTCATAAAACCTGAGATTCACAAGTGAATGAGGAGTTTTGATTTCTGTTTAGAATGTGAAGTAAAAACCTGAGATTGAGTGACTGGTAACAATGTTAGTCTAGTTGGAATTTAGGTAGTAAACTGTTAACTGAAACTCACTGAGAATAGGTTCACCTATCAACTGAGTTTAAATGGTTCCTTGAATGTTGTATATAACTGATTTGTTGATACTTAAACTGATATGGGTTGCAAGGAAGGCAGAGGGTATATGAGCCTTGTGGAGGGATAAGGCTCATATATTGTGTGGGGGCCTATATATATATATATATATGTGTGTGTGTGTGTAAGTAGGAAATTCTTTATGTTTCTATTTAGGGTTGTGTGGGAATCTGTTATAGGCAAATATAGGTAAATGGTTGAAGTTAGGTACTAGAAGTTAGTGTATGAGTTAGTGCCAATGTACTAGGGCTAGCTCAGGTTAGTGAGAGTTGGAATGGGGTAATAGCCTACCCCATGAGGACAACGTGGAAAAAAATAGATAGGTAATGTATTGGAAATGTTTTGGATTTGAGATATAGGAAGTAATATAAGGGTAATATACAATATATAGATCAGTTTGGACATCTATTCATATCAGTCATACAGGGTGACAGGCGAGTACATTCTCTGATCATTTCATACTTGTTAGGATTTATATTCTTGCTCTACATTACTTTACATGATGCTGTCACGTTGTTATCACGGATTGGTACTATATGGATCTTGTTATGCGATGTTATCTCTCGGGGTGCATCAGATACAGTTGTCATGTGCTTTTTACGAACATCTTGTATTTTATGTACACCGCTTTTATGTATACTCTTGTGCAATCTTGTACTCTCATGATCACGTGAGCAAACATGATAAAAACCTCTTGTACAAGGTAACATAACTTGACTGGATTCTTGTGTATTGATTGGGGAGGGTGAGTAGGAATGGTTATGTGATTATATCCCATCTTGTGCAATCTTGTGCGCATCTATTGTACACTCACGTATGATGGAGCTACCTATTGTTATTGTATGACCTAAGCCATTTACATAACCATATTGTGCTCTAAATCACTAGTATTGTAGTTTTACTTAGCCTATATATATAATTCAGTTATAAATTCTCTCTTGTTTTCATATACTTTTTCTTACAGTTCATGTATCTTACTCTTTGCATGCTTTACATTTCCCAACATGATATGAACTGTGTGAGATGTATTCGCTTCTGTCCTGACTGGACCTGTTGAAAATATTACAGATGATGATGGTGACTGCCCTACCTTCTATGGGACACATGAGGGTGACCTTCAGGAGCCTGAGGAGCATCTAGCTCAGTAGAGGGTGCCTAGTCTAGTCTAGTATTTACAGCTTTCAGTTTGTATCGGATTGTTCCGATTGTTAGTTGAGATTTAGTTATATTTCAGAACTTGTATTTATTTGTGTTGGACATCTACTTTGTGTGGTGTGATAACTCTATTTATATTCAGTTCCTTTCTTTTATCTGATTCCATATCGTGCTCTATCCTTCCTAGACTTGTGATTGAGATATAGAGTTGAGATGTTATATTATACCTCTGTGCGGAGATGATATGTTTATATCATATTGTTGTTAGATGTTAGATGTTATAGACGAACTATACAGCGTTCTACCGCCGACACTGTGGCGTAGGCTGGACGTACCCACGTTCTCGTGCCCTTTCTCAGGGTGCGGGTCGTGACAGCATCCATCGGAGAGGTGCATCGGGATGGTCATCACGACCGTTCGAGAAGCCAAACGGAAGAAGAACCAGCAGCAGTAGCAGAAGAAGAAGAAGCGGGCGTCGGTGACCGAGGCCGACTGCTTTGAAGACGTCGACGACGTCGAGGAGAAATTTGACCTCCCGCCGGTACGGAATCTGGGAGTGTTCGAGGTCCCGTGGTAGGGGCGTTCAATTGCCGCCGAGATCGACGACGGCAGCGACCTCCGCGATGTCTTTTTTGCGTCGGAAGGGCCAGAGGAGGAAGAAAGCCCGGACTTTGAAATGAGCAAGTTCTCTAAGCTGCTGAAGAGGGTATCGATGGTGGAGCTGGAGGTCTACGCAAAGCTATCCTATCTCGGCATTCTCGCATACAATAATCCCAAAATCAAGGTTTGCCCTCCCTTTTTTCTTCCTCAATTGGGGTTTCTAGAAGTCCGAAAAAAAGTTTGAATCTCTATGGGAATTTTTAGGCAAATTGTTCAATTTGGCTTCTTTTCAAAGTAACGTTGAAACAGATGGGCTTCAAAGGAAAAAGATGGACTTTGTGGACTACATGCTCAGGCAAGAGGAGGAAGGAGGCGACACTAAAATGCCCTTCACCATGACCCATGTCAAGTCCACATTATTGTAAGTAAGCTAACGCATTCTTTCTTGAAGTAGTTAGTTTCTTTTCCATTTCTTGAACTACCAAACCATTTTTAATTCACTCACACTTATAATGACTGCTAAATTAAATTGCTCGTTTAGAATTAATTATTAGTGAAACATCTATGGCCATGAACTAACTGGGGAAATTACTCAGCGGGATGTGCTCACCACATACTTGTCAAGTGGTGAGCTTTGATTCTCCTACAATAGTGTTATGACATACAACTATTTACTCTCTTTTTTTTCTCAAATTTTGATCTTAGTGGTACGTTGTGGCACTATTGGAGGGGATTCCAGGATCACTGCATGTGGTATGATCTTACATCGATAGGAACTATCACATCTTTTAAACTAAATTATCCTCCGAAAAAATATTAGGATTATTACAATTTTTCTGTTTTGAAATGCCAGAATTCTTTCAGTTATATGATCTCTAGTTCTTTTTAACATTAATTGGTATAATAGTTGAGAAGGTCAAGCAAATGTGTATCCAGATCATGTCTTCTCATATGCACTAGGAATGTACTTGTTTCTTCTTCATATCTTCTAAAGTATCCCCACTCCTTTAATTGGTATAATAGGTGAGAAAGGCAAGCTAATGTGTAGCCTGCAGAGCTCTGTTATCCGAGCTTGGAGATTTCAAAACTTTTAATATGAGGTAGTGTGTAGAGGCATGGGAAGAGAAAATATTAAATGAAAGTGAAGTAATTATAGTATTGTATGCACTCACAGCCTTTTTCCATGGGGCTAGGGTTTTACCACTTAAGCCTAGTTTTTCTTTCAGGTGAAACTTAAAACCATGATTTACACCCTGCTTATGGTTTCAGGAACCATACAGACTCGTTTAGAATTAATTATTTGTATGTTTAGTATTATAACGAAAACCAATTGCTATATTAGATGCACAGCCACTCTAAAATCTGTGGTCTTCATGTCAGACATAGTGGATAAAACACGGATGCTCCAAAATGAAAATAGGCTATGCCAACTTTTCCATCTCCTTGTCATAGTGTCCTGTAAAGAAAATTTATTTTTTTTAATTTCTCTGTTGTGTTTTTGGTGTTTGATTCATGTTTAATTATACACCATTAAGTGTTAGTGTTGCTCTGAATCCCAAAAGAAGAAGGGCTGGATTTTTATTGTAAGAAAACTTTTCTTCATGTACGCGTGAATTATGGATCTATCTACAATGGACATCGTATTGGCACAACAGAGGTAGAATCTGCACTGGTCTCACATCCGCAATGTACTGAGGCTGCCATCGTTGGGGTTAAGCATGAGTTGTATATCTTATATTTCTGTGAACATTCACATTGCTTAAGTCTTTATTTTTTTTGACAGTCTTTTTTCTAGGTCAAGGGGCAGGGAATATATGCATTTGCCACCCTGGTGGAGGGTGTTCCTTGTAGCGAAGAACTCTGAAAAAGCCTCATATTGACAGTCCGAAGTCAGGTATTTCTCCCAATTGTTTTTAGCATTTTTACAGTCCTTAAACGTTACCTATTTTGACATAGTACCCCAAGTCCTAAGTGTCGCATCCTGTAATAGGCCCCTCTTAATGGTGAGCCTACTTTGAAACAGGCACATTCAAGAAACAACTTATCTATGTACATCTTGGTTAAGAATGTGATTTGGGGAATATTCTATTTGGAATGGATTATATCTATTATATTGATTTTTGTACGTAGGAGACATAATCTGTAATTATCAACAACTCTTCAATAAAGTAACAAAAAGTATTTCTTATGTAAAAGCATTAGTTATGCTTCTTCATATTTCTGGTATACCCTCTCTCTTTTTTTCTTTGATATAAAGCCAATCATTAATTATATTTATTTCTCATTTGTACCATGTCAAGCTACTTTTTCATAGATTCACATCCTTCTCCTTAAACTGATGTGGCATCGGCTCAAAATTTCAAATACCAAATGGAATCATGTGCCCACATAGTTATTAGAGTTTGTGTTTGTACTTTTTCCCTCTAGTTTCATGATTTTCCCAATCTAATTCACAAGTCCGTATCAGTGGTACACATAAGGTCACATGGAGCTTTATTAACTTTTTTTTTGGGTGAGAAGAAGAAACATTGACCTAACTTTTGAAGATTTAATTGTACAGGTTACCAGTTAACTGGTGAAACCTTAGGGGAGTTTCGGCTAATTACCCAGGAAAGATTTACTCCAATTTCACTTTTTTTCAAAGTTTTCATGAATATAATGTTTGAGAATTAAGAGGGATGGGTGGCTTAAATATTCTCTTGTTCAGTTTATTTTTCATATGTAATGCCTCCCTCCCACCTTCCTTGAAGAGGCTATCCGCCTAAAGCCAGTTTATCAATATTTAGTTTTCAGTTGATGATTTACTTTTTGGTATTCCTTTGGGTTTTTTTGGCAGAGTAATGTTCATACATTCTGTTTCTCCTGTAGTTTTTTTAATTCACATGACAGGGAATTCCATGTTGCCTCATTGCTGTATAAACCTAACTTCAAGGTCATGCCTATGGGATGGGATGGCACTACCAGAGACCCTGACAAGGTTCTTTATGAGATCTCAATGAAAGAAGGCCAGATGCTATATGAAAAGTTTCTTCTATGTCTGAACTTGAACAAGAAGAAAGTAAGTTCCTTTGCTCTATGTTGCTTCTTATTTTTTTCCTGCTACTAACACGATTTTTGAAATATTATTCACTGGTGAAGCTTGCCTTTATATTACTATACAAGATGTTATAGAATACTTTTTAGCTAACTTGTTGCACGTAGCACTGATGGTGTTTCACATTAATTCAGAGATTGACTTCTCCAACTTCTGATTTTCTAAACACAAAATTGCCTACATTGCTACTGCATCAACATTATCAAACATTGAGATATTACTTATTAGGCTCTTGTTTTTTAATGGTGGAAGGCATCCACATCGAGTAAATCAGTACCCACCAAGGTTGCTGAAATATCTTAAATATGCATACAAGTGCAAAGATCTCAATATCATAGCTTGTATATGGTCGGGTGTGGTCGGGGTTTTCTCCGCCTTCATTTATCTCCATACTCCTACAAAATCTAGGATTGGGGTTTTCTTTGCTTAAAAAGGCTCTAAAAATGCATTATGGGTACATGTTCTTGCATCGAGTCCATTTTTTCGATAATGCATTATAAAGTTTTTGATAAGTATTAATGATATAACCTCTTTATTGCTACACATTTTTTATTATTGCAAGCTGCAGTGTCAAGGAACATTAACCTGGTGTATGGTGAAGGGAACATTGGGCTGATGGGTCTGGTCTCCCAGGTTGTCTACAATGGGGGGAGGCATGTCACTGGGTGAGTAACCTATCGTTTCACATATAAATTTCTGTGCCAAACTCTAGGTGTCGAATGAAGGATGGCATTTCAATTTGTTGCTGCATGCTCTTGCATCGAGTCCATTTTTTGTTCAACCGACCAAATTAAATTTGGGTCAATATTTGCCATTTCACTCACTTAATGGTTGCCATTTGTGAAACTAAAACTATTTTGGCTTTTCTGATTGCATTTGTGAAATGAACAGTGCACACCCTCTTTGATTTTGGTTTTTAGCCCTTAGGTGATGTTTCTTAACTACATAACAAACATTGGCCATTTCAATGCCTTTTTTCTCAATTTACCTCCCCCACGATGCATTTTCTTCATAACTTTGAAATATAAATGTTACATTCTTAAGTACTCTAAGCGTAGTGCTTTTATCTTTATTTAAGTTCTAGGTCCTGTTAATTTAATTTTATCTTTTTATGTTACATTCTTAAGTAATCTACAATATGCAATTTTATGTAGCAATGCGGATAAGAACTTGCACTCATTGAATCAAAATTCTCTTAAACATCGATAGTAGGAATAACCAAACACAATACATATAACATGTGGAAAATGTCTTTACTATAAATAGGAAAAGGTATGTGGACATTGACGGTGGAACGTGTTGGTCATATCAATAGTTCTAGTTTTGTGAGACTAACTTTTTTTAAAATTAGAACCATTAGGAATTATAGTTTGTTAATTTTAGATAAATTAAGATTGTCAAAACTGGATTTGTAGTGTATGTGGAGATTAAGTAGATTATCTAAAAATGATATTGCTGAATTTGCTTATATTTATTTATAGTTTTCTACTATTAATGTCAGACCAATTTGGTAAGATGTGTTTCTTTGTTTTGTCTAGGTATCCTGCTTATAATATTTAGAAATATATACATGTGCTTGTCTATTATGTATCTTCATATTTGCTTTTGGATGTGGAAAAAGCCTACATATTGACTATCATTTGTCTCAAACATTTGTTGACTATGTCCATTTGGACCCTACTTTTGTTAAGGCATCACTTTCTTTTTTTGCTATAAAGTGAAACCATATTGATAATTTTGTAATACTTAGTTCAATATCTATATAAGAACATGTAGGGAAGTATTGATAATTTGTGTTCTTATTCTCTCAGGAACTCGTTGAAAAATGAAGGTGCATGCTGTGGATATGGGAGGGATGTGCTCCGGTCTGGTTTGCTACTTTTTTGGTTTCATTTTGTATGGTTGGATTATGTTTTGTGGTGATAAGTGATGGATGTTTGTGGTTTGGATGTTTAAGTGGTATAGAAACAACAAACATGGGATATGTGTACTTTGTGGTTGGACAAGTGAAGATTACATGTGGTGGGATGTGTATTGGAAGTTTTTGTTGTATGAACAATACAGTTTGTTAATATGAAATTTGGATTTTATAGTAATTTGATATGTGTAGCTTCTTGATTGATATTATGTGTATTTGATTAATATTATATATAATTCTTGATGGAATTTTGGCAAGCTTCTCTTGACGGTACTTTGGATAGCTTCTCTTGACGGTTGTCAAACGTCAATTTTAATTCAAATTATGTTGCATAATAGTCTGTGAATAAATCTTTTTTTTGACGGCTAACAACCGTCATCTAGGCCGGAGTCAAGAAAAGTTTTTGCCTACAATGACGGTTTCTAAAAACTGCTGTATTGACAACTAAAAACAGTCAACAAAAGTACTTCATATGAAGGCCAAAAACCGTCAAGAAAAGCCTTCATAGCGACCGTCAACCTTGTCTATCTTGTCTTGTTACAGGTCTTGGCCTTATGCAAGCGCAACTTAGGCTTGCACGGCATCACGCCTTAGCGAGGACGAACGGTCTCAAAGAGTCCGAAGCGAGGACGAAGGACTCTGCGGGATCGGGGTGGGACACAAGGTTCCATGAGAGAATATACACGATGTATAACCAGATGGTCGGGTGACACAAGCACGATGCCTACTCCGGCCACGATATTTCCTTTAGGTCCTGTTCCTGATGTACCGTCAAAGAACATTTGCCAAATGGGGATTTCTTCAGTTGCAGTGTTAGACTCTACTACTTTATCGTGGATTTCATCATAGAGTTTGGAAGATTCTGGTACTGGATGAGCTGCTAGGAAATCAGCTAACGCTTGGCCTTTTACTGCCTTCTGAGGAACGAACAACATATCGTATGGAGTCAACAGCATTGTCCATGTAGCTAAACGGGAATTAAGAGAACCCGGTTTAGTCATGAGTATTCTGAGAGGATTGAGTTTAGATATGATGATGGATCGTCTGCCTAGACACATAGTGGCGTGTCTTCTGGATAGCAAATACCAGTGCAAGGCATTCCTTTTCCACAAGTGTGTATCTGTGCTCGGCACCCACCATCGTGCGGCTGAGGTTGTAGATTGCTTGTTCATGGCCGCCTTCATTCTTCTGAGCTAATAGGGCACCAAGGGAATGGTCCATAGCGCGGACATATGGTAATAAGGGCTTCCCCATTATTGGAGCCACCAATACTGGGGGGCTTGTGAGATACTTCTTGATGTCGTCAAATACACTTTGACATTGTTCAATCCAGACGAAAGATACGCCTTTCTTCATGAGCTGAGTAAACGGTTGACACCTTCCAGAAAGGTTCGAAATGAATCGTCTGATGTAAGCTAGCATTCCTTGAAGTCCACGTAGCTCTTTGAGATTTCTTGGGGGATGCATATCGAGGATAGCTTTCTCTTTCTCCGGGTCAAGATGTATACCCTTTGAAGTGATAACGAAACCAAGGAACTTGCCGCTAGACTCCCAGAAAATACTTGGTTGGATTCATCTTGAGTTGGTGTGCACGTATTAGTTTGAACACCATTCTCAAGTATTGGAGGTGGTTGCCCTTGAGACGACTTTTAACTGCGATATCGTCTACGTAGCATTCTACTATTTTGCACAAATGATCGCAAAAAATTATGTTCATAGCTCGCTAGTATGTCGCCCATGCATTTTTCAATCCGAAGGGCATCACCGTATAACAGTATACCCCCAACGGTGTTCGAAAATATGTGTGCTTCTCATCATCGGGGAACATCTTGATCTGGTTCACTACAAAAAAAAATGTCTTTCTGGGATGCAAAAAATTCATCTTAAAAAGGCCTAAATCAGTCCCAAATTATAATTTGGGACGAATTTTAGGACGGTAAGTGACAGTGCTATTAGTGTGGCATGGCAAAAAGTTTTAGGACAGAAAATACCGTCCTAATTTGGTTTTAGGGTCGAAAAATCTAACCGTACCAAAAGAGTTTGAATTATTATATGTTTACGACGGTTTACTAAACTGTCCCAAAATAAAAGAGTTTGTGACGAATATCATCCGTCCTAGAAATATTTGCTAGCGTCACAAAAGGATGTCATTTATATCTAGGACAATTACATAACCGTCCCAAAAGTAATACTTATGAAATTATATTTTGTATTTTCCAGCTATAAAACATACAATTTAAATACACACATAACATAATTCATATGATCATTGTCTCCAGGTGTCGGAGCTCCAATACAAAAAAATGCTTAACAACATCAAGCATTCTTTACCATTAAGTAGAAGACAACAAAATCCATATATAACTATATATGTTCAATTGATAAACAACGAAAAAGCTTAACAGTAAGCATCCTTTACCATCATTTCTAAAATAAATTCAAAACACAACATCTGAAGAACAGATAGACAACTCTAGAGGGGGTGAATAGAGTTTATAACAATAATGACCAAATAAAATTTAACTCTTATCACCAACAGTAAATAATCAGAGTAGTAAATGCGAAAATAAAGAAATCAAGAGAGCATACGCAAACACAGTCATTTTTAACCTGGTTTCCCTCGTGGAGGAATAGTCCAGGCCTGAGAACTCTAGCTCAGGATAAATCCACTATTTGTGAAATAGTAGTTACACCTCGTGCCTTTTCTTCAGAAGAGCACGTCAACTTCTTACAAAGATTGCTGTGGCGATTGCAGAAGCATGAAAATTTTAGCAATGAAGCCTTATGCGCCCAAGCCAATGAGAACATATGCGCCCAAGTCAATGACGACATATGCACCCAAGTCATCCTGTGAAGCTCTATGCTCCCAAGCCACCCTGTAAAGCTCTATGCGCCCAAGACAACCTCTCCCAGAAGAAGGGCACATAGCCTGAAACAAGGCTCTGTGCCCAAGCCAAAACATCCCTTGACTCGGTCAAAGCCATGATCAAAACGTGCACCGAAGCGTACGGCCACGTCAGTATCCACGTTCAGTCGTGCACCGAAGCATGCGACCACGTCAGCACCACGATCAACCCACGACCACGCAGCTTGCATGCGCCTACATCCTATGCGCCCAAAGCAAGACCATGCGCCCATATGAAAACCAGTGTATTTTCCTCATGTGGGCATATAACATCGTTTCAGCTCAGAAACTACTATAAAAAGGGGTCTCATCCCTATTCAAAACATAGATCGGAGAGCATTTTCAAGAGCCAAATTGCTGCACTTCTTGCCAGTGAGCGGAGGGTTAGCAATTTTCTTAGGTTTTCTTTCACTTTTGTAATCGGAGTGTCAACGGAGTAAAGGAGCAACTGCCGCTCGATCTCTATTGTCCCATTCCCCAGAATTCTTTTTTGTACTCGGGGATCCTCAGCGCAGGATCTCTCAGGTTTACTCGATTTGTGGTGCCTTGCGCCAATAAAGAAAAGCCATTATTTCTTTTTCTTTTTATGTGTGTCCATAAAAATGGCGACTCTGCTGGGGACTACCTTTTCCTCTGACGAGAAGGTGTGACGCAATCCGATGCCGACAAAGTGGGAAGCACTCGAAAGATGCTGATCGTAAAATTTGATCAGCAGGCGTTCGAAGAGATGCTCTCGAGGGACGACTCTAGTCCCTCAAAATCGACGAAGCCAAACAAGTCTCGTAAGACTTGGCTTCCGAAGGCTCGCCGTGCATATCCTGCTAGTGTCATAGCAGATATACAACTGGAGGACTCTGTCACATGGGTTTATGACACTGCCATAGAAGCTCCCCAAATGAAGAAGGCTCAAACCGTTCCGGGTTCTATTGGCCCAGCGACTTCTTTCTTGCGCAACCAACAACAGAGTGTTCGACGCTCGAGACTTGACAAAGAAAAGTACTACGATGCCAAGAATCGGAGTGTCCGACACTCTGGACAAATCCAGCTAGGCTCACAAACGAAGGAGAATATGCTGGAAGAAAACAACGATGTTCCACCAAGCTTGCGCCCAAAGCTATGCGTCCAAGGGGGTGTTTGGGAGCATAACTCAAATCAGAAAGCTTCTGTCTTCAACAGACTGGGCATCCAGGGTCATGCGCCCAAGGCTATGCGCCCAGGCTCGGCTGATCCATACTATGCGCCCATATCGAGGATGCTCAAACATGCTGCCAAGAAGCATGCACCCAAAGCCAGTCTCCAAGGCCTATGAGCCCACAACAAAAAGACAGACCCCAACGCATTTAGCACGGGGCTGTCTTCAAGGACATCACAGAACATAGGTATATGGGTTGTCCCTGCACGTGAACTAAGTCTCGATGCGCCAACTCTCCTTACAAACCCACATGCAAAGCTCTTCGATGCATGTAACATGAGTTTTAAGGCAAAACTCCCTTTCGCTGACTTACGCGACATGATATATCATAAGCATAAAGCGAGGGAGGACATAACAACTCATAGTACACATCCGAGCACCAGTATTGTTATCAACTGTTGCTGCTCCAAAGCAACAAGAGTGCTTCAGAGAAAGTCCATGTTTCGACGGCTGTATTTCTCTGACGATAAAAAGCCGCTGTGTGTCTCATCCAACATGGCTTCATGGGGTCCCCCTTACGGAAGCCCCAATCAAAGATGGTAGACCACGAACCCAACTTTCTCTCTCAGTTTCACAAGAAGAAGAAGATGAAGTCTACCAACAGATGGCCAGCAGGCTGTCACATCTGAAGGAGTCTATATGGGTACTCGGTCGAAGGCAAGATCCCGTATAGATGACGATGATTCCCAAGCTGGGGGTAGTATTCCCTCAGAGTCTGAAGCGGATGACCTTCAAACTGGGGGTAGCCTCCCAGAGGACGATGATCTCTCTGAGTCTGACGGCGACTATCTACCTCCCCTACCTGAAGATGAGGGACTTGTCAACTCAGATACAGACAGTATCAGCACCAGTTGTACTGTCTCTTCTGTTCGTCCTCGCATGCTATCTACATACATGGCGAACGGAGAAAGACCTGAAGAAGCCAGTGATCAGACCAGCAAACGGCTAGAGGGTCTTGAAATAGGATTTGCCAAGATCACTGATATGCTTACCAGTATCTTGGCGGTCCAAGCAGCTGGGGCGGTCCCTCCACCTCAACAAAACGTCTCGGCTCACGCTTGTCCGGCTTATAGCAACAATCCGCCTTCGCTACAAAAGGAGTATCATTCTGTTGCACCTCCTTAAAATCTTACAAATGCTGGGGGTGGTCCTTCGCCAACAATGCCTGACAACCGTTTAGCAGCCGTTTCCCAACACCTGCTTAATTAACAGGATGCAATTGATTCCCTGGTCGCCCGTCTCGACACCATCTCATGCAAAGACGAGCTTCAGAAGATGCATGTGGGGATATCTCAACCTTATCCTCCTGAATGGGAGAATGCTACTTGCCCTCCTAACTACAAGCCGCTGACGCTAAATTCATTTGACGGGTTGACTTCTCTTCGTCAACATATGACATACTTCAACACGCAGACTCTACACTTACCCAGGGACGATCCATTCTTGTCAAAGCTGTTTATTAGCATCTTGCAGGGGGTAGCTTTCGAATGGTTCTGTAGTCTGCCTGACAGTTGCATCAACTCTTTTAAAGACTTAGAGAGGTTATTCCTCAACAGGTTTTATGAGAGTGGCATACATGTTAGTATGTCCATCCTCATCGAGACCAAGCAAAGGAGGACTGAGTTTGTTATCGCCTTAATCGAACGCTTCAGGCGGCTAGCACAGAAGATGCCCTTCGGCATACCAGACTCAGAACTTATAGATACTTGTCGACATAACTTCCTTCATACGGTGAAGTTTTGTCTGGGTATACATAAGTATGATACATGGCCCGCTTTTATTAGGGCCGCTGATGCTGTTGAAAATGACGTTCCTAATCTGGAACTACTAGGGTTGAAAACACCCAAATTCGAAGATAAGGGCAAGCATCCTCAAACTATCCCTGTCCGTGGGGGTAAAGAGAAAGAAGTCATGAAGGTTGACACATCCAAAGGAGCTTCCAATTCTCAGGGCACCTTCGACAAGCCTAAGGAGACCTTCTTCTTTGACGAAGACGATGTCATTACCATCTTTCATACATTAATGAAGGGTAATAAACTGACATTTCCTCCACCACGATGTCCTGCAGAGGCGAACCAGCTCAACGATCCCAAGTACTGTCTTTATCATCAGTACGTGCATCATTCCACCAAGGACTGCATCGTTCTGAAGAAGAAGATACAACATCTTATCGACAGCCAAGTGATCAACCTCGAAGTTGAAGACAAGGTCGTATCTTCTAACATGATCTCTCTTCAGTTCGGTGACTTTCCTTCCACAGAAGTCCCAGATGGCGTGGTCCCGATCCCCAAGGCAATAATGGAAGTCATCAACCTACCTCCAGTTCGCAACTCAACCTTGGTGCCACTCACAATTGAACGTGGTAAGATCATGTGGGTCCATCCGGACCTTGTGCAAGAAGTGATACAGGGGGTGGTACCTCCCAAAACAAAAAGGGGCAAGAAATACAAGCCATACCATATGGTGTCTTCTCCCATCTACGAGGTTCTATCTGGCGAGATGCGGTCAGAAAAGACTTATCTTCGGACGTACGATCCCGCATAAGAAGAAGCAGTACCTTTTCAAGCTTCCGTAGCCTCCATAAGCTCAGAAGCCGGCCCGTCTAAGCCTCCAACTATGGACAAAGCCAAGAAGAAGGAGATGTGGTTTGACAAGTCTTTGAAGGCGCCAGCTCCCGAAGGCATGGATCGGCCCTACAACTTTGATATACTGGCACAGCTAGCCAATACACCTGCCAGGTTGTCTCTGTTCGATCTGTTGCGACTCTCCAAAGAAATGCGAAAGGCCTTAAGTGAGACATTACTACATGCCGACTCTTATCTCGCTGAAGTCAAAGCCCCCGCTGAAGATCCTGTCTCCTGTCCTTACTGCCACAATATTATGGAAGTGGTGCCCAACATCACCTTTTCACTAGAGGACATGCTACTAAAAAATAATCGTCATGATAGACCCCTGTACTATACAGGTTATATCAGGGCGATCAAGGTGGACCGTATGCACATCGATCCAGGATCCTCTGTATCATTCCTAGAAGTTTGCTTCAAAATTTGGGAATCCCTCTGCATAAGCTATCTGCAACCAACACAACTATCATGGCTTTCAATGCTGGTCGAAGCCATCCGTTGGGCAAGATCCGTCTCAAGTGCCAGATCGGAGATCTCCAAACGGAGGTTTCCTGCTATGTGATCGATGCCAGTGTATCCTACAACGTCTTGTTGGGACGTCCATGGATACACGAGAACATGATCGTTCCTTCCACACTTCACCAGTGCTTCAAGTACGTTAACAACGATGGTGTCGTAAAGACGGAGTTTGCTTATGTCGATCCTTTTAAAGGCAATGAAGCCTACTATGGAGATTCAATAATTTACCAATCTCAGCCCCCCAAGGATGACGGCAACGAAGCTGACAATGAAGCTGAAGCAATTTCATCCTCCAATGATGGTCCCCTGATTATCCGAGTCAAAAGATGCACTACTCCAAAAAGTACTCCGAAGCCTCTCACAATCTGGGTAAAAAAGAAGAACCCTGACAAGGTCAAACCATTGACCATCACTCTCCGCAAGATACCTCGGGAGGAACCTGCTGAAGTCCGTCCTCCCAATCCTGAAGAATTATCCTACGTGGTGAACCTGGCCAAGACTGTGGCTCCTCTTCCAGATGATGATCCTATCAATGAGTATATCAATACTCATAATAACGTACATTCAGCGGATGATGTTATCCCTAAAGAAGAGCTTACGTATTTTCTTAGTAAAGGTTTATCTTTGAATTACTCCGATGTCTATCAATCTATAAACTACTACATAGATACGATATACGCTCTAGAGCATGGCATAAGACCACACCTCTGTATGTCGGTCACGATGCCTCACCTGCAGGAAAAAGTTTACCTAGAAGATATCCACTACTTCATCGTTCCAACCAGAAAGAAGAATGAAGAACTAATCATCTTCGGTCATATAATTGGCGAGAGAAAGTTCGTTCCGGACTCTACTTCTCCCAAGCACAACATGGAAGCTGACTATGACTCTGGAACTTTTCTGGTATAGTTGGCAGGCCAAGAATATCATCCAGAATATGGAATATGACATCAAAAGCGACCAGGGGCTAAATTATGGCTGAGGATGACGGTTGCCAATACAACACTTCGCTCCTCCCGGCAAACCCGAGAACTACTATCAAAGAAACGGTGTTGGTCTGGGTTATGTCACTCCTCCAACAACTTCCAAAAGATCAGATGATGAAGCAGATCGTTGTTCTTATTCTTCTGATTCCTCCCTCTGGGACTCATACTCTAGCATTGGCGACATGTTCAAAGCAACTATGTCCGTCAATATGGCTTCCGTTGACCAAATTACGAACGATGTCCAATCGATCGAGCTTGAATAATGGGCTCAAAAGATGGATACTAGGTGGGAGCTGCGCTTTGAACAATGTAAACCACCTACCGAAGACGAAGTCATCCAAGTCAATTTAGGAGATGAATCATCTTTTAAACCAATCTTCATCAGTAAAAGTCTATCTGGCGATGAACGCCAGTCTCTTATATAGCTTATAAGAGAATAAATTGACATCTTTGCATGGAGCTATGAAGATATGCCAAGCTTGGACCCTAAAGTCGCCATGCACCGCCTAAATATTTCGTCTACAGCTAAGCCAGTGAAGCAGCAACAACAACGATTCTGACCAGATGTCATAGAGGCCATCGAAAATAAAGTCAAGAAGCTCATTGCCAGTAGATTCATTCGCGAAGAACAACACCCTGACTGGGTTGCCAACATCGTTCTAGTCATAAAAAAGAATGGTAAAGTTCGAGTCTGTATCGATAACCGTGATTTGAACTCGGCATGCCCGAAGGACGAGTTTCCTCTACCGATCACCGATGTAATGATCGAAAATACTTGTAGCTTCGAGCGGATGTCCTTTATGGATGGGTTCTCAGGCTACAACTAGATCAAGATGTTCCTCGACGATGAGAAGCACACATCTTTTCAAACACCGTGGGGGGTATACTGCTATACGATGATGCCCTTCGGATTGAAAAATGCAGGGGCGACATACCAGCGAGCCATGAACACATTTTTTTGCGATCATTTACGCAAAATAGTAGAGTGCTACGTAGATGATATCACAGTTAAAAGTCGTCTCAAGGGCAACCATCTCCAAGACGTGAGAATGGTGTTCGAACTAATGCGTGCACACCAACTCAAGATGAATCCAACCAAGTCTTTTCTGGGAGTATCCAATGGCAAGTTCCTTGGTTTCGTCATCACTTCAAAGGGTATTTTTCTTGACCCAGAGAAAGGGAAGGCTATCCTCGATATGCATCCTACAAGAAACCTCAAAGAGCTATGCGGATTGCAAGGAAGGCTAGCCTACATCAGACGATTAATTTCGAACCATTCTGGAAGGTATCAACCATTCACTCAGCTCAGGAAGAAAGGCATATCTTTTGTCTGGACTGAACAATGTCAATGCACATTCGACGACATCAAAAAGTATCTCACAAGCCCCCCAGTATTGGTAGCTCAAATAATGGGGCAGCCTTTCTTACTATAGTCTGTACTATGAACCATTCTCTTGGCGTCCTATTAGCTCAGAAGAATGAAGGCGGCCATGAACAGGCAATCTACTACCTCAGTCGCACAATGGTGGGTGCCGAGCACATATACACACCTGTGGAAAAGGAATGCCTTGCACTGGTATTTGCCTTCCAGAAGACACGCCACTATGTTTCTGGGCAGACTATCCACATCAAATCTAAAGTCAATCCTCTCAGAATACTCACGACTAAATCGGGTTCTCTCAATTCCTGTTTAGCTACATGGACAATGCTTTTGACTCCATACGATATGCTTTTCGTTTCTTAGAAGGCAGTAAAAGGCCAAGTATTAGCTGATTTCCTAGCAGGTCATCCAGTGTCAGAATCTTCCAAACTCTACGACGAAATCTCCGATGAAGTAGTGGAGTCTAACACTGTAACTGAAGAAATCCCCATTTGGCGAATGTTCTTTGACGGTGCATCAAGAACAGAACCCAAAGAAAATATTGTGGCCAGAGTAGGCGTCATGCTCGTGTCACCTGATCATCTAGTTATACATCGTGCATATTCCCTCGTTGAACCATGCACCAACAACGTGGCCGAAAATAATGCCCTATTAATCGATCTACAATTGGCTAAACAACTGGGAGTTGACTATCTAGAAGCTTACGACGATTCCAATCTAATAGTTAGTCAGCTTCGAGGGGATTATGAAGTTCGTCACGAAGATGTTATCCCCTATCACAGAGAAACAATCGAGTTAGCATCTACTTTCGCTGGATTCTTTATCGAGCACGTGCTTCGACTATAGAATATAGAAGCAGATGCTCTAGCCGGTCTCGCTGCTTCCTTGACCGTCCCTACCAATACTCAGCAGTCGATCACAGTGTCTGGTCGAGAACTATTTTGTATGAAAAATGCCTTGCATATTCATTACAGTTACACAACGGAAACAAACGTCAATGTTAAAGACTGGAGATTTTCTTTCATAGACTACGCCGTCTATAGAATCCTTCCCGAGGACCCGAACGAAGCAGTATCTTTCCAAAGGCGATCCCTCAGATTTTACTGCGACACAACTACCAAGATGCTGTACCGGCGCTCTTACGATGGGCTATTGTTACGATGTTTATCAGACACAAAAGCCAAACATGCACTCCCGGAGGCTCATGACGGAGTTTGTGGTGCACATCAAACAGGCCCCAAATTACAAGATCGCCTCAAACGAATGAGTTATTATTGGCCCACGATGATAGCAGATGCTGTTGAATATACAAAAGTGTAGAGCTTGTCAGTTCTACACCGATTTCATTCATCAGCCTTCGTAGTTTCTATACCCGACGGCAGCATCCTGTCCTTTTGAAGCCTGGGGCATGGACGTCATAGGACCAATCAACCCACCATCCTTCAAAGGACATCGGTTTATCCTAGCAATAACTGATTACTTTACCAAATTGGCGGAAGCTATACCGCTCACCGAAGTGAAGGCGTCGAACGTGATCAATTTCATCAAATATCACGTTATCTATCGCTTCGGCCTACCTCACAGGATCATCCATGATAATGGTCCACAATTCACAAGCTATGCATTCTATCGGTTCTGCGATAGGAATCGAATTCAGAATATAGCCTCTACAGCCTACAATCCCGTGGCTAACGGGCTAGCAAAAGCCTTCAATAAAACCATTATTAAACTTCTGAAGAAGTTCGTGTCTTCAAACAAGCGTTATTGGAATAAGAAGCTCAGCGAATGTCTATGGGCCTATCGTACAACGGTCCGGACTCCAACAGAAAGTACGCCATTCTCTCTGGTTTATGGAAGTGAAGCAGTTCTTCCGCTAGAAATCCAGATTCCTTCTCTTCGAGTAGCCTTAGCCAGTGAGTTGACTACCGAAGAAAGCTACCGCCTGCGTCTACAGGAGCTCGAGGTACTAGATAAAAAATGCTTGTTAGCTCAGCAGCGCATTGAGCTATACCAAGCACGTCTTTTCAGAGCCTTCAATAAAAAGGTGAAGGAAAGAATCTTCCAAGTCGGTGATCTAGTCTTAGCAGTGAGAAGACCGATGGTCATGACACACAAAATGAAAAAAAATTTCATCCTAAATGGGAAGGTCCTTTCATCATAGAATCAATGTATTCTAACGGTACGTACCGACTAACCAAGCCTGATGGTGACTTGCTCATGATGCCTATCAACGACAAGTTCCTGAAGAAATACTATGTGTAACCTTTTTTTGTATAATGTTCACATATGTTCAGTCATATAAATGTACAGTACGATGTTTATGTGATTCAAAAAATTATCTAACTGTTATCCGTATTTTAAGAGTCTTAAATACGCCTTGGATAATAGGTCCTATAAAATATTTCCCCAGTGTAATCATTTCCGTTTTTAACTCTGTCCAAACTCGGTTTGACGAAAATAAGTCACGTCCATATTACCTCTGAATTGTTTTTCGATAATTATTTCCCCTGTGGAATGATTAAGAAATATTTTGCCATGTCCATAAAACCTCTAAGAAAAGCATTCATCAAGGATAATCACGTCCATATTACCTCTGAATTATCCACTCTCACCTAATGTTATATATCTTTTCATGTCCATATTACCTCTGGTCAAATATAGAACATCCCCTACAATTACGTCCATATTACCTCTACTAGCAGCTTCGTTCAACTTATTATCTATATTCAAGAGAAAAAAACTTGAATACAAAACGGATAATAGGTCCATATCAAATTCTCCAGCGAAATACCCACTAAAACATCCTCTGCTATTACGTCCATATTACCTTTGTTAGGTTTTATCTCAAAATCCATTCCACCAAAAACCACTCCTGATTATCGTGTGTCACGTCCATATTACCTTTGATATCGATAGTCTCCCGGCTTGACGCCTGTACCCAACCCGGGATAGAAATGACACAGTGTTAAGACCACAAAATCTATCACGTCCATATTACCTCTATTGGGTTTTGTTTCGAATCTATTACCCGTACCGCCAGTATGTAGAGGGGTAATAGGTCCACAAAAATATCATTCAAATCTATTTGCTCGCATTTCCAGGTACGCAGAGGGGCAGTAGGTCCACAAAAAAGTCCCCTAGCGGGATGTACTTTATCGAACACAAAAGTTGTATTAGGCCCTCTAGTACAAAGCACTACAGATACCACGAATAACGGATGGAGTGAATATATTCTGTTTATTCAAAATCAGTTACATTCATAGGAGTACATCTCTAGTAAAGGATTACACTTATTTTGTTTCATATTCCCGGAAACGGCAATTACATGACAATTCATGGATCCCTACAGTCGAGGATCATAGTTGTGTTGGGGCATATACCATTCTCTCAGCCATTTTGCATACGAAAGGTCTATTTGATTAAGGTCTTCAGCGGGGGCAAAAGGGTCAGAACTCCCAGTGCTAACTACCCTCAAACTTGGGCTCCTCCTTTGTAGCGATCTCAATCTTGGGAGTAATTCCCTCCCTGATGGGCGCCAGCTCTTCTTTTACCTTAATTTTTGGTATCACCTCCTCCTTAACGAATGGTGACTCTTGTTTGATGAAGGGGGCAGCAACTCCTCCTTCACAATGGTCTCAGCCTTTGGCATGGATGCTGCAAGAATCAAAGACAGAAGAGAAAGTCAGACTCAAAAACTACAGGAAAAACTAAGTGCTGAAGGACTCTTATGCGCCCAAAGGGCTATGCGCCCAAAGTACTATGCGCCCAAAGGGTTATGCGCCCAACACAAACATGTGGGAGCATAACGTACAACAGTACATAGGCATATAACATGCAAATAGCATATGGGCGCATAACATGGCAATATGTGGGCGCATAGCATACCACAGTGTTGGCACATGACTTCTATGGACGCATAAGAATGATCACAGAAGTATGTTACCTTAGACGCACATGCCCAGTCAGAAGAAAAGTCTGAGCGTCACAAATTAACGCTCGAGACTTTGATTTTGAAGCGTGGCCTCACCCAGAATCGGGTCCTGGACTGGTGAGGATGCTATCGCAGGAGGAGAGCGACTCGATGCAGCCCTCTTGCCCTTCGTAGATCTCTTGGCAACCTTGGGAGACATGGATTCGTAAAGAAAGGAGATGAAGAGTCTTTTGAAAGTTCTAAGAGAGGAAGAATAATGAACTTTCTCTCCTCCTTCAGAGCCTATTTATAGGCATGGGTCACTTCCTATGCGCCCACTATTTCTATGTGCCTATACGCCCCATTGCGCTATGCGCCCACCATAGCTTATGCGCCCACGTAAAGATCCAGCCTTTTGTATACTATACGACTGCCACTTGCTGACGTGGACAACGTATGAAGGATGGACCTCTTCAAATTCTACCCTGATGAATCTGTTAGTTCAGATTTTGGAGAAAGATCTCAACAGTCATCTCTCTGACAGGCTGGCCAAATGCTATGCGCCTAAAGATAGAGCTGTGCTATGCACCCACTGAGTAGACAGTCCATGCTTCTTTCAAAGTATTTCGAACTCGTTCAAGTATCGAAAACTTTAAAGGGGGTCGTTTAAAAGCATAAAAATTTCAGCAATAAAGCCTTATGTGCCCAAGCCAATGAGAACATATGCGCCCAAGCCAATAAGGACATATGCGCCCAAGTCATCCTATGAAACTCTATGCGCCCAAGACACCCTGTGAATCTCTATGCGCCTAAGACAAGCTCCTCCAGAAGGAGGGCGCATAGAATGAAACAAGACTATGTGCCCAAGCCAAAACATTCCCTGACTCGGTCAAAACCATGATCAAAATGTGCACCGAAACGTATGGCAACGTCAGTCTCTACGAGCAGTCGTGCACCGAAGCATGCGACTACGTCAGCACCACGATCAACCCACGACCATGCACCTTACATGCGCCTATATCCTATGCGCCAAAAGCAAGACCATACACCAACATGAAAACTAATGTGTTTTCCTCATATGGGCGCATAACATCGTTCCAGCTCAGAAACTACTATAAAAGGGGGTCTCATCCCTCTTCAAAACACAGAACGGATAGCATTTTCAAGAGCCAAATTGCTACACTTCTTGCCAGTGAGCCGAGAGTTAGCAATTTTATTAGGTTTTCTCCAACTTTTATAATCGGAGTGTCAACGGAGTAGAGGAGCAACTGTCGCTCGATCTCTATCGTTCCATTCTCCAGAATTCTTTTTTGTACTCGGGGATCCTCAGTGCAGGATCTCTCAGGCGTACTCGATTTATGGTACCTTGTGCCAATAAAGAAAAGATAGCATTTCTTTTTTTTTGTGTCCACAGCGATGCTTGGAATTTTCCATACGACTTTTTTGACTCTTGCACAAACTTCTAACTGAATAGCACTGAGCACTTTTAGACTTAGGAAGCTTGTGGCTAGTAGATGAGAAGGTTAAGGCTTGTATGAGGATTATAGAGAAGAGAAGAAGAGATAATTGGATGATTAAAAATGAGAGAATTCAAGGCCTATTTATACTAGTTGGGATAGGCATAATTCGGCCAGAATTCTGTGTCAAGAATTCAATTTTTTGGCCGTTGGACAACTAGCATACAAACAAACCCTAAAAATTAGGGTCATGAAATTTAGGGGACAGAGTTCGGCTCGAACTCTGTGTGGAAGCAGAGTTCGGCTCGAACTCTGTGTGGAAGCAGAGTTCGGCCCGAACTCTGTGTGGAGGCAGAGTTCGGCCCGAACTTTGTCTCCATGCTTACAGAAAGTTCAGTTGGGCCTATTGTGGGCTAAGTCCTGGCTTTGGTGGAGATTTGGGTTTGTTTGGGGATAAGGTTTAAGCCAAGAACATCCAGTGCTACTCAGTTTACATTTTACTAGACTCAATAAATGTAAAATAGTACAGACTTTGAAAATGAGTATGCTGTAGGAGAGAGACGACGTCCGTCTTCCACTGAGTTCTGTCTTGATGTGTCATAATGAATTATGACAAGTATCATATTGTCAATTTGTTAATATTTGGTTGACTATGATTTGGGTCAATAATCTCCCCCATATTGATAATTGACAAAAATGATATTTGTATATTCAATGTTCATACCTGGACACAAGATGAAAGGAGTAGACAAGCATATAATGCAGTAGCTCCCCCGTAATAGTAGCTCACCCATAAACATAGCTTCTCTACCTTATCCTGATATACATTATTTCCTCCAAAACACAGATATTCACACAATATGATAGAAAATAGGAATATCAAATAGATCTCCCCCTTTTGGCATTTATCAAATATGAATAGCAAAGATAAATATCAAACACAGACAGACAGAAGAATATATAAATAAATAACTAGCAAGCACACAATTGAGGTTAAAAGAGAATATAATAACCGCAGATAGAATCTAAAGATCCACATAAACTGATAATGTACTCATACAAGAAAAGAAAACTACATAAGCATAAGTCCATAGAGCATAAAACTAAATAAGATCATCAGCAGTAGCAGGCAGCAGCAGGTACGGAACCACATCCATCATGGAGCACGAGATGGTCCAGCGACGTCAGATGGATCAGTATCAGAACGATGAGGATCCACAAAAGCTGCATCTGAATCCAGATATCGCATGACCCAAGGGTCATCGATACAATAATCGGCGCGAGATGGATCCTGTTCCATAGGAAGTGGCATAGTGGGATGTCGAGACATGGTGTACCGGATGTCATATAATGAGTTACTGATGGCACTCATCTGTAAAGTGGTATGATAATCGAGCTGGGTCCAGCGGTCGTCCTCCAATATGAAATAATCACGAAGCATGGTCTGGATAGACTCGAGAGTAGCAGTTGGCTCGGGCGCAGGTTGCCCAAGAGCAGGTGCATCAGCCTGAGCATCAGACCCGGAATATTCGGACTCAGTAGGAGACTCGACAGCTGCTAGAAGATGTCTTGTCTTAGACAGAAAGGCAGGGGCTGGAAGAAACTGGCACTCATCAAGAGAAACGTAGAATGCACGAAAGACCATTGGCAAATAGAGTGCATACACCAATGATCGAGGTCTCTTCCGTGCACTAATCATTCAGTCCATCATAGTGCACGAAAGGTTGAACGGGACATGGAAGTGAAGGTGATAGAGTACAGAGATCTCAAAATAAGAAACTTCATCAGTCGATCCTACTTTGGGCAAGATCGTGGAGAAGACGATACGATGAAGCTCGTAGAAATATGGGTTAAAGAATTTTGCATGTAACTTACGTGGACGAGTGTTTGGAGTACACAAATCACCCTTGAAACTCTCAAAGGATGACCCATCGGGAAATTGAAACTTGCGTGCATCGATAAGTTTTTTCCAGGAGTTGGGTTCCGAAATCTTGAGATATTCCGCAATTTCTGAAATCATCAAAAGAGAGATCGATTCCGGCGACACGAAAATAGATTCATGTGTCGTCAAATGTGAGATTACAGTAAAACATTTAGGATAGCATTCAAGTATATAAGTGAAGATGTAGAAACTAACTCATCGAGACAAAGATCATGAAACAAAGAGTCATATCTTGAAAATATTATGAAATTGATAGGATGACCCACATACACACTCCTTGAACGAAAGTCATTAAACCATTCATTGGAGGCTTCCAATGAAACAAAAATTCGACAATTGAGTGAGTTGGGGTCATTAGGTGGCGGTGGATTAAAAAGTAGATGAATGGGTTGAACATCTTTAGGAGGAGGGTTAGAAGAGGAAGCACCCTCGGTTCTAGCCCTCTTTTCCCTATTGAACAACCTAGGTGCCATTGATAATGATAAGAATTTGAAATTTGAGATGGAGAAAAAGAAAGAATTATACCTCAAGAGAGTAGTAGAATATGGAAGAGAAGGATCCAAATGCTATGCTCCTTGAGTTTGGGGAAGAAAACCACACTAGATTGAGAATTCTAGGGTTAGGGTTTAGAGAGGATGAAGTTGGAGAAGGTTTAGAGGTGGCAATGGAGAAGAGAGAGATGGAATTCTCGAAAATATGAATATAGGGTCTTATGGTCGGGTTGATCCTGGACCGTAGGATCAAAATAGATAGACGGCTGAGAACGGTCGGGGGTTCTGGAAACAGAAGACCGAACTCAGCCCGAACTCTGTGTGAGGCAGAGTTCGGCCCGAGTTCTAGGTGTTGAGGCCAGAACTCAAAACAGAGGAAAAATGGACCAAGTTGGAGAAAAAAATAGATAGATTGTAAAAGATGGAAAAATATGCAAAAGTTTGATGAAGATCAAAAGTGTAATTGTGAAAGAAACCATGAATGTAATAAATGGAGTTGAATTTAGAAAATTTTGATTTAACTAAGTTATAAATGAAATTGAACCATATAATAAACAAGGATGTATGACAATGATCATTACGATGAAACTGCCATGGGGTAAGCTGTAGGGGCCAGGGTCCCAGCTAGCGGTAGTCCGAAGACTAGTGCACCGTGTCGCTTAGGCTTTTATGCCATATTGTCAAAAGGACCCTTTTGGCTTGTACCCATAGCAAAGTCACCATAAAGATATATGACATAATTGATATTTACGCAGGCCAATTTAATGAATACCTATTTCATCCAAAATTCCTAATTCACGACAAAGAAAGTTGAATCACTCTTCGGATAGTGGTTTTGTAAAGAAATCTGTCAGCTGATGATCAGTGTCAATAAATTCTAAATTTATAGTGTCGTGTTGTTGATGATCACGCAAAAAGTGGTGACAAATTTTAATGTATTTCATACGTGAGTGACATATAGGGTTCTTAGTAAGGTTGATAGCACTAGTGTTATCACAGAATATAGGAATGTACATAAAAGATAGGTTGTAGTCTGCAAGGGTTTGCTTGATCCACAGAATTTGTGCACAACAATGACCAGCTACAATATATTCAGCTTCTGTTGTTGATAGTGCGACAGATTTCTGCTTCTTGCTAAACCATGAGACTAGAGCCTTGCCTAATAAATGAAACGTGCCACTCGTACTTTTATGGTCAACTTTGCATTCCACAAAATCAGCATCCGAATAACCAATAATGTCAAAGGATATAGATTTGGGATACCACAAGCCCACTGTAACAGTACCCTTAAGGTATCGAAAGATACGCTTAACGGCGGACAAGTGTGATTCCTTAGGACTAGCTTGATAGCGAGCACACAGATAAATACTAAACATGATATCGAGATGACTAGTAGTTAGGTAAAGTAGACTACCAATCATACCTTGATACTTACGTTGGTTAACAGGTTTACCGCTTTCATCAGGTTCCAGCTTGGTCGTAGTAGTCATAGGAGTGCTGATTGGCTTGACGTTGTCAAGATCAAGCTTCTTCAGCATATCCTTTGTGTATTTTGACTGGCTGATGAATGTTCCTTGCGAAGTTTGTTTGACTTGTAGTCCGAGGAAGTAATTGAGCTCCCCCATCATGCTCATCTCAAATTCGTTCTGCATACACTTAGCGAAATCTTGGAATAGATTTTTCATTAGTGGACCCAAATATGATATCATAAACATAAATTTGAACTAAAAGAATAGTGTCTTGAAAAGTTTTGATAAAAGGGTAGTAGTCAATTTTCCCTTTTGAAAAACCTTTATCTAGTAAGAAATTGCTTAGGCGTTCATACCAAGCTCTGTGGGCTTGTTTGAGGCCATAGAGCGCTGTCTTAAGCTTGAAAATGTGGTCGAGAAATTTATGATTTTCAAAACCAGGGGATTGTTTTACAAAAACTTCCTCCTTAATAAAACCATTCAGAAAAGCACTTTTGATATCTATTTGAAAAAGTTTAAAATTCTGTAAGTTTGCAAAGGCACAAAGCATCCGAATGGATTCAAGTCTTACAACAGGAGCATATGTTGTGGACACACACAAAAAGAAGAAGAAATTTTGTCCTTTTCTTTATCGGCACAAGGCACCACAAATCAAGTACGCCTGAGAGATCCCGCGCTGAGGATCCTCGAGTACAAAAAAGAATTCTGGGGAATGGGACGATGGAGATCGAGTGGACAGTTGCTCCTTTACTTCGTTGACACTTCGATTACAAAAGTGGGAGAAAACCTAAGAAAATTTCTAACTCTCGGCTCACTGGCAAGAAGTGCAGCAATTTGGCTCTTGAAAATGCTCTCCATTCTATGTTTTGGAGAGGAAAAAGACCCCCTTTTATAGTCGTTCTTGAGCTAGGATGATGTTATACGCCCATATGAGGGAAGCGCACTGGTCTTCACGTGGGCGCATAACCCTGCCTTGGGCGCATAGGGTGTCGGCGCATACAGGCTACGAGATCGTGGGTTGGTCGTAGTATTGACGTGGCCGCATGCTTCGGTGCACGACAGCTTATGGAGACTGACGTGGCCGTGTGCTCGGTACACGTTTTGATCATGGCTTTGACTGAGTCAGGCTTGGGCATAGCCATGTCTCAGGCTATGCGCCCTCCTTTTGGAGACATGGCTATGCGCCCTCCTTTTGGAGGATCAAGTCTTGGGTGCATGAAACTTCACTGGCTGGGCGCATGGAGCTTCACTGACTGGGCGCATGGAGTTTCACTGACTGGGCGCATGGAGCTTCACTGGCTTTGGGCACATAGAGCTTCATTGCTAAAATTTTTTCATGCTTCTACAGGACCCCCTTCAAAGTTTTTAATACTTGAATAAGTTTGAAATACTTTAAAAAAGCATAGTTCGTCTTCTCGTGATGCAATAGGCGTATAGCACGGCTCTTTCCTTAGGCGCATAGTGTTTGGCCAGCCTGTCAGAGAGATACGACTGTTGAGATCTTCCTCAAAATCTGAACTAACAGATTCATCGGAGTTGAATTTGAAGCGGTCCATCCTTCATACGTCGTCTATGTCAGCGAGTGACAGTCACATAATGTGCAGGAAGCTGATTCTTCACGTGGGTGCGAACTGTACGATGGGCGTATGGGCACATAAAGCAAGTGGGTGCACAAAAAGTGGCCCGTGCCTATAAATAGGCCCTGAAGGAGAGAGAAAGTTCATTATTCCTTTATCTTCGAATTTTTTAGAAAACTCTTCATCTTCTTTCTTTTGAGAAACATGTCTCCCAAGGTCGCCAAAAGATCCGCGAAGGGCAAGGGGGCTGCGCCAAGTGGCCCTCCTCCCGCGACAGCGTCCTCGGTAGTCCAGGACCTGATTCTGGGTGAGGGCATGCTTCAAAAACAAAGTCTCGAGCGTTAATTTGCGACGTTCTTACTTTTCTTCTGCCGAGGCGCTTCCGTTAGGGAATTTTGATGTAGACCTATTATCTCCTATTATCTGTTTATATTCAAGTTATTTGAATATAGATAATAGGTTGAATGAAGCTGCTAATAGAGGTAATATGGACGTAATAGCAGAGGATGTTCTATATCGGACCAGAGATAATATGGACGTGGAAAGATATATAGGATTAGGGGGGAGTGGATAATTCAGAGGCAATAGGGATGTGATTATCCTTGATGAATACTTTGCTCAGAGGTTATATGGACGTAGCAAAACATTTAATCATTCCACTGGGGAAATAATTATCAGAAAATAATTCAGAGGTAATAGGGACGTGACTTGTTTTTGTCAAACCGAGTTTGGACGGAGTTAAAAACGGAAATGATTCCACTGGGGAGTTATTTTAGACGACCTATTATCCACGGCGTATTCAAGACTCTTGAAATACGGATAATAGTTAGATAGCAGTTTTTTTGAATCATATAAACATCGTACTGTATATTTACATGATTGAACACATGTGAACAAAAAAATGTTATACATAGTATTTTTTCAGGAACTTATCGTTGATAGGCATCATGAGCAAGTCACCATCGGGCTTGGTTAGTCGGTACGCACCATTGGAAAATACTGATTCTATGATGAAAGGACATTCCCATTTAGGTTGGAATTTTTCTTTTGTTTTGTGTGTCATGACCATTGGTCTTCTCACTTCTAAGACCAGATCGCCGATTTGGAAGATTCTTTCCTTCACCTCTTTGTTGAAAGCTCTGGAAAGGCATGCTTGGTATAGCTCAATGCGCTGCTGAGCTAACAAGCATTTTTCGTCTAGCGCTTCGAGCTCCTAGAGTCGCAGACGGTAGCTTTCTTCGGTAGTCAACTCACTGGCTAGGGCTACTCGAAGAGAAGGAATCTGGATTTCTAGGGGCGTACTGCCTGTTGGAGTTTGGACTGTTGTACAATAGGCCCATAGACATTCGTCGAGCTTCTCATTCCAATTGCGCTTGTTTAAAGACACGATCTTCTTGAGAATTTTTATAATAGTTTTGTTGAAGGCTTCTGCTAGCCCGTTAGCCACTGGATTGTAGGCAGCAGAGGCTACGTTCTGGATTCTACTCCTATCACAGAACCGATAGAACGCATGGCTTACGAACTGTGGACCATTATCATGGATGATCCTGCGAGGTAGGCCGAAGCGGTAGATGACGTGTTGTTTGATAAAACTGATCACGTTTGACGTCTTCACTTCGGTGAGCGGTATAGCTTTCGCCCATTTGGAGAAGTAATCGATTATGGCTGGGATGAACCGATGTCCTTTGGAGGATAGCGGACTGATTTGTCCTATGACGTCCATGCCCCAGGCTTCAAACGACCAAGATGCTGTCATCGGATGTAGAAACTTCGAAGGTTGATAAATAAAATCAGTGTAGAACTGACAAGCTCTACACTTCTTTGCATATTCAACAGCATCTGCTATCATTGTGGGCCAATAATAACCCATTCGTTTGAGACGATCTTGTAATTTGGGGTCTGGTTGATGTGCACCACAAACTCCATCATGGGCCTCCCGAAGTGCATGTTTGGCTTCTGTGTCTGATAAGCATCGTAACAGTAGCCCGTCATAAGAGCGTCGGTACAGCATCTTGTTAGCTGTATCGTAGTAAAATCTGAGGGACGCCTTTGGATGGATACTGCTTCCTTCGGGTCCTTGGGGAGGATTCCATAGACTAGCATAGTCTATGAAGGGAAATCTCCAGCCTTTGACATCGAAGTTTCTTTCTGCTGCATAACTGTGATGAATATGCAAGGCATTTTTCACACAGAATAATTCTCGACCAGACACTGTGATCGACTGCTGAGTATTGGTTGGAATGGTCAAGGAAGCGACGAGACCGGCTAGAGCATCTGCTTCTATATTCTGTAGTCGAGGCACATGCTCGATATAGAATCCAGCGAAAGTAGATGCTAACTCGATTGTTGCTCTTTGGTAGGGGATGAGGTCTTTGTGGCGAACTTCATAATCCTATCGGACCTGACAAACTATTAGCTTGGAATCGCCGTAAGCTTCTAGATAGTCAACTCCCAGTTGTTTTGCCAGTTGTAGGCCGATTAATAGAGCATTATATTCGGCCACGTTGTTGGTGCATGGTTCCACAAGCGAATATGCACGGTGTATAACCAGATGATCAGGTGACACAAGCACTGATACCTACTCCAGCTATGATATTTCCTTTGGGTCCTGTTCTTGATGCGCCGTCAAAGAACATTCGCCAAATAGGGATTTCTTCAGTTTCAATGTTAGACACCACCACTTTGTCGAGGAATTTTGTCGTAGAGTTTGGATAATTCTGGCACCGGATGAGCTGCTAGGAAATCAGCTAATGCTTGGCCTTTTACTGCCTTCTAAGGAACAAAGATCATATCGTATAGAGTCAATATCATTGTCTATGTAGCTAAACGGGAATTGAGAGAGCCCGATTTAGTCATAAGTATTCTGAGAGGGTTGACTTTAGATATAATATGGATAGTCTGCCCTGACACATAGTGGCATATTTTCTAGATGGCAAATACTAGTGTAAGGCATTCCTTCTCCACCGGTCTGTATCTATGTTCGACACTCACCATTGTGCGGCTGAGGTAGTAGATTGCATGTTCATGGATGTCTTTATTCTTTTGAGCTAATAGGACGCCAAGAGAATGGTCTATAGTGCAGACATATAGTAAGAAGGGCTTCCCCATTATTGGAGCTACAAATACTGGAGGGCTTATGAGATACGCCTTGATGTCGTCGAACACGCGTTGACATTGTTCAGTCCAGACTGAAAGATACGCCTTTCTTTATGAGCTGAGTGAATGGTTGACACCTTCCAGAGAGATTCGAAATGAATCGTCTGATATAGGCTAGCCTTCCTCGTAGTCCGCATAGCTCTTTGAGGTTTCTTGGAGGATGCATATCGAGGATAGCCTTCACTTTCTCTGGGTCCAGATGTATACCCTTTGAAGTGATGACGAAACCAAGGAACTTGTCGTTGGAGACTCCTAGAAAAGACTTGGTTGAATTTATCTTGAGTTGGTGTGCACGCATTAGTACGAACGTCGTTCTCAAGTCTTGGAGGTGGTTGCCCTTGAGATGACTTTTAACTGCAATATGGTCTACGTAGCACTCCACAGTTTTACACAAATGATCGTAAAAAATTATGTTCATGGCTCGCTGGTATGTCGCCCCTGCATTCTTCAATCCGAAGGGCATCACCGTATAGCAGTATACCCCCAACTGTATTCGGAAAAGATGTGTACTTCTTCGTCGTCGGGGAACATCTTGATCTGGTTGTAGCCTGAGAACCCATCCATGAAGGACATCCGCTCGAAGCCGCAAGTATTGTCGATCATTACATCGGTAATCGGTAGAGGGAACTCATCCTTCGGGCATACAGAGTTCAAATTACGGTAGTCGATACAGACTCAAACTTTATCGTTCTTTTTCATGACTGGGACGATAGTTGGCAACCCAATCTGGGTGTTGTTCTTCGCGAATGAATCCACTGGCAATGAGCCTCTTAACTTCATTCTCGATGGCTTCCATGACGTCTAGTCGGAATTGTCGTTGTTGCTGCTTCACCGGCTTAGCTTTAGACGAAATATTCAGGCGGTGCATGGCAACTTTAGCGTCCAAGCCTGGCATGTCTTCGTAGCTCCATGCGAAGACGTCGATGTATTCTTTTATAAGCTGTATAAGAGATTGGCGTTCTTCGTCAGATAAACTTTTACTGATGAAGATTGGTTTGAAAGATGCTTCATTTCCTAGATTGACTTGGATGACTTCGTCTTCGATAGGTGGTTCATGTTGTTCGAAGCGCAGATCCCACCTAGTATCCATCTTTTGAGCCCATTGTTCAAGCTTGATTGATTGGTCATTGTCTGCAATTTGGTCAACGGAAACCATGTTGATGGACAGAGTTGTCTTGAATATGTCGCCAATGCTGGAGTCTGAGGCCCAGAGAGAGGAATCAGAAGAATGAGAACAATGATCTACTTCATCATCTGATCTTTCAGGGAGTTGTTGGAGGAGTGACATAACCCAAACCAATATCGCTTTGTTGATAGTAGTTCTCAGGTTTACCGGGAGGAGCAAAGTGTCATATTGGCAACCGTCGTCCTCGGCCGTAATTTAGCCATTTGTCGCTTTTGATGTCATATCCCATGTTCTGGATGATATTCTTGGCCTGCCAACTATACCGAGAAAGTTGTATTTTTCCAGAGTCATAGTCAGCTTCTGTGTCATGCTTGGAAGAAGTAGAGTCTGGAACAAACTTTCTCTCGCCAATTATATGACCGAAGAAGATTAGTTCTTCATCCTTCTTTCTGGCTGGAACGATAAAGTAGAGGATCTCTTCTGGGTAAACTTTTTTCTCGCAGGTGAGGCGTCGTGACCAGCATACAGAGGTATGGTCCTATGCCGTTCTCTAGGGCGTATATCGTATCTATGTAGTAGTTTACAAATTGATAGACATCGGAGTAATTCAAAGATAAACCTTTACTAAGGAAATACGTAAGTTTTTCTTCAGGGATAACATCATTCGCTGAAGGTACATTATTATGAGTATTGATATACTCATTGAGAGGGTCATCATCTAGAAGAGGAGCCACGGTCTTGGCCGAGTTTACCACGTAGGGTAATTCTTCAGGATTGGGAGGACGGACGTCAAGTAGGTTCCTCCTGGGGTGTCTTGCTGAGAGTGATGGTCAGTGGCTTGACCTTGTCAGGGTTCTTCTTTTTCACCCAGATTGTAAGAGGCTTCGGAGTACTTTTTGGAGTAGTACATCCTTTGACTCGGATAATCATGGGACCATCATTGGAAGATGGACTTGCTTCAGCTTCATTGTCAGCTTCGTTGCCGTCATCCTTGGAGGACTGAGATTGGTAAAGTATCGAATCCCTATAGTAAGCTTTGATGCCTTTAAAAGGATCGACATCAGCAAACTCCATCTTCACGACACCATCGTTGTTGACATACTTGAAGCACTGGAGAAGTATAGAAGGAACGATCATATTCTCGTGTATCCATAGACGTCCTAACAAGATGTTATAGGATACGTTGGCATCGATCACATAGCAGAAAACCTCCAGTTCAAAGATCACCGATCTGGCATTTGAGACGGATCTTGTCCAGCGGATGGCTTCGACCAGCATTAAAAGCCATGATAGTTGTGTTGGTTGCAGATAGCATGTGCAGAGGGATTCCCAGAATCTGAAGCAAACTTCTAGGAATGATGCTGAGGGAGGATCCTGGATCGATGTGCATGCGGTCCACCTTGATCGCCCCGATATACCCTGTATAGTACAGGGGTCTATCATGACGATTATTTTTTAGTAGCATATCCTCTTATGAAAAGGTGATGTTGGGCACCACTTCCATAGTACTATGGCAGTGGGGACAGGAGACAGGATCTTCAGCGGGGGCTTTGACTTCAGCGAGGTAAGAGTCGGCATGTAGTAATACCTCACTTAAGGCCTTTCGCAGTTTCTTTAGAGAGTCGCAATAGATCGAACAGAGACCACCTGGCAGGTGTATTGGCTAGCTGAGCCAGTATGTCAAAGTTGTAGGGCCGATCCATGCCTTCGGGAGCTGGTGCCTTCAGAGATTTGTCAAACCGTGTCTCCTTCTACTTGGCTTTGTCCGTAGTTGGAGGCTTGGACGGGCCGGCTTCTGAGCTTATGGGTACAGTAGGAGGTTGAGAGGGTACTGCTTCTTCTTGTGCGGGATCGTACGTTCGAAGATAAGTCTTCCCTGATCGCATCTCTCCAGATAGAACCTCGTAGATGGGAGTGGATACCATATTGCATGACTTGTACTTCTTACTCCTTTTTGCATTAGGAGGTACTATCTCCTGCATTACTTCTTACGTAAGGTTCGGATGGACCTACATGATCTCACCACTATTCAGTCGTGAGTAGGCACCAAGGTTGAGTTGCGAGCTGGCGGTAGGTTGATGACTTCCATTATTGCCTTGGGAATCGGGACCACGCCATCTGGGACTTCTGTGGGAGGAAAGTCACCTAACTGAAGAGAGATCATGTTAGAAGATGCGACCTTGTCTTCAGCTACGAGGTTGATCACATGGCTGTCGATAAGCTGTTGTATCTTCTTTTTTAGGATGATGCAGTCCTTGGTGGAGTGATGCACGTACTGATGATAGAGACCGTACTTGGGATCGTTGAGTTGGCTCACCTCTGTAGGGCTTCATGGTGGAGGCAATGTCAGTTTATTACTATTTGTCAATGTGTGATAGATAGTAATGACATCGTCTTCGTCAAAGGAGAAGGTCTCCTTAGGCTTATCGGAGGCGCTCTGAGAATTGGAGGCTCCTTTGGATGTGTCGACCTTCGGGACTTCTTTCCCTTTACCCCCACGAACAGGGATAGTTTGAGGATACTTGCCCTTATCTTTGGATTTGGGTGTTTTCAACCACAGTAGTTCCAAGTTAGGAACGTCGTTCTCAGTAGCATCAGCTGGCCCCAATGAAAGCGGGCCATGTATCATACTTATGTATACCCAGATAAAACTTTATCGTAGGAAGGAAGTTATGTCGACAAGTATCCATAAGTTCTGAATCTGGTATGCCGAAGGGCATCTTCAGTGCTAGCCTGCCTGAAGCGTTCGATGAAGGCGATGACAGACTCAGTCCTCCTTTGCTTGGTCTCGATGAGGGTGGACATACTAACATGCATGCCACTCTCGTAAAACCTGTTGAGGAACAACCTCTCCAAGTCTTTGAATGAATTGATACATCCGTCAGGCAGACTGCAGAACCATTCGAAAGCTACCTCCTGCAAGGTGCTAATAAACAGCTTCGACAAGAACGGATCGTCTCTGGGCAAGTGCAGAGTCTGTGTGTTGAAGTACGTCATGTGCTGACGAGGAGAAGTCAACCCGTCAAATGAATTCAGCATCAACGGCTTGTAGTTGGGAGGGCAAGTGGCATTCTCCCACTCAGGGGGATACGGTTGAGATATCCCCATCTTCTGAAGCTCGTCTTTGTGTGAGATGGTGTCAAAACGAGCAACCAGGGAATCAATTGCATCCTGTTGATTAAGCAGGTGTTGGAAGACAGCTGCTGAACGGTTGTCAAGTGTCGTTGGTGAAGGACCACCCCTAGCATTTGTAAGATTTGGAGGAGGTGCAACAGAATGATACTCCTTTTACAGTGAAGGAGGGTTGTTGCTGTGAGCCGGACTAGCGTGGGCTGAAGCATTTTGGTGGAAGAACAGCCCCAGCAGCTTGAACCGCCATGATACTGGTAAGCATATCAGTGATCTTGGCGAATGCTTTTTCCAGACCCTCTAACCATTTGCTGGTCTGATCACTGGCTTCTTCAGGTCTTTCTTCGTCCTCCTTATATGTAGATAACATGCGAGGATAAATAGAGGAAACAATACTGGTGCTGATGTTATCTGTCTCGGAGTGGAAAGTCCTTCATCTTCCGGTAGAGGAGGTAGATAGTCGCCATCGGATTCGGAGGGATCATCATCCTCTGGCAGGCTATCCCCAGTGTGGAGGTCATCCGTTTTAGACTCTGAGGGAATACTACCCCCAGCTTGAGATTCTTTATCGTCCATACGAAGTCTCGCCTTTGACCGAGTACCCATATAAACTCCTTCAGATGTGACAGCCGGCTGGCCATCTGTTGGTAGACTTCTTCTTCTTCTCCTTGTGGAGCTGAGAGAGAAAGTTGGGTTGGTGGTCCACCGTCTCTGATTGGGGCTTCCGTAAGGGGGACCCCATGAAGCCATGTTGGACGAAACACACAGTGGCTTTTCGTCGTCAGAGAAGTGCAGTCGTCGAAACACGGACTTTCTCTGAGGCACTCTTGTTGATTTAGAGCAACAACAGTTGATAACAATACTAGTGCACGGATGTGCACTATGAATTGTTATGTCCTCCCTCTCTTTACGCTTATGATTTATCATGTCGCACAAGTCAGCGGAAGGGAGTTTTGCCTTACAACCCATGTTGCATGCATCGTCGAGCTTTGCATACGGGTTCGTAAGGAGAGTAGGCGCATCCAGCCTTAGTTCACGTGCAGGAACAACCCCCACACCTATGTTTTCTGATGTCCTCGAATATAGCCCAGTGCTATACGCGTTGGGGCCTATCTTTTTGTTGTGGGCGCATAGGCCTTGGAGACTGGCCTTGGGCGTATGCTCCTTGACAGCATGTCTGAGCCTCCTTGATATGGGCGCATAGTATGGATCCAGAGAGCCTGGGTGCATAGTCTTGGGCGCATGGCTTTGGATGCCCATCCTGCTGAAGACAGAAGTGTTCTGGTTGGGGCTATGCGCCCAAACACTCCCTTGGACGTATGGCTTTGGGCGCATGATTGTTGGAGCCGTATTGTTTTTTTCCCAGTTTTGCCTCCTTCGTTTGTGAGCCTCGCCGGGTTTGGACAGAGTGTAGCACTACCCCGATTCTTGGCATCGTAGTATTTTCCTTTGTCAAGTCTCAGGTGTTGAACACCCTGTTATTGGTTGTACAGAAAGGGAGTCACTGGACTAGTAGAGCCGAAAACGGTGTGAGCCTTCTCCATTTGGGGAGTTTCTGTTGCAGAGTCTTGCACCCATGTGACATTGTCCTCCAGTTGCATATCTGCTATGACGCTAGCAGGATAGGCACAACTGAGCCTTCGGCAGCCAAGTCTTGCGAGACTTGTTTGGCTTCGCTGATCTTGAGGGAGTAGAGCCATCCCTCGAGAGCATCTCTTCGAACGCCAGCTGATCGAACTTTACGATCAGCAACTTCTGAGTGCTCCCCACTTTGTCGGTATCGGATTGCGTCACCACATTCTCGTCAGAAGAAAATGTAGTCCCCAGCAGAGTCGACATTTTTTGTGGACAGACACAAAAAGAAGAAGAAATGCTGTCTTTTTTATTAGCACAAGGCACCACAAATCGAGTACGCCTGAGAGATCCTGCGCTGAGGTTCCCCGAGTACAAAAAAGAATTCTGGAGAATGGGATGATAGAGATTGAGCGACAGTTGCTCCTTTACTCCGTTGACACTCCGATTACAAAATTGGGAGAGAATCTAAGATAATTGCTAACTTTTGGCTCACTGGCAAGAAGTGCATGCAATTTGGCTCTTGAAAATGCTCTCCGTTCTGTGTTTTGGAGAGGGATGAGACCCCCTTTTATAGTCGTTCTTGAGCTGGGATGATGTTATACGCCAATATGAGGGAAGCGTACTGGTTTTCACGTGGGCGCATAACCCTGCCTTGGACGCATAGGGTGTAAGTGCATACAGGCTCCGAGATCGTGGGTTGGTCGTAGTGTTGACGTGGCCGCATGCTTCGGTGCACGACTGCTCGTGGAGACTAACGTGGCCGTGTGCTTTGGTACATGTTTTGATCATGGCTTTGACTGAGTCAGGCTTGGGCGCATAGCCATGTCTCAGGCTATGCGCCCTCCTTTTGGAGGAGCTAGTCTTGGGCGCATGAAACTTCACTGGCTGGGCGTATGGAGCTTCACTGACTGGACGAATGGAGTTTCACTGACTGGGCACATAGAGCTTCATTGGCTTTGGGCGTATAGAGCTTCATTGCTGAAAATTTTTTATGCTTCTACATACGTCTCATCGTAGTCGATATCTTCCTCTTGGTTGTATCCTTGAGCTACTAGACAAGCTTTGTTGCGAGTGACTGAACCATCTTCATTTACTTTGTTACGAAAAACCCATTTAGTACCAATAATCGAATGGTTAGCCGGTTTAGGAACCAGATCCCAGACCTGGCTTCTTTTGAATTGGTTGAGTTCTTCTTGCATAGCAAAAATCCAAAATTCATCATTAAAAGCTTCTAAAACAGTTTTAGGCTTAATTTATGAAATGAAAGCAGTGTTAGCAATAGAATCTCTTAAAGATGATGGAGTACATAGTCCGTGTGATACCTCACCTATTACCAAGTTTTTTGGGTGTGACGGCTTGAACTCGAACTTCTTCGGTAAGCCCTCCAGAGAATTGATTTCAAGGGTGGTATTCATCGGCGTGGAAGTTGATTATTCAATATCATCGTCGGGGATATCTGCTGTACTATTTTCCTTATCAAAAAACACATTAGTAGATTCTTCTACAATGATTGAGCGTTTGTTGAACACTTTATATCCCTTACTCTTGGCAGTATAGCCAAGAAAAATACCATCGTCAGCTTTGGCCTCAAACTTGCCTAAGTTGTCTTTGGTATTTAGGATAAAACAGCGACAGCCGAACACTCTAGAATAAGAGACATTAGGAGTCCTACCAAACCAAAGTTTATAGGGTGTTTTCTTCGAAATAGGTCGAATAAGCACCCTATTTAAAACATGGCAAGCTGAACTGACAGCTTCTGCCCAAAAAAATTTCGGAAGTGAAAATTTATTCAACATGACTCTAGCCATATCGCCAAGAGTCCTATTCTTCCGCTCCACAACACCATTTTGTTGAGGAGTTCTAGGACAAGAAAACTCATGATCAAAACCATTTGTTTCGTAAAATTTTTCAAAATCAGAATTTTTGATTTCGCCTCCATGATCACTTCGGATTCGAAGTAATCATGTAGCCTTTTTCGTTTTGGACCTTTTTGGCAAAGATTTTGAAAAATAAAATAGCATCGCCTTTGTTTGAAAGGAAAAAAATCTAAGTAAATCTTGAAAAATTATCTACAATAATAAAAGCATAGAGTTTTCCACCAAGACTGGCTACTCTACTGGAACCAAATAAGTCCATGTGCATTAATTGCAAGGGTCTAGTAGTACTTATACTGTTTATGGATTTAAATAAAGATTTGGTTGCCTTATTCAGTTCACATTTGCCACATACCGTGTCCTTCTTGAATGCGATGTCGGGCAGACCTCTTACTAGCTTCTTTGTCGATAACCTGGATATAGTATCCATATTGGCATGACCAAGACGCTGATGCCACAAAAGTCTTTCATCCTTGTGGGCATAGAGGCATCTTCCTGCAATGTTAGTATTTCTAGATAGATAGAAAATATAAATGTTATCTTCTCTTATTCCTTCAAAAGCAATGTCTCCCGTTGACCTATCATAAATGTAGCATTTATCTTTTCCAAAATTAATATCATATCCATGATCAGCAAGATGGCTTATGCTGAGCAAGTTATGTTTTAACTCGGTCACTAAGCAGACATCCGTTATTACAGGAGAAGGAAGATAACTAATAGTACCAATACCTATGATGTAGCCCTTTAAATTGTTGCCGAAGGATACATATCCTTCTTTCTTCATCGATAGTGATGCAAAAAGATTTGCGTCTCCCGTCATATGTCGCGAGCATCCACTATCAAGAATCCACTTGCTTTTAGTTAAAGAAGGAAGGTCCACCTACATCACGAGTAGATGTGACCTTTGGTACCCAAGTTCTTGTGGGTCCTAAAATGTTAGTCTTCGGTACCCATGCATATAGATTAATATCAACTAATTTCCTAATTCTACACTGTGGTGAGATATGACCATGTAATCCACGGTATGTGCAAGTAGCATGCCTATTAGTGTTAGGAGCAGGTTGATAGTGATGTCTATATGCAGTATGGTGATAGTTATGTGAAACAACAGGTGTTGTTTGCCATTGATTATAAAAGAACAGAACAATTTTATGGGAGGACTGGACTTTTACTTCACAATACAAACTCGCTCGTACAAAAAAGAGCCTAGGAACAAAACCTAGGAAAAGCAATCTAAAGTACAATTATTTATTTTTGATTCTGGAGGGTGACGGTAGAGGCTCGGGAGAGTGCTATCAACTCTGCCTTACTCCTTGGACGATCGGACGTCGCTTCTGCTCTGGCAAAGAAATGCTCTTTGTGTATGCGGGAGTTGCTGGTCTCTCTGCTCGGGCTCTGTGCGTATGCTCCTCTGTGCCTGTGTTCGTCCCTACCTCCCTTTGCTATTTATAGGAGTGGGGTGTGCAGTAATTGCCCCTTAAAAAGTGGGTGGTTAGGGATTCGTTAAGATTCGTCTTGATCCTGTTTGTTGAAAATCAATCTGGGTTATTTATGTTGATTGTAACAAATCTGTATCATTTATTGGGAGTTGATCCGGACAGTTATGATGATTACAATAAATCTGTATTGGGCAGTTATGATGATTGCAATAAATCTGTATTGTTATGATTTGCTGGTAGCAACAAATCCGAGTGGATAAGTCTTGGTCAATCTCCTACCACGTGTCCCAACTGCCTGTTATGTCGATTGCCATAAATTTGAATTATTAGAATTTGATCAACCCCTGCCACGTGTCCCAACTGCTGCGAGCCGCATGGAGGACTGTCATAGTTGAGCCGCATGAGTGTGGCCTTTAACTGAACCACATAAAGACGGCCTTACAACCGAGCCGCATAAGGATGGCCTCATGTCAGAGCCGTATAAGGGTTGTCCCCCATCTGAACCGCACGGAAGTCCTTTAATCTAAGCCGCATGAAAGTCCTTACAACTGGGCCGCATGGAGGTCCTTACAACTGAGCCGCATGGAAGTCCTTACAACTGAGCCGCATGGAAGTCTTTACAACTGAGCCGCACAAAGAGCTTTGGAAATGGGTGAATCGTGCCAGCTATAAAGATTTTATCTCGTCTCTCTAGGAGCACGCCATTATGACAGGGGCTTCATTTTACCTTTATGTCAGAGCTGTCAATCCGTCGTTGTCAGAGCTGCCGCTGTGTCAGGATAATTAATGAGCCAGCTGCTCAGAGCATTTATGGCCAGCTGTAAAGGCCTGTTTTGAGCCGCATGAGGCTACGTGGCTTTTTCCTTCATTTTTTTGAGATGTATGAAGCTCTCGGGTCATTTGAGCCGCATGAAGGCTCCTTCAGCTATGAGCCGCATGGGGCTAATTTTTGGGCCGCATAAGAATTTATTTGTATTTTTCCATGCTTCTACAAGACCCCCTTCAAAGTTTTTAATTTGAAAAATTGAAACACTTTGAATAAGAAGCATGGATATGTCTGCATAAGCTCTTCCTGCCGCATAGACTTCTCTGGCCGCATGGGATGTTCTGGCCATATAGATCGCTCTAGCCGCATGGACCGCTCTGGTCGCAGACTTCTTAGCCGCATGGACTGTTCTGGCCGCATAATGGTCCTGTGCCACGTGAGTGTCTCATTATTGCTCTTGATTTGTTCTGATTTGAAGCCGTTTTTTGGGTAAGATCCCAAGAGTCGATTTTAAATATACTTTAGGTTTGCCTCGATGACCCAAGAGTCGGTTCTGTCTCCTAGGCGACCCATAACCCGAAGCGCCTATCGGTTCACGTGCCCGCTGTCCGCCTATAAATATGAGAAAGTTTTAGAGAGAGACCCTTTACTCTCTCCTCTTATTCAATCTTTTCTTGTCCTAGCTGTCGTCTTCTTCTCCTTCGATCATCAATGGCTCCCAAGACTTCTAAGGCCTCCTCTAGTGCTGCGGCGAAGGGTAAGGGAGCGTCTTTCTCATCGACTGCGGTGCCCCCAGTTCACCCTGATGTTTACCCCGCCATTGCTGGTAAGATTGTTGGGAGAAAGCTACATGGACTCAAACCCTAACCATAACGGCTACGTTGTATGTTTATGCGCGAGCCTTTCTTCATCTTCATGGAACTGTTCAAGTTTATTGTGATGATACTGTGCTGTATGTGCCGCATGAGAGTCATCTTATGGCCGCATCAGCACTTTGCAAATTGGGCCACATGAAGACCCATCGAACAGTGCCGCATAAGCTTTCTCTCGAACTGTGTCGCATGAGACCCCACCAAATCAGAGCCGCATAAGCTCTGTTTAACAGGACCGCATAAGCACTCGCTAAACAGAGCCGCATGAGCTCACTTGAACTGGGCCGCATAAGCATCCACTGAATCAGAGCCGCATAAGACCCCACCAAATCAGAACCGCATAAGCCCTGTTAAACTGGACCGCATAAGTACCCGCTAGACAGAGCCGCATGAGCTCACTTGAACTGGGCTGCATAAGCACCCGCTGAATCAGAGCCACATGAGCTCACTTGAACTGGGCCGCATAAGCACCCGCTGAATCAGAGCCGCATAAGCTCGTTTGAACTGAACCGTATGAGCCCGCGCTAAATCAGAGCCGTATAAGATCTTCTAAACCATGTCGCATGAACACTCGCTAAATTGAGCTGTATACGCTCACTTGAACTGGACCGCATGAGGCCTCGCCAAAATAGAGTCGCATAAGCCCAGAAACACTAAGTGGTTTTACCTGGCCATCTTCTAACTTGTTTCTTTCTCTTTTTTCAGTGAATCTGCCAGTCAATCCTGCGGGAGAGCCCTTGGTGGGTTTAGCCCAATCTGTTGTGGGTGTGCGGATCGACCATATAGTCCAGTATGTGGTGAACCAGCTTCCCAACGACGAGCCTGTGGAGAGGCTGAATGCTATCAAGAACCAGTCCTTCCACTTTCTCTGTGCCATAATGAACTCGGGGAAACTGGGGTGAGAATATCTGAAGCCTGCGTTCCTCTTCGGGGATGCCCTGACGGTGAAGAACTCCCAAGTTCTGGATATATCTGAGAGCTGGAGTTTTACCTCGGTCGGAATGGTGATCCATATTCTGCTGATGGAGCGTCACTTCCTATTGTCATGGTTCAACATGTTGCCAACGAGCAGACAGATGGAGGAATCCTTGACTCCGAGTCGGTCTGGGATGATTGTGGGCAACATTCATTATAACAACAACTTGAGGTCAGTACACGCGGGCAGGGTACCGGTCAGCTGCTATGTCATAGGGTTGGCCCCGGGCAATTTCATGAATGTACATGGTCCCAATTTCACGTTCTCTCAAGCTGACACTTCCCTAAACCAACTTGCTCGGAAGGGGTCCTATCCCGTTGGTCGGTTGTCGCTACCGAGTTGGATACACCCTCTCCCTTCGTAGACCAACCTGTCTACGTGGATCGTGCGGAAATACGAGACTCTCCTGCGCGAGATTGGACTCTACCATGCCATTCGGGGCACCAGCTATGGCTTGCCCATAAACAAGAAATTGTTCATGGCTTTGCTGGAAATGTACAACTGCTGCACGAGGACTTTTTTTACACCCGTGGGGGAAATGGGGCTTACTCTGCACGAGATGCATGCAGTCTCCAAGCTGCCTTAGGGAGATAAGTTTTTGAAATGTATACTCCGACGAACGAAGAGTTCGAGGATCTGGAGCAACGGTTCCCGGGCTTCGTAGCTGTCTACCAGGAACTACTGTGTCATTATAGTACATGCCACCAGATATCCATCAAGAAGGACGACAGCTCGGAAGGGAACCTTTCCCATACTAAGTCCTGGCTCACCTACCTTTTTAAGCTAGGTGCCTCAGGCCAGGTTTCTCCCCGCAGTCCTCAAACCCACGAGGAAATACAGAGCCAAGTTTCGACGGCCAAGAGATCGAGGACCACAGGCGACAGATTTAGGAGTCAAACTGACTCCTTTAGCTATTTTTACCAGGATACCCAGCCGATGTCTGAGAAGGCTCTCCTGGCAGGATTCCTGATGGTATGGCTGCGAAATTGCGTGGTCTCAGGAGGGGCTGGTTCTATCGAAAGGATCAGTCGTAATTTTATCTTCCCTGCCTTGAAGCTGGTCTTCGGGGTCAGACTGGCTCTTCTTCCGGCAATGGTGTGCAGCATACACCGTGGCCATCGTACTTTTTCGTCCAAGGTCATCGCCTGTGATACGGCGAAGGACTTTGAATGCATTGAGCTGCCCTATCATTATTTGATGGGGTGGCTGTTGATGCATTGTCGGTCTTTGATGAGGCATGGCCCCGAAGATGGCATAACTGCTGATGATGCCTTCGTCTTCCAGTATCGCCATATGTCCTGGGAGTGCGATACCATATGCGCCTGTCGGACGGCGCTGGCGAAAGTGGACAGCTACGTCTTTTTCGTATCAGTTCCTCGGTTTACTGCTGCAGAAGTCAACGACGTACATCTTGATGGTATTGGGCCTCCCCATTTCTTGGACGACAAGATGCTCCTTTGGTTGCACAATATTCGTCCTTCCCACTTGGTATACCGCAACCGTAATACTGTCTATTTGGAGCCTTACTTGCCCAGTAGGTTCTCCCGACAGTTTGGGTATAGCCAGCTATTCTTGGATAGTCCCAGCTCTTGCCTGGGTTTCGAAGGCAGCGTCCTTGACGGTATTAGAGCCTGGCACTATTATAACACAGTTCATGCCCGTACCAGCTTCTCAGTTCCTGATATTGGGGTGTCAGGGGAGATCTTGTATCTGGCAACTCTATACTATGTCATGGCGAATAAGCCTCATATTGATTTCAACCCGGGTACCAGCTTTATCGTCGGTACTGGCTTGGCGGAGAAGCCCCAGGGGTCCAAGGCAAGGAAGAAGAAGAAGAACACGGTCGCTGTGTCAGACTCGGAGTCTGCCAATGCGGACGAAGAGGATGAAGAGCATGAGCATGATCCCGACAACTCTCTCCCTCATACAGATGCGGTGGTGGCAGATCAGCCGCCCGTTGTGCCGAGCTCTTCCCGAAAGCGAAGCAGGCCTGAGTCTGTGGGTGACGGCAGAACCTACTCCGTGAAATGGGCTGCGGTTAGGCCTCGCCGGCTGCTCATTAAGGAGAGAGGCGAGGATGTGGGTGCCATTTTGGAGGTTAATTGAATTACAACCATCTCCTTCTTTGGCTCTTCCTTTTCCTAAACTATGATCTAATCATTTTTCTTTTCTCTGTAGGCGTCAGAAGAATCGGACTCTCGAGAGCCGGCCACTGTTTCTGAAGTCAATCCGGCCCTGACCACTTTGATTAGTGACATGTGTGCCGAGATTATTTCTGTCAGGGTTCTCTCGGCGGCGGCTGAGGGGTCTCACGTTGCTGAGGTTTCGACCCAGGGCGACGTGGGCTCCGCTGAACCCGTCTACGAGACTGCTGAACTTCAGCAGGGTGACGCTGATCCAGTTGTATCTCCTTCCGGGGCGGCTGGGGCAGTGGAACCAGCTGAATTCGGCTCAGGTGTCGTTGGCGAAGAGATTACGACGGCTGTGAGTGAACCTCAGCCTCCGCAACTCTTCCCTGGTAAGATAAGCCAAGTCTTGACTAGTGAGGAGGCTCATTCGCTCTATCATCACATCCTTTGGATTAAGCTGATTGATGGTTGCTCTCGACATACAGGTCCTACTCCTTCACTGCCAATGACGGACATTGTCAGGGTAGAGTTCGTCAAAGAGAATGTGCCTCCTCCCCTTCCATCTTTCATTGAGGGACCTCCCGCTGATTCAATTTCGGGATAGCAGACGGCGGAACGGCCGGGGCTGGGGGAAATGATCCCTGCATCGTCTTCTGTTCGTAAGACTCCAGAGGTCGACCTCGCCACCCTGCCGAGTCTCCAGATCCTTCGGGCTGCGGAGGAAGAATTGGCTGCTATTCAAGCGTCTTTTCGCTCGGACTTTGTTTCCCCCGTGGCAGGGGTAGCAAGTTACGGTGCACCTTCTTCGACCCTGTCAACTACCCTTCCTTTGACGTCGTCTTCTTCGGAAGTTCTGGATGAATCATCAAAGGATGTAGTTGACAGTTTTTATCGTCACCTGAGGCAAGGAATTAGAGCTGCGGTGGAGAGGGGAACCTCTTTTGCCTTGGCCCATCAATGCGTCCGGGGCCAGATTAAAATCCTTAGAACCCTCCCCGGTGGGGCAGGAATAGTTGAGCTGCTGGAGCCCAAATTGCTAGAGGCAGATCAGCTTGTGGCCCAGTTTTAAGTATTACGACAAGTTGATCTATCTTCAGCGATAGATCAGGAGCAGGCCTTCCTCATCACTGTCCTGGAGAAGGTAAAGGATACACAAGATGCATCTAAGCCGGATATAACGAAGGACCTCAACGATCTGTCTCTCCAGTATGATCAGCTGAGCCGCAGGAGCGAGGATTGCATGGCTCGGGAAGCGGCCGCCTCTCGCGGAATAATTGATACGAGGGAGCAGATCCTCGAGCTCCAGAGGGAGCTGGCTTTCTTGGAATCAGAGCTCGAGGCCTCCCGCACGGATAAAGAGATGATCGTTCAGGAGGCCGAAAAGGTCACCCGAGCTTCTGCTGGCCTGGAGCGTGCTCTGAAGAGATTCGAAGATGGCTGGCAGGCCCACGTACATCTAGAGGATGCAAAGCGGCTGACTCAGGAGGCCGAACGCCGGGCCAAGTTGCGATTTGAACGATCGAACGCCGTGCTGAGGGACCGTCTCAGATAATTATGTGTAGCCGAACCATAGTCGGCCTTTTGTCTTTCTTTCTTTGTCATTTTTCTTCGTTTTGATAGGGACGTGGTCCCGGAATATGTAGTACTTTTGCTTTTCAACAAACGACTATGTTTTCATCATCCATCATCTATTGTGCTTGTACTGTATCTTTGGTATTCGTGATATTTGACCCACTGGAGGACTTTTTGTGGACCTATTACCCTTGGCATACCTTGGTTGTAGGTACGGATAATAAGTTTGATAGAGATACCTAGAACGATTTCGTGGTAAGACGAACGTGGAAGTTCTTGGTATTGGGCGAAAGAACGCCATGGAACAGCTGGGCTCCGAAGGCGTATGTAATGCCCAGTCCCAAAATATGTAGGACTAAGTACGTAGACATGCTAGATGTATACATACGAAGTACAGGGGTCTTGTATGTATACATAAGCTGTAAAATGCAGTAGAACCATAACTAATCTCATCCACACAAAATAATTGAATAAAAGATATCATATAAAGATAATAGATTGTCTTGATACAATATGTTGGGCGGAGACAAATCCACTACCAACAAGTAAGAAAAGAAATACATGAAAATGAAATGAGTTTGGCGAGCGAAGCGAAGACAATCCAAGTGTAATCATCCTCGAAGAAATAGCGATGATCACGACTAGAGCTAGAATACCTGCGAAAAACAATAGCACACACCTGGCGAGACAACCAGGTCCTCAGAGGGACGTAACAAGACACATATTATCATGCCAATAACTGAATAAATAAAGCTCAACCGAAAAGTATATATGACTACACAAATAAAGGTCCTTAACCATTCTATGTGAAAATGCATTTTGAAGACAATGCTCCACACAAGGGCTCCCGAGACTAGAAACACGGCGCATTAGCGTTTCAACCAAGGCACTAGTGGTGTCTAGAGAAAAGTAAATGTACGGCCCATTAGCACTCGAGTGAGAGCTAAGGGACATCTAGAAAAAAATAAATACACGGCCACTAGCTCTTGGGTAAGTCACTAACGGCAGCTAGAGGAAAGTAAATGCACGGCACATTTGTGTTTCAACCGAGGCACTAGTGGCGTCTAGAGAAAAGTAATAAATGCACGGCCACTAGCTCTCGACTGAGTCACAAATGGCAGCTAGAGAAAAGTAAAGGTGTGAAAGCCCCTGCGCCTAATAACTGTCTTCACCCTCCCCATGCACTACTCGTGCTGAATCCACACCACGATATTCCTAATAACCGCTAAGTCTCCTAGACAACTATATTAGCAGTTATACCCTAACGCTCGTCCTGTACGCACCGATGTACGGTCGGTACGCAAGTCCGAATCTATATGAGACACGTGACATCGTGGCACACATGTGTCAGGCCAATGAATGCGACACAAACAAAGGTGGTCCCTTAACTCTAGGCCAAGTGCATAAAAAAAACTAAAGTATAATAATTTGCAACTACATATGGTTTTAAAAGAACAACAAATAAAACAAGCATGATATTGAGCAAGAAATTAAACAGTGAAGGCAAGGTATCTTGCCTGATGTGTCGCCTGGTGTGGTACAATAATCCGACAAGTTTCGAATGTCCAATAGTCATGGTTGATTGGTATCAGTCCAAAGGCGCAAGAAAAAATAAGGATGTTGGATTAGTCATAATTAGTGATGATGACAAAGAGGAAATTTTGCGTAAGTGAATACATATACTATTTGTGGAAAGTATTCTATATTAAAAATACATTTTATTAGTTAAAAATAATTTTGATAAATAAAATATTAGGAAATTTTTGTATAAATTTGAAACTACTATTTAGTTATAATATTTTGGAAAATATCATCTAGAAAATGATTTAGGACTAAAAATATAATAGGGATATAACCAAAATTTAAAATATAGCGGTAGGCTTTAGTCATAATATTTATCTTTTTAGAAAATAGTAGTATAAACCCGAAAATAAAATATTAATAATGTTGATACCATTGGTAATAATATCTATGCTAAGTTTAAATATAAAATCATAAATATATAGATTTCTAATTTTAGTCAATCTATAAAAATCCTGATTATAATAATTACTAATAATATTAATAACAAATAATAATCATAATAATAATAATAATAAAACTAATAATAAATAATAATGATAATAATAATAATAGAAATAATAATAATAGAAATAATAATAATAATAATAGTAATGATAATAATAATAATAATAATAATAATAATAATAATAATGATAATAAAAATAATGATGATAGTAATAATAATGATAATAATAATAATAATAATAATAATAATAATAATAATAATAGTAATAATAATACCCCTACTAGATAATGATGATAGTAATAATAATGATAATAATAATATATAATATTATACTAAAAGCAACAGCAGTTGCTGTTCTCCAAATTAAAGCAGAAGGAGGGAGAGAGAGAGTCGAGAGTGAAGGGAAGAGTGAGAGAGGGGTTTTACCAGAGGGGTTCTCGGCGTCGGCGGGAGGAGAATCCGACGTTGTGGCAACGTGCGGAGGCGGCGCGACGACCGAGGAGTGATCGACGGAAGCGGCCAGGCGGCGCGGATCTTGCCGGCGCGGAGGAGGAAGTGGCACGGAGGGCGATGGAGTCGCCGGATCTGAGGACGCGGTGCGACGGTCGGTGCCAAGCTCGGCAGAGGAGGCGACGGACTCGGATGACCTGGCGGAGGTCGGGCGCTCGTGTCGGGGTCGCGGCGACGCGCCGGTCGGGGCTTCTCGGCGCGGCGGGAGAGCAACGCTCGTCGACGACTGCTGCGACGGTCGGGAGTCGAAGAGGGGAGGTGGTCGGGCTCTGGTCGAGGGGCTGTTGTCGAGGCCGGGCGGTGGACGCGACGGAGATCGGGCCAACCGCGGAAGTGAAGCGGCCGGCGCGGTGGTGCGCCAGGGGCGACGCTGCCTACCGCGGTGGCGGAGGTTGCTGGGATGCGGCGGAGAGAACTGGTGGCGGAGATCGAGCCAACCGTGGGAGAACAAATGGCCGGCGCGGCGGTCGTCGGCTCCGACGCGGGGGACCCCAGGTGAGGTTTTGGTTTTCTCCTTCTTCTTCCTTTGGTGGTCGGTTTGGTTTTGGAGCGGTGGTGATGCCGGCCTTGGCGGTGGTGGCAAGGCTGGTGAAGGCGCCGGGTGAGTAGCCGGTGATATTGTGGACGGGGATTGTGGCCACTGGTTCGGATGGCGATTGTAGAAGATGGTGATGGCTCTCGGATTTTGGGTGGAAGGAATTGCTGCGGAGGCGTGGAATCGACAGTGGTGTCAGGGGTGTTGGTGATAGGCTGGTGGTGTTACTGGCGGTGATGGATAAAGTCGGAGGACGGTGGTTGGGATAGTAGGAGGCGATGATGACGAAGAGGGGAGTCGAGTCAGGGTGAGTGTTACGTCGTATCGGGGGTGTCCGATACGATGGGGACAGAGGTTCGGATCTGTCGGACCTGGGGGAACAATGTATTTGTACCATATAGAATATATTGGATGGGAAAGGAGGACACCGACACGATGCACGATTTATGGTAAAAAATTTATGGATAGTTTGATTTTATGGAGGAGTACCTGCCTATTTATAGGATGTGGGAATTCCCATTTGGATAGGATTAGATTTGATTTAAAACATAAATAGATAAATACCATATTAATTTAAATAGTTTTAAAGCAATTTCAATCAAATTCCGAATCAATTTAAATCTAGGTAAATCTTTATATTAAAATAGAATCCATAAAATACATCCATATTTTTAAATCATAATAATTTATCTAAATATCAATCAAACAAAATTTAAAAATATATTTTTTTTATGAACACTAATATTTTAATAATAATTAATTTTGAAAATAAACATAAATATTTAAATATTTAAAATACCTTATTGCTAAATAATTTATTATAATAATAAAATAAAATTTGAAAACATACATGAAATAATTTTTCATGTGCTTTACATGAGTAGCATATTCTAGTTTTCTAATTTACCACTATTAAAATAAGATAGTATTTTATAAATAATTGAATTAATAATTTTGCCAATCTCGGTAGATACTTTTCACAAATTTTCAAAAAATATTTATTATACTTATTATTTTGAAACCATCACCGATTGATAAAATCAAAACCATTTTTTCTAAAAATATGAACCTCGCCCATATTCGCACTCGACGAGTAAATACGAAAACGTAAATTCCCGTACGAAGTATAATACGACTTTACGACGTATAAATAAAATAAAATAAATTAGTACTAAAATATAGTAGAAATTTAGGGGTTTTACATCCTACCCAACTTACAAGAATTTCGTCCTCGAAATTAAGAATAAGTAGGGGGGTGAGAAGATACAATGGTACGATCAAATCGTTGGACGAGGCAAGAAAACAACATTTAACACAAACATGCATTAGGGAATCGTGATTTAGATAAATACGAAAATAATGCACAGATATGGTAATAGATGAGGGTCGCTAGCGAATGCAAGATAGAGAAGGATTTAAGGGTTAGGTAATAAAGTTAAAGTAATTAGAGAGCAAGGGTACACGGTTCCTTAGAGTGAAGTTACGCGTCTAGGTTTAGGGGTGGTTAAGGAAATAATTCTAGTCATTTCTAAATTTCAAATGATTAGAGATCACGATCAAGAGTCTAAGGATAGGGCGAATAACTTGAGGCAAAGTGGTAAACACATGGCTTGGTTGATGGCTAACTATAACTATCATAGTCTTAGGGGAACACTTGGTGTCTATCTATTAAGTTCGAGTGTTCTGTCTTTCCAATTTAAGTGAATGACAAAACGAATAAGAGTTCGAAGGAGATGTTTATTGAATACGAACACGTAGTTCAAAGACGACTGAATAAATTCAAAAGAGAATTGCCAAGGCAGACGTGGATGAGATTCTAGAGAGCAAGCTTAACTATATCTCCACCCACATATAATGATAAATAAAAGCGAACCAAAGTGCACTCGGTTGATCAGACCATCATGCACCGGTTCTGACTAGACAATATGTTAGTGAGCGCGCGCTCAATAGCATGTGTCTTGAACAAGTTTGATAACGGTTAAACTTGCAAAACTAGGCTATAGTAGCAACATTTAGTCAAGGTGGTAAAATATAGACACGTGAGATTATTATTGAAATAGACTATAATTAGTTCGAACTACTTAAGAATCTAAGACTTGTTTGGTGCCTATACAGTTGACCTATTATCTCCTTGTCTAAGACTTTGGTCGACCAATAAGGTATGGTCTTTAAAATTTATAGTCTAGGTAATCCACTTAGTATCTACTATAGTGAGTCATAAGGACGAAGTCTTATGCTAGGTCATGAGGCATTCTACCCAACTTACAAGAGCTAAACTAGTAGGGTGATGGAACAATGGGTCATGTCCACCTAGTATGGATTGCCCTATTAATCTCTATCAAGCACGAAAGAAGGGCACAAATCACGATAGAAGAGATCAAGCAAGATACAACTCGAGGACAAGGTGGTCAAGTATGTGGATGAGATCCTAGACTCTAATCCTATACGCAGGTTTGCTTGGTACGGTAAAGTAACCAAACAATTTATCTTGACCAGCATGGGCTACCACAAAAACATATAACACCCCAGTCCCAAAATACGTAGGACTAAGTACGTAGACATGCCAGCTGTATACATACAAAGTACAAGGGTCTTGTATGTATACATAAGCTGTAAAATACAGTAGAACCATAACTAATCTCATCCACACAAAATAAATGAATAAAAGATATCATATAAAGATAATAGATTGTCTTGATACGATATGTTGGGCGGAGACAAATCCACTACCAACAAGTAAGAAAAGAAATACATGAAAATGAAATGAGTTTGGCGAGCGAAGCGAAGACAATCCAAGTACAATCATCCTCGAAAAAATAGCGATAATCACGACTAGAGCTAGAATACCTGTGAAAGACAATAGCACACACCTGGCGAGACAACCAGGTCCTCATAGGGACGTAACAAGACACATATTATCATGCCAATAACTGAATAAATAAAGCTCAACAGAAAAGTATATATAACTACACAAATAAAGGTCCTTAACCATTCTATGTGAAAATGCATTTTGAAGACAACGTTCCACACAAGGGCTCACGAGACTAGAAACACGGCACGTTAGCGTTTCAACCAAGGCACTAGTGGCGTCTAGAAAAAAGTAAATGCACGGCCCATTAGCACTCGAGTGAGAGCTAAGGGGCATCTAGAGAAAAATAAATGCACGGCCACTAGCTATTGGGTGAGTCACTAATGGCAGCTAGAGGAAAGTAAATGCACGGCACATTTGTGTTTCAACCGAGGCTCTAGTGGCGTCTAGAGAAAAGTAATAAATGCACGGCCACTAGCTCTCAACTGAGTCACAAATGGCAGCTAGAGAAAAGTAAAGGTGTGAAAGCCCCTGCGCCTAATAACTGTCTTCACCCTCCCCGTGCACTACTAGTGCTGAATCTACACCACGATATTCCTAATAACCGCTAAGTCTCCTAGACAACTATATTAGCAGTTATACCCTAACGCTCGTCCTGTACGCACCGATGTACGGTCGGTACGCAAGTCCTAATCTATATGAGACACGTGACATCATGGCACATGTGTCGGGCCAATGAATACGGCACAAACAAAGGTGGTCCCTTAACTCTAGGCCAAGTGCATAAAGAAAACTAAAGTATAATAATTTGCAACTACATATGGTTTTGAAAGAACAACAAATAAAACATGCATGATATTGAGCAAGAAATTAAACAGTGAAGGCAAGGTGTCTTGCCTGATGTATCGCCTGGTGTGGTGTAATAATTCGACAAGTTTCGAATGTCCAATAGTCATGGTTGATTGGTAGCAGTCCAAAGGCGCAAGGAAAAATAAGGATGTTGGATTAGTCATGATTAGTGATGATGACAAAGAGGAAATTTTACGTAAGTGAATACATATACTATTTTTGGAAAGTATTCTATATTAAAAATACATTTTATTAGTTAAATATAATTTTGATAAATAAAATTAGGAAATTTTTGTATAAATTTGAAACTACTATTTAGTTATAATATTTTGGAAAATATCATCTAGAAAACGATTTAGGACTAAAAATATAATAGGGATATAACCAAAATTTAAAATATAGCGGTAGGCTTTAGTCATAATATTTATCTTTTTAGAAAATAGTAGTATAAACCCGAAAATAAAATATTAATAATGTTGATACCATTGGTAATAATATCTATGCTAAGTTTAAATATAAAATCATAAATATATAGATTTCTAATTTTAGTCAATCTATAAAAATCCTGATTATAATAATAATACTAATAATATTAATAACAAATAATAACCATAATCATAATAATAATAATAATAATAATAATAATAAATAATAATGATAATAATAATAATAATAGAAATAATAATAATAGAAATAATAATAATAATAATAATAATAATAATAATAATAATAATAATACCCCTAATAGATAATGATGATAGTAATAATAATGATAATAATAATATATAATATTATACTAAAAGCAACAGCAGTTGCTATTCTCCAAATTAAAGCAGAAGGAAGGAGAGAGAGAGTCGAGAGTGAGGGAAAGAGTGAGAGAGGGGTTTTACCAGAGGGGTTCTCGGCGTCGGTGGGAGGAGAATCCGGCGTCGTGGCAGCGCACGGAGGCGGCGCGGCGACCGATGAGTGATCGACGGAAGCGGCCAGGCGACGCGGATCTCGCCGACGCAGAGGAGGAAGTGGGGCGGAGGGCGATGAAGTCGTCGGATCTGAGGGCACGGCGCGACGGTCGGTGCCAAGCTCGGCGGAGGAGGCGGTAGACTCGGATGACCAGACGGAGGTCGGGCGCTCGCGTCGGGGTCGCAGCGACACGCCGGTCGGGGCTTCTCGGTACGGCGGGGAGAGCGACGCTTGTCGACGACTGCTGCGGCGGTCGGGAGTCGAAGAGGGGAGGTAGTCGGGCTCTAGTCGAGGGGCTGTGGTCGAGGCCGGGCGGTGGACACGGCGGAGATCGGGCCAACCGCGGAAGTGAAGCGGCCGGCGCGGTAGTGCGCCAGGGGCGACGCTGGCTACGCGTTGGCGGAGGGTGCTCGGATGCAGCGGAGAAAACTGGTGGCAGAGATCGAGCCAACCGCGGAAGAACAAACGGCCGGTGTTGCGGTCGTCGGCTCCGGCGCAGGGGACCCCAGGTGAGGTTCTGGTTTTCACCTTCTTCTTCCTTTGGTGGTCGATTTGGTTTTGGGGCGGTGGTGACGCCGGCCTTGGCGGTGGTGGCAAGGCTTGTGAAGGCGCCGGGTGAGTAGCCGGTGATATGGTGGTCGAGGATTGTAGCCACTGGATCGGATGGCGATCGAAGGGGATGGTGATGGCTCTCGAATTTTGGGTGAAAGAAATTGCTGCGGAGGCGTGGAATCGGCAGTGGTGTCGGGGGTGTTGGTGATAGGCTGGTGGTGCTACTGGCGGTGATGGATGAAGTCGGAGGACGGTGGTTGGGATAGTAGGAGGCGATGATGACGAAGAGGGGAGTCGAGTCGGGGTGAGGGTTACGTCGTATCGGGGGTGTCTGATACGATGGGGACAGAGGTTCGGATCTGTCGGACCCGGGAGAACAATGTATTTGTACCATATAGAATATAGTGGATGGGAAAGGAGGACACCGACACGATGCACGATTTGTGGTAGAAATTTTGTGGATGGTTGGATTTTATGGAGGAGTACCTGCCTATTTATAGGATATGGGAATTCCCATTTGGATAGGATTAGATTTGATTTAAAACACAAATAGATAAATACCATATTAATTTAAATAGTTTTAAAGCAATTTCAATCAAATTCCGAATCAATTTAAATCTAGGTAAATCTTTATATTAAAATAGAATCCATAAAATACATCCATATTTTTAAATCATAATAATTTATCTAAATATCAATCAAACAAAATTTAAAAATATTTTTTTATGAACACTAATATTTTAATAATAATTAATTTCGAAAATAAACATAAATATTTAAATATTTAAAATACCTTATTGCTAAATAATTTATTATAATAATAAAATAAAATTTGAAAACATATATGAAATAATTTTTCATGTGCTTTACACGAGTAGCATATTCTAGTTTTCTAATTTACCACTATTAAAATAAGATAGTATTTTATAAATAATTAAAAATAATAATTTTGCCAATCTCGATAGATACTTTTCACAACTTTTCAAAAAATATTTATTATACTTATTATTTTGAAACCATCACCGATTGATAAAATTAAAACAATTTTTTCTAAAAATATGAACCTTGCCCATATTCGCACTCGACGAGTAAATACGAAAACGTAAATTTTCGTATGACGTACAATATGACTTTGCGACGTATAAATAAAATAAAAAAATTAGTACTAAAATATAGTAGAAATTTAGGGGTTTTACAGCGTATGATAATGAGAAAAGAGGCGCATGTACTAGAAGATCTAGTACAACATTTGTGGTCAACAGCGGACACTTGTGGTCAACTGTGGACATTTATGGTCAACTGAGGACATTTGTGGTCAACAGAAGACATTTGTGGGCCTATTATCCTTAACGTGCACTGGTTTTTTTTTCGGGTACGGATAATAAGTCGAAGGAAAACCGACATACTTACTCAGAGATAATGAGGACGTGGCAAGTATGGGGGTTTATTCAATGGAGTTTTCCTACTCAGAGGTAATGAGGACGTGGTAGGAGTGGACTCCATGAAGGGTACAGAGAACAACTCAGAGGTAATATGGTCGTAGAAGTTCTTTTGTGAGGGGTGGTTTGTTTTTGATGGGAGTGAAACAACTCAGAGGTGACATCGATGTGGTTGTTTCGAGAAATTTGTTGATCTATTACCCTTTTTATGCACTGAAAGTGCGGGCGGTAGATCATGAGGAAGGAGCTCTTTTAGGAAGAAAGTTCAGAGGTATGATCATACATGACTTACTACACAGAAGATGCGATATAGATTATCTGGAGTGACCAGAGTGTAAGTTCAGTGGTACCTGCGGGTACATAACTCAACAATCTGGGAGATTTGGAGTCGGAATGTAAGTTCAGCGGTACCAGAGGGTACATAACTCAAAAATCTGGGAGATTTGGAGTCAGAATGTAATTTCAGTGGTACTAGAGGGTACATAACTGTAACCACTACTTTCTGAAACGAGGGTAATTTTGAACTTTTGTAATTTTTATCATTTAATAATAATATTTGAATCATATTATAATTTTTGGGGATTTTTCTTTATTTTATTTTATATTATTTAGATGGGTGAATTATGATTTTGGTTGTTGCTAGTTTAACCCTAGAGACTGTTTGACTTAGAGACTAACCATGACCAAGGAGACTCGACCATGTGACTAGATTGGCTAATTAATATTTTTAGGCTAAGGATATTTTAGTAATTGTGCATTACTTGAATTTTATTAATTTATTAATTAAATTGCTTGTTGTGCGGTTTGATTGGTAGCTGAATTGGTGTTTTGGTAGTATAAGTGGTTTGACCTTAGCCAACCATGACATAGAACCTTAATGCTATATTAGAATTAGATTTATTATCATTAGAATTAATTTAGATTTTATTAGTTAATTTTAGAGTGATTAATTGATTTTTAGCCATTTTGGCCGTTTTGTGATTTTCTACATATGTTGACTTGTGTTGTGCTAGCAACTGGTTTAACCTTAATGGACATTGTATAGGGGCCTAACCATGCCTTAGAATTGTTATTTTTATTTTTAGAATTTATTTTAGGCATTAGATTATTTTTAAGGCATTAATTGATTTATTTTAGCCTTTTTGTATGCAAGCCTTTAAGCCTTTTTGACCTGGGCCCATTTCTACTTGAGAATGAGTTGTCCCAAGTGAAACCCTAACCCTAGGAGACCTATTCCTGGCCGCCCAACAGCAGTACCCCTTTCCCTTGCATTTATTTCTGAAGTTTTGAGCCTCCACAAGGAAACCCTAATAGATCCCCTTCTCCAAAGCTCATATTTCCTTCATCCGGAGTCCGTTTTTTCCCAAACGAAATTCATTGCACTTGTCGAGGAGAGGAGGATCTGCTGGAGCATTTCTAGTGAGGAGGCGGAGGCTTTTGCTTGAGGGAAATCGGCCGACACGACAACCGAGGGGCTCCATTCATTGAGTTTTTGACACTCAATAGGTAAACCCTAATCTACTATAGTAAATCTAGAATTTCTTTCATTTATGCATTCATATAGGTGCCCTAGACTTGCCCACGAAATTTCGTTGGATTTCAACTTCGTTTGATGGCGGTATCGGACACGTGTCGGTCCTTTCCGACACGTGTTCGAAGAAATGCCGCTTAGGATAGAAAGTTGCTGTTTTTCGATTCTGTCTTCATTGATGTTTAGAAAATATTATTTTGATAAAATTTTATGAAGATGGATTTGGTTTCGACAACGTATCAGCGGCGTTTCGGGCAACGGACGCACGTGCACGGATCCGGTGCACGAGGCCGTGCGTGCCCTGCTGTCCGTGCATTGTTTCTCGATGCACAGGCCGTATTTTTACATGAAATTTCTTAAGCACGTAAGGCCAACCTCTGCCCCCATTCTCGTAAAATTTCACGACTTTTCGTTGAGCGAGCGCGGAGAAATCGTGCGTGCACCGCTCAGCCGCACTGTGCATTCAGCCTGATTTTTGTCGCTGAAACGGACTTCGTGCGCGCACACGACGCACCGAAGACCCGTTCCAGGACCTGGGACACGTCGACCTATACCTAGACTACCCGAGGAATGAACCTCGAGTAGCGGCGTGGCCCGACGAGCAAGCCACGAGGGCGGAACCGCGCGCACGAGGGCGCACGGGCGCGTACGCGCGCAGCAGGCCGCGCGTAGGTGCGGGGCTACATGTGCCACTTTGGCGCAGCCTGTCACTGTGTCACCATGTCCTAGACCTACCCCAGGACCCCCCCCCCAACTACATGCACAAGCACGGGACTTTTCGTTGTGTGTGCGGCGCTCAAACGAGCCAGAACGCACGCGAAAGCACGCGTTATCATGCGGCATCGGGAAATTCTTATACGCGTTCTGTGGACACGACACGGACACGATTTCGAACCCGAGAGTATACGAGTGCATCACGTGGGTCGAGACCCACGTGTATGCCGAGTTTCGTGGGTTCATTTGGTGTATATTGCATTTTGGGTCGATGTGTGAATTGGGTTTGTTTCTTTAATTTCGATTTTGAGCTTAAAAGCGATATTTTGATTTCCAGTAAATTAGCTTATAAATTCTGAGTTTTCAGTACGTTTATGAGGTTTCGGATTTGTAGGAACCATCTTTTGGTTTTGTTTCATAAATTTCCATCATTTATGAGTATATATGCTTTCTATATATATATATATATATATATATATATATATATAGATATATATATATTTTGCTATGTATACATATATTTAATTATATATATATATATATATATATATATATATATATATATATATATATATATATATATATATATATATATATATATATATATATATATAACCCCGTTGAAACCCATTGCCAATGCATACATGTTGAGAATGGGTCGAGGGGGATTTAATTCCAGATTTTTTATTCTTTAAATTATTCTCAAACCATTGCCAATCTTTCCATTTGAGCGTTTGTATATATATATATATATATATATATATATATATATATATATATATATATATATATATATATATATATATATATATATATATATATTTTTTTTTTTTTTTTTTTTTGTATGTATGTATATAAATAGTATATTAAATTGTGGTATACCATGATTGTGTTTGCTATTTTTAATCTCAGAATTCACCTCTATTCAGTAATCTCCGGGTCTCACACACACACACCATCATTTGTTAGATTTAAGGTTTTATTTGTATTGTAAATACACATGTGTGTATATACCTATATGTATATAGATATTTATGCTTGAGAACTCTCTTAAAATAGATTGTAGTTGTGTGTATAACTATAGGAGTCCTAGGACAGATTTGGTTTGTTATTTTGAGCCTAGTTTAGTCGAATTGGCCGACAAGTTGACCAAATTGACAAAAGTCAACTTTGGGTCAAACTTGATCCAATTCAACTCAAACGAACTCCAAATGACCTAGAATTTTGTGTATGACCTAGAAATTAGTAGACGAACTAGTTGACCCAGGTTTGACCACTGTTGACCAGATTTGACCAGAGTTGACCGAGGGTTGACTTTGACCAAAATGGACCTAGAAGCATGTAGTCTTGCATTGTAGCTATTTCTTTTGATATTTTAGACTTGGTTGTGACATGTGTATACTTTAAATAGGTTTATATTGCCCCAGTTTAGCTACACTTCATTATCAGCATTTCAGTTTGTCAGGCGAGTACATTCTCTGATCTTTTACTTCTTTGGATATGTTCTCTTATTATAGACTAGTATACTTGATGCTGACACGATGTTCACACGGATTAGTACCCTATGGATTCTTTCATGCGATGTTATCCCCTCGGATACATCGAGTATATCATGTTCATGTACTTTGTCATGGCCATCATGTACTCCATGTATTCATATTTATCCATGTGCACTCATGTGTTATTCATGTACACTCATGACAATATGAGCTCCATGTATAAAGTAGTTGTTATCTATGTGCAATAATATAACATGTATTGATCCATGTGTATTGATTGGGGGCAGGGAGAGTGTAGTTGGTTATGTGATCATTATCCCCAGTAGGTATCCATGTGTACTCCATAGCTGTATCCATGTGCAACCCAAACCGTTTCATAACCAATTTATGCTCTAAATCACGTAGATGGTTGCATTTCTCTATTTATCATATTTTATCTCATCTTATAGTCTCTCTCTCTCTTATTGATTCTCTTTACAGCGATTCATATATAGTTTTCTATAGCTTACTTTATATGTCCAATCCTGATATGAACTGTTGTGAGAGATATCACTACAACAAAAAAACCCTTTTAATAACGCTCGATAAGACGTATTGATGACGCCTGATACCTAACCGTTATCAAAGTTCGAAATACCTTTATTTCTATGACGGTTTTGACTAATTCTGGGCTTTTTATGACGTTTATAAAACAAAGCGTCATTAATAGTTTAGAGCGGTGGTAAACTTGTAATTAATAAACTTCCAACAAAACCCTTTACACCCGATCTTTTTCAGAGCTTCCCTTCCCCCCCTCTTCCCTCCTCTCCCTGAACCCTAAAATTTTCCAAACCCCTTTCAGTTTCTTGCTCATTTCCATCTTCCTGAACCCTAAAATTTTCCTAAACTCTAATCTTCTCCTTCTCCTCCTTCTTTCAACCTCCTACAAACCCTAACCTTAGCCCTAACGCCCCCTCCCACAAACCCTAACCCTAACCTTAGCTCCGTCGGAAGATCTCCGTCGAAGACCTCCGTCGAAGACCTCCATCGACGTGGCCGAAGACCTCCGTCGACGTGGCCGACGAGAGCCTGGCCGTTCGATCATAACCATCGACCACCGCTCTCCGCCAATATAAAGACCCCCACCGCCTTCGTTTTCTTCATCCCCACTTCAGCGTCGAAGCTCTGTCCGACTCCACACCATTCGCCGCTTTCTTTCTCCTCGAGAAGCTTGCAGCTATGGCGAAGACGAGCACCACCGTGACGATCTAGGGATGGCACTGAGCTTTCCTCGTCGGCAATCAATAGTATGAACTTCTTCTTCCCTCTGTCGGATCAATTGTGTGCCATATTGATTTAATTCTCTCCTCATTCCTCGAGGTTGAATTGTAGACGACAGCCGTGGCGATCCGTGGCGACTCTCGGTGAATACATGGCGAACTCTTCTCGATGGCACAGCAGTGAAGGCAACGACGAGTGCTGAGCAATGCCATTGTCGGAAGCTCCTGCGCAATCAGTGATCAATTCGCTGCTACAAATTCTCTGTCTCCGTGTCGGTCAACCCGAACACTCCAGTGCACAGGTGAGTTCTTCTTGTTTCCTCTTCGCCACTTGTTCAAATTCTTCCTTCTCCTCCTCTGTTTTCCCGATCCAATCATAGAGCATTGATATTATTTCTAATTCGTAATCATGCATGTGATGTGCGCGACGGATTATCCAAACCAGTCGATTTTGGACACCGGGACATTAGGATCAGACTCAGGGAGCTTTGTTGGTTACCTTCTTTAATCCAGGTATTTTACTTCCATGATAATTGATTATATATGGAGCATCTTGGTTCTTCTTACTGTCTGTGTCGATTGAGTGGGTTTTTGGACAAGATCGTAGGTGTAGACAGATCTTGTGTCCTGAGGATATGGCTTCTGTGTCGGTGGTGACACTAGTATTAGGTGTAGGACCGATATCAGTAGGAGACTCATTTGGATAAGTAGCCATTGGTTTGGATATTCTAATGTGCACTGTGGGGAGATTTGAATAATGCTACTGTGAAGTTTAACTCAAGGACTGGGTCTAATATAGGTCTTACATTCTTTGGGAGCTAATCTTAAGCTCTGCTATTGACAAGGCTAAAGTCGGAACATAGAAGAAGGCTCACAGGTAATCTTAAGCTGTGCTTAAACGCTGGACGACGCTGGATGACGCTGGACGACCTGCTGAGTTGGTCATACAACTGCTCGTCTGATCCTAGCTGCCAGTAGACTTATAGTAATTTAGAGGAAAATGTGCCCAAATAGGCTGTACCCACAGTCAAAGTCACATAAAGGAGAAGCCATGCATGCTTATTGGTCAATCATAAAATATCTTAGCTTATTATTTTTTCATTCCAATTATATGTGTGTTTGAAATAATAGAAACTGTATATGATGCTTTCAAGTATTATAACAACAAAATAGACACTAAAAAGCCTTCATCCATTTTTTTGGAGTGTTACATGAATCCTTGTATTCTACTCAGCTTTTTAAAGCTAAATACATGTCTGTGGTCATTTATAGTCTAATAAAATTGACACATGTTTCTCTTTACCAAATTGTTAGTATTTCCCCAGACTCGTTAATTACAACTTTCTTAGCTTAGTCTTTTGATATCTTTAGATAGGGCTAGCAGTCTGTATGATTCCCCAGTTGATTTGTGCTCGATAAGGTGGACTGTGATGCAGATGGACATGCATATTTGGTGACTAATTATATCATTGCTAACATGTGCTGTTGAATATATGTAATATGTTTGCCTCTCCATTTTGCCATGTCATTTTCCTTTTAATTCATCATGATTCCATTTTGTGACTTGTTATGATGTGTAAATTCATGAGACTAGGTTCATTTGCGGTATCTTCATTTCTCGACCGAGGCCATGATAATACTGCATATATTGTCCAAGTTCTTGGGCAGTTTCTACACATCTTTTTCCTTGCAAAACTGATATTCTTTCTTGCAAAACTAATTTAGTGGACTAATGCCAGACCATAAGATTATTATATGTTATTTGGGCTTGCCACCGAGAACCGAGGATCATGGGCCCCATCCTATTTACTTGCTGCATAAGATTATCATATCCTTTTGTAAGCCTAGCAACAATGTCTATCAAGTGAATACAAAATAAGCCTAGGAATATTGTCTAAGACTAGCTTAATAGTAGCTCTTCAGTTAAACATAATAATGTAGAATGCGGAAATTTATTGTTATTCAATTAACTTAGCACCATAATTTGCCTCTTTGCATTACAGAAGTTAATGAATATGGAAACATCTTAGCGAGTAAATTGCTTTTATGATTACTTCATCCTCTGGCTTACTTTTGTTAACAATGTCTGTAGTTTGGTTAAATTATTCTTGTGCCGATGTTTAAAAGCACCTTGATATTTTTTTTAATTTTTATTTATTACCAATTGAATTGTAGGTGAAGCTATTTCGAAATTTTATCCCTAGCATTCTAAATATCTCACGACAAAGCCTTGCTAATGGTGAGGAAGATGTTGCCACTATTGCCTTTGAAATCTTTGATGAGCTTATTGAATCTCCTGCTCCACTTCTTGGCGATTTCGTACGGTCCATTGTGCAATTTTCTCTTGAAGTTTGTTCAAGTCAGAATTTGGAAATAAACATTCGGCATCAGGTTTGAAGAAGTAGCTTATGAACCATTTGCAATGTCTTGTTTGCATCTTTTTATCATTCACCTGTTGATACCCCAAACCAGTTCCTAAGTTTGTTATGTTGACAATGCAGGCTATTCAAATAATTTCATGGCTTGCAAAGTATAAAGCTTTATTTTTGAAAAAACACAAGCTGGGCATACCTATACTTCAAGTTATGTGCCCTTTGCTTAATGAAACAGAAGATGGAGATGAGGATTCTGATCTGGCAGCTGATCGAGCTGCGGCAGAAGTCATTGACACTATGGCTCTTAACCTACCAAAGCATGTTTTGCCAACAGTTTTTGAGTTTGCGTCTTTGAGCTTTCAGCATATCAACCCAAAGTTTCGCGAGGCTTCTGCTACTACACTGGGTGTAATCTCTGAAGGTTGTTCTGAGTTATCGAAAGACAGGCTGGATAATATGTTATCCATTACTCTATCATCTTTGAAGGATCAGGAACAGATGGTAAGAGGAGCTGCTTCATTTGTACTGGGTCAATTTGCTGAACACCTGCAACCTGAGATCATTTCTAGTTATGAAAGTGTACTTCCCTCTATTCTGAATGCCCTTGAAGATGTTTCAGATGAAGTGAAGGTAATTTGTCTTCTTTTTTTGTGTGTGTACTAGAATCTCTATTATTTCCAGGCCATTACATTCTTATGGTTGTAATATATATCACAGGAGAAGTCATACTATACACTGGCAGCTTTCTGTGAGGATATGGGAGAAGAGATCCTTCCTTATCTTGATCCACTGATAGGGAGATTAATTACTGCACTCCAAACTAGTCCTCGAAATCTGCAAGAAACTTGTATGGTATTTCTGCTTCTTTTGTCTTTCTCTGTAGAAATTTATAGCAGAATTATTTTCTTCTTTATTACAACCCTTCTTTTCGACTTGATGCAGTCTGCAATAGGCTCGGTAGCAGCTGCTGCGGAGCAGGCTTTTCTTCCTTATGCTGAGAAGGTACTTGAGATGAAGAAAAGCTTTTTGGTGCTTACAAATGATGAGGACCTGGTCTCCGTGTTTTTATCTTTTTCAGGGATTTGCTATACGTGATGTTGACAGTTTTGATGTGCTCAAGTTGAAGCCAAAGTAATTACTTGTTTTGAGGATCCATTTAAGTCGTAGTTGTAAATATATGTATTTGGATACCCTATTTTGAGATAATGTAATGAAGATGGTGATATAATATTTCGATATTTTCTTGTGAATATAGTTCAATGTGGTTGTTTTAAAATTGAATTGAGAAGTTTTTGGAAAGTAATATATAATGTGCAGTATTAAGCATTATAAATGTGATGAGTTCAGTAATATTGAGTGTTATAAATGTTCTCCATTGAGCTTATACAGATTATCTATTCATAACGCTTTCAAAATGTCCTAAATTGTGCACTATATATTAACTATTCATAACGCTTTTATAGAAACTATTAATGACGGTTATTTTATGACGCTTTTAAAAAATATTTATAACACCCATTTTCATAAGGTTGCTGTGAAAAAAAAAGCGTCATGGTTCATCATTAATGACGCTTTTTAGCCGTCATTAAAAAGGTTTTTTGTTGTAGTATATATGTGCTCGTTCCGTCCTGACTGGGCATGTTGAAAATTTTATAGGTGATGATGAGGAGTTCTGCCCTACTTAATATGGCATTGGCTTAGATGACACTGGCGACGTGGACCCTCAAGAGGATCCAACAGTCGCTGAGGACTTGCCCATAGTCTAGCTGTGACTTAGTATTTATTGTCTTTCTATTTGAGACTTTATGAGTTGTACTTGAGATTTATTCTGGTGGTTTACACCTAGACTTCTATTATGTTGTGACTCTCTTGTGATTCTTCTTCTATTCCATCTTAGTGTTGTGATTGAGTTACTTATTATTTTACTCTCCATTCGGAGCTTATTCTAGACTGTGTTAGATATTGTGACTCAGGACAGCGTTCTACCGTCGACACTGCGACGTAGGCTGGGCGTATTCACTTCTCGTGCCCTTTCACTGGGTGCGGGTCATGACAATAACTCAACAATCTGGGAGATTTGGAGGATGTCATTTTAAACATAATACTTCTTCAGGAACTTGCCGTTGATGGGCAACATGAGCAAGTCTCCGTTTTATTTTGCGAGGTGGTAAGCACCATTGGAGAATACAGCCTCGATGACAAATGGGCCTTCCCACTTCGGCTGGAATTTTATTTTCTTAATGCAATCAAGTGCATCATGCAATCTAAACTCAAGTGTGGAAATCTCAGTAGAATTATCAGAAGTAGAACTGTTTCTAGCATCATTCAATAAGCAAGTAAGCTTTTCATTCTCACGTTTATAGGATAGAATATCCTTTCTAGCTTGCTTATACTTATCTAATACTTTCTTGTGTTCTTCTAAAAGATCACTGAAAGCACCAGATAACTCATCATGAGAAAATTCACTCTCTTCATAAAAAGAATTATTTTGTACCTCGTTAGATAATGCCATTGAGCATAAATTTGCAGCTTGATAAGGTTTCTCTTCTTCTTCTTCTTCTTCTTCAGAATCTCTTGCTTCGCTTTCACACCATATGCTTGTGCTAGTGTACTTGTGAGATGATAATCTTTCTTTATTTGATTGTTCGTAGTGACTCTCCTTTCTAGCAGTCGTGCAATCTTCTTGGATGTGGCCTATCTTCTTGCAGTTGTCACATAGAAGCTCTTTTTCGTATAAAGTATTATGTTGTACCTTAAATCCCAATTTTGTCATATACATATTTGCATCATTATGAGGACTATCCTTCTCTCTAGAGTTGCTAGCTTTGCTTTCATACCTGCACTTATAAGTAGCTTCAAGAACTATCCAAATTTTATGAGATGTTGTGCAAGTAGTAATAAGATTGAATACATTTGTGTCTACAGCACAATAAAATATATGCATAGCTTTTGCATCATGGCTAGCTAACTTCTTCTCTTCCTCCGTGTAACTATAATAAGGCTTATTGACTATAGAGGATGTGAGAATAGAAGTGATAGTAGGCTTTTTGTAGCCATTTACAACAATTGACCATAAGTCAAAATCTAGAGACTTCAAGTAGAAGCTCATCCGTGTTTTTCCAATAACTATAGTTTGTTCCATCAAATAGTGGAAGTCTATTTGAGGATTGCTCTTCAGTTGTGAAGTACATACTTGCCATATGTGATATTGTGATCTATGTAATAGCTGTAATAAATAAGAATATAATAGTAGTGTTACCTTGCTTTACCTGTATAACCCGCTCTGAGACCAATTGTAGGAGCAATTGGTATCAGCAATAATACCTCTATAAGGAGAAACTGCAATAATCTCTTTATAAGGAGCACCTCCTTTGATACCAATTATAGGACCGATTGTAGAAACGAGTTATAAAGCGCAATACTCTAGAGGAGGGATGAATAGAGTAGGCAGCAGAAATTAACTATTTAAAAATGTTAGTAACAAGATCACAGATAATATATCACAGATATGTAAATAAAAATAGAGAGTAAACGCAAACACAAGAATGTATACTAGTTTCCCTCTTGTGAGGACTAGTCCAGTCGGAAGAACTCTAGCTTCCAGTTGAATCTAGTATAAAAAATCACCACAAGTTTTCATCAGAAGTTCTTGCAACTTCTACAACGCGAGCTTTGATCTGAAGTGCTCGACCAACTTCAATTGTGAAGTGTCTACTTCAATCAAACCTCTGATTACAATCACTCTGAAACATCTAGACCGTAATGTACTGGCAAATCGACTAGAGGATTGTAACTGGCTTAGGAATTTAAAAATAGAAGCTGTTTAGAGCTCTTTGGAAGAAATGTAAGCTTTAGAAGAGAAGAGGTTGAAAGTGAATTGGTGTATGAGTGAATTGAAATGATCGAAATCCTTCTCTATTTATAGTTTTTCCAAAGGCAGAATTCTGACAGAATTCGGGCAGAACTCTATGAGAAAACCTCGTTGGGATCCGTAACTGCAGGAAGACCATGTTCAAAAAGCAACGTTCACTAAGCGAACTATGGCCGAACTCTGGCCAAATTCTGGTCGAGTTCTGCTAGGGTTTGTTAAGGTTTTGCAAATTAGTTTTTGGGCTTTTTGAAAAGTCAAACAGTTAGGAAGTAGTTTGGGCTTTTGTAAGTGGGCTTGTTTTCAAAACGGAAGGATATTTTGAAAACGTTTCTAGGATAGCCTATTTGCCAGTACGATGCAGTTTACATCGTATTCCTAAACTTAATAAATGTGAAAAATACATTGATAAAATAGGAAAACCAAGAGCCCTTTGATGACGCCTTTCTTCAAATATTTGAGTAGACTTGAAGACGCCTTTTTCACTTGACGACGGTCGTCCAAAGATAAACAGATCTGAAAATCTGAATACCTTTTGGTGGCTTCGCCAACGCCGTCATTGGCCCATTAATATTACTATATTGCATATGTCCTGGTTTAATCATGTTTGATCATGCTTACAGCATGTCTACAAGTACATGTTAGACAAACAAACCAATATGATACAAGCATAGCAATATTGATATAGAACATTTATGACAATGCTAAGTTTAAGTAGTAACATAATAGTGATTACATGAATATTAGTGATGTTATTATGTTAAACTTAATTGATTAGCCATATTCAAAAACATGATATAATCATTCGGCTAACAATGTGCTCGTTCCATCCTGACTGGATATGTTAACAAAATTTTACAGATTATGGCGAGGACGAGTGTCCTACCTAATGGTCCTCATGACGTAGTGGGCGTAGACAGGAAGACCCTTGTCCAGCAGAGGTTAGTTCCAGAAAATGAGGCATTAGTGGTAGCTTAGCTAGTTTAGTTTAGTACTGGACTTTGTCTCCAGATTACATTTGGATTGTTATTATTTTAGTATTTTTATTTGAGATGTTGACTCTGAGACTTTGGACTTGTATTATTTTGTGTTGGATTTTCAGGATGATATTTTCATATCTTGTTGTCTTTATCTTTCAGTATCATCTATCCTTCTTAGAGTTTGTGATTTTATATTATATTGTCATTGCTTGTCCTCTGTTTGGAGTTGACTATTTCTCGACAGATTTTGATATTATAAATATTGTTAGATAGTAGACCTAGACAGCATTCTATGTCGTTTCTACGGCGTAGGCTGGGACGCTATCACGCCCTCGTTCCCTCACTTCGGGTGCGGGTCGTGACATGCATCTAGTTTCGCATTTGTGCACTTTGTTGGCAGTGTTCCTTCACGAAATGACATCGAGTGCAATGATGTTGCTTATTGGGTTTCGACTTGCCCCGCCCCAGATTTCGTTATGCTTGAAGAGTCACAGGCTAACAGAGGTGTCTGTTGTATCCAAAGATCGGGGTTGTCGTGCCTCAATTTTTGTTATGCTGGTAGAGGCCCAGGGTTTGGGTTGATTGCCAACTCACGTATTGCCGAAGCTCCCGTGCATTGACAAGGAAATGATTCGCTCTGATGGGGTGGAGTGATGTGCCTATGTTGAGACATCAGAGTGATGCAGCCTAGCTGAGACGTCAGAGTGATGCGCCGAGTTGTAGTTTAGGCTAGGCTTCTTTGTAGTAGACTTTTTATTACAATAAAGGGTTTGGACATATAATAGACTTTCATGTGAAAATAAAAATCGAATGTTCTTGTGCCACTTTTCTTTGATGTCTTCTGATGTGCCAACATTCTATCTTTGGTCTTTTGGCGCATGATGTTTTGGGACGCATAGTGCTTTAGGGCGCATAGGAGTTCTACCCTTGATGCGCATGAAATTTCATGCTTCTACACACCCAGTTGTACCATATGCTGAACGTGCATGAACTAAAATACATAATCAAAACATTACTTTGCGCTCTTCGTCCATGCCCGTATCTACTGGTGGATCCATGTGGAAGGCACTTGGGGGTGGGTTGTCACGACTCACATCCGCTTTTCGGATACGAGACGTGTCCAAGCTAGCCTACGCCGCAGAGTCGACGGTAGAACGATGTCACGGTCAAGATGCTCAAAATCATAAAGTACAACATTTATTACGCATTCACATTTCTAAATCGATTACAACATCTACAACATTTATATTTAGAGAAAATACAAGGTTCTTACATTTAATGAAACTGATAGCACATCTATCTAATCTCTAGGCTTCTGCCTGCTAGTACACTCATATCTCCCAATGCTAAGTGAAGCCACAGCTAACCTGAAAAATATTGGTTTCCAGTCAGGAATGGAACAAGCACACAAACCGACGACAAATCAAAATACAATAGAATTCACAAGACATACAAATAACATATGTGAGATGATCTAGAAAATAAGACCGATATCATGGCAAATCACAAAAGAAAGTAGATAACTCTACAACATGATATATCAGCCAGAAAAAGAATAATGTAACTATGATGACATGGCAAGTGGTGAAGAAAACAGAAAAACAAGTAAAGACAACTATCTATGTGTTTTAAAATACCACTTTCGACATGTGAACGACTTGCGGATAAATCAGGCACCCTGCACGTGTCGTGTGCAGCTGCTATTCTCTACGAAAGACACGGGAGATAGTTCTAGGTAGTCCACATGTCTACTAAGATATTTCTCCTCCGACTAGTACTCATGGACTCGAACAATTAACGAAACACGGAAACACGACAATCACGAAATAAAGTATGTAGAGATCCATGACTCTAATCCGTGTAACAATATATCAACAAGTAAGACAACATATGCATAAACATAAAATGAAAGGACTACTATGAATCGAAAGCAATCAGAAAGTGCACTTGCCTGAGGTCCTTAGCTGGTAAAACTGATAGTACGACCACTCAGATGACTTACTAAAGTCAACACATGCAAAAGTCTGGATGCTAAAATAAACATTACCAACATTTTTAGAATAGTCAAATTAGCTAGAATTGTCTGGCCATAAGTCAAATTCTGGATACAGGGGCAAAACAGTAATTTCGGATCAAAACGATGTCTGTCGTTGGACCGCTTTGTACTGAAAAGCATGCCAAAGTCTACGGTCTATAAAGTTGTCAAACTATATGTCTACGGGTTCGATTTTTCGATACAAACCCAACCGTATGTCCAAAATTGGATTTTGACGAGCCGTGCACGAAATCGCCCGTTGAGTCGGATCGTAGGGCCCACAAAACTGTGATCCGATCAACTGTCTCAGAATCGGACCAAACTTGGCATACAGGACCTGAAAAATGCTATGGTCTTGTTGGCACAATTTTATCTCGATCTAACGAACGTGCACAAAGTAATTGGAAAATTTGCAAAGTGACCGATACCGTAAATTTCGACGGATACGCATCAAATTCGTCGTGCACACGCAACCAATTTTAATTCCGTCAAATCCCACAGGTCCGTGAAGTCGATACGCACCTTTCGATGCTTTTGATTCGCAACCACGTCACCCGGTTTAGCGGACGTCGTATCGGGAGTTTTTTCTAATTTTCTAATATTTAGAAATCAGTTTTTCGTCAAAATTGGGAAAAGGATTTCTCGATGCTCGATCGATGAAATCGACTTTTGTAAATTGGGTTTCAGTGCCCTATAGGTTGTCTAGGACTGTTGTTAATTAGTTTTTGAAAATTCCTAAGGGTTTGCTCAGAATTTATCTTCTAAATAGGGTGTTGGGACTATTTTATGTTCAGTTTTGAACAGACTTTTGGACGATTTCGAATCGATTTCTCGATAAATCAAAGGCAGTATAATTAAATCTAATTGAAGATTTATGCAGAGGGTTAGGTTTTGGTTGTACCAGTAAAATCGATTCGAAAATCGATCGAGCAGGGAGGGAGAAATCCAGCCACGAAATGCCGTCCCTGACTGCCACTTGCTGGTGTCGTTGCTATTTTTGTGCTCGTGTGCAGGCAGCTCCGCCTGCTCCCGGCGATGGCGCGTGGCCCAGGGAGTGCGCCCATGGTCGAACTCCTACCAGGGATCGTTGGGACGTTGCGACATGGTTTAGCATTAGAGTTTTCCTTCCCTCTCGACCTCTCTCTCTCTCTCGCGTATATCAACTGAAGGAATCGGCTGGGTTCTATTTTATCCTAATGTAATATAATGAGGGGTTTGCTCGGCTGGGCCAACCGAGGGGTGCTATGGGCTTGGCTGGGCTGAGCTTTGCTGCTGTTTTTCTTTTGTTTCTTTTAATTGCTTTGGTTTTCTTTTTATCTTTTATTTATATTATATATCCCTTATATATATTATATCTATATTTATTCTTATATAATAATCTCCATAAAACCTCAATAATAATTTACTCCTAGTGTAGGGTCTACCTATATAAATATGAACACATATATTATAACATTTATTTGACAATAAATAATATAACCAATAATAGTAAAATAATATTATATAATAATAACATCAACAACATTAAGAATAATAATATTCCTAATAACAACTGAAATTAAACAAATAATGGATATAATAGTTTTTGTTGAACTTACCAAATACGCCCTTGATTTGGCTCCAAAAAATTGTACAGATATTCTAAAACGACAGTTATTATTAATAATACCTATATTCTATGTTTATAACAATATCTAGAAATATTTGTTAATTCCTAAATAGATACAAAATATTTGTATACACATAACGTACGTCTACAAGGACGTCCTTGGTCTCACTAATGCCTACTCGGGCTTGAGCTTGGTTTGGGTCCAGTCCGGTTGGTTTGGCACAGCCGGGTCTTCTAAAAGTCAATAATCTAATTAATAGATATTTAAATCATCTATAGGGGTTAGGTCACAACTTGGCCTGGTTTTTCTAGTTAGGACACAATTATGGCTCGGTCTTCCCTGCCATGGCTGAAACACTAGTCAAGTAACACCACTGCACTATCCGTGCCACGATTTCGAGTTGTCTGGTACTTCAAAACTCAACCGTGGTTAAAGTCATCTACCGTAATAATTATCTAATTATTTATTTATAAAATTCTAAAAATTATAATTCAAATAAAATAAAATAAAAAATATATTAAAATTTGGGAAGGGGGATTACAAATCTACCCACCTTAGAAATAAATTTGTCCTCGAATTTAAGGACTACTAGGATAGGCAGACTTGGTAGATTGGTGAAAGGTAGTAGAAATTTATGATAAAAGAAATTGATCAAATAAAATACGAAGAAAGTATTTGAAACTCTAAAAGCCCTAAAATGCTCTCAACTTTAATTTGAAACAAGTTTGATAAGGAAAATAATCATAAACAAAGTATCGACAAAATCTGCCTTCAACTCCGACAAATAAAATATGTGAATGAATAAATGAATAAAAAAAGATTTGAAACTCCGGAAAGGGTAATCTAGGGTTATGGATGTGGAATTGATTTTGAGAATTAGGGATAGGGATTTGGATGGTTGGGGGTTGGGAGAACTAGGGATTTGACCCAATCATACTCCAAATCAATAATAAAATATTGTCTAAAATAATACCTATTACTTTAAATAATCCTTGTAATAAAATCAATTGTCAAAATATTGTTAAGAATAATTTAGATATTTATAGCTGTATATTTTCCATAAATACAATATCTTCTAAAATAATATAGTAATAATTTGAATTTAATATAACTCTTGATAAAATAGTAATTCAAATAATCCTAGAATAAAATATCTTCTAAAATTTGGCAAATCTTTTTTTTTAAAATATCTAAAATAGAAATAGAATGAAAATTATTTCCCGATTTAGAAAAATACTTAAACTAAAATAAACTAAATGGAAAATATAAGAAAACGGAAAGTGGGCTTACGACCTACCCACCTTAGAATGTTTTACCTTAGAAATTTTAAAGGACACGAATAGGCACAACTATGAAGAATAATCAAGAAACCAAATTTTAATTGATATGAATAAAATGACGAATGGTATAATCAAGGAAGTGATATGATTCATGATCTATTTAGTCACGCGTAATCATGGATATGATCAAAATGATAAAGATAATAGACAAAAGGAGAGTGTGATTTGGCACGGTCAATATTCGATCAAATGGTCTAGTTGACAAACAAATATTTTTAAGAACAATCAAGATTGAAATGGTTGGTCATGACCAATCTATGGTCAGCATGGTTGAGTCATTACCAGCTTTTTAAGGAATGACCAAAGTTTTCGATGAAATCTAAACAGAATTTTAGTCGCATTTAAGATACAGTCACGATCAAGGCTAATCTGCAAGTCATCCAAGCAGAGTGAAAATAGGAAGTTGGCACGAGCATGATCATGATCAAAATAGTCATAACCATAGTTGGAATGAAACTATAACCTTAGCTATAATTAAGTTGAAATTATAGGCACGGTTATGATTTAGTCTTGATAAAAATTGTTTAAGATCGATCAAAATTGAAATTATCTTGGTACGAACAACTAGTTAAACAAAATTATTTAGGCACGATCTTAGAATCGAATTCTACGATGACAGGCGAATTGGCACGATCGAAATAGAATCAAATAGTTTAGTCGTAATCAAAAAGTATTTAAGGATGATCCAAATCGAAATCGTTCTAACACAATTGATTGTGTAGCATGATCATAGAATCATAATCTAGGTGTGATTATGAATCTAGTGGAAGGAAATCAAATTAGGTTTAAAGTTGACAATTCAAAGATAGGAAGATTTGGAGGAAAAGAAGGACAACCAGTTTATTGAGAAAATTGTAGTTAGGAATAAGGCACAAATAGATTTGAAAACTTGATAGTCATATGTCAATAAAGGACGTTGCCTCTAGGGTATTTAAAACCGTAAGTACATCTGGAGTCACTTTACCAAAAATTTATGCCTCGCCAGTGTATAGCTAGCTGCAGTAAACTCTTGGTTCCACGTCTCAAGCAAGGATACGGTGACCAATACCCTATCAACTCTATCTAATATTGACATAACAACTTAAAGATGAAGATAGGATGACCAAGATATAGCTTTAACAACATTCGATAACTTATACTTACTCGAGATTACTTTAACTTAGGGATCATGCCTCGCTAGTGCGCTGCTGGCTACAGTGTACCCACAGTCTCCATAAGTCAAATAAGTGGCGACAGTGCACTGTTGTCTGCCATCATAAGTCACCGATCATCATTTCAACTACATCCTTAAAATCTCAACGGAGGTTCTAAAAAAAATCCTTAAACAAATTGACCATGATGGAGAAAGCTGAAAATTTGAACAAATTGATCATTATAGGAAAGTATACGTATCCATCCTTGAAGGGAAGGTATCATTTTTGAAAATCAAATGATTGATTAAGAAGAACATAGTCGAAGGCAAGAGAAGTATAAAGTTTTATTTATATTTCTCTATATTCAAGACCGAAGAGGAAATATGTATAGCTAACCCAGAGTAGATATATGGGTAATGAATCATGTTAGGCTCAGACTTAATGGATTGGAAATAAGACATTGATATAATATTTATCCCTGGCCGATGGAAAATGATTAAGCAATAAGAATTCTACTATATGATAATGAGATTTAGAGGGGAGGAAAAATTAAAATTACACAAATAGTCAAGATAGAAAAATGTAAGTATCGGTCCTACAGGTTTCAACTCTTGAAAATAAAATGATTGATTTGAGGGAAATAACCGAAGACAAGAGACGTATAAGCATCCTAATCCCTATTTCATGTATATACAAATGATTGAGGAAAAAAGACGTTGAACTCGAGATCCAGTGGGGGTAACAGAATCAAAAATTATAAAACTCATATAGCAAAATGCAAAGATAAATAAATAAGTAATTCGGACTAGTGACAATATGGGGTTGATATGTAAAGAGGGTAAAAGGAAAATATTGAACATTTTATCAAGGTTAGAGCATTGATTCTAGGAAGGCCTGACTTACCAAGTGAATAGTCTACACACCTTAATCCTACCATCATATCAAAACAAAATAACATATTCACCTACAAAAATTCTCAAGTATCTATTAGGATTTATGATTCAACAATTCCTACTAAAATCATATGGCCTATGTAGCAACCTTAACTACCCTATGACGAAATTACATAAGAGACTCCTAATCCTAGTCATTCTTCTAGAATGAATTCAATCCTAATTTTGAATGAGCAAATCCTAGTCACAGGCTTGCAGCAGTACGACTAATATAGTACTACCATGAGTTCGCACAATTTGCGAAGACTGACCTGCATGGGCCACCACAAAAACTTGTTACACTACTAAAATATGCTCTATTAGCGACAGAATTTAGCAACGGAATAAAATAACGTCGCTAAATATCGAATATAGCGACTCCTTTCTATAGATATCGCAAAACGTCACTGAATAGCGACGTTCAGCGATAGGAGATAAATTACGTCGCTGAATAGCGACGTTCAGCGACATATTATTAAAATATGTCGCCATATATTAAAATGTTTGTGACGTTTAGCGACGTCGACTCTTGACGTCGCTAACTTTTTTTACTTAGGGAACACTGTTTCTTTTTTTCCCCCTCACTCGAAAATTTTAGAATTTTCCCTCGAGCTCTTCCCACCCGGCGACCCCTTCCCCCCTCCCCCGGCGACTCCATCCCCCCTCCAGGGACTCCCTCCCCCCCCCCCCGGCGACCCCTACCCCCCCCTCGAGCTCCTCCTCCTCTTCCTCAAGTAAACCCTAACCTAACTCCTCTCTTTCCTCCTCCTCCTCCTCTCCCATGGACACACACACATACACATGGACACACACACACACACACACATAGACACACACACACACGGACAGACGGACACAAAAACATATACGGACACACACACATGGGCCAAACCCAATCGAATAAACCCGTTAATGGGTTGGGTTAGGGTTGAAGATACTCGGGTTCGGGCTCACGAGTTGCAGCAGCAGATTTCTGATCACCATACTGCAGAGCGACGATCCGACGATCCGATGATCACCGGACGATTTGATGCGGTCGAGTGCAGTATACAGGAGCTGATGAGTCTGCAGCAGGCTACAGCTGCCAGCTTGCACACGCTCATCGAGTCTACGTAGCGCACAGAGTGTAGATAGGTCGAGCTGGAGGGATCGCAGAGGACCATTTCTGTCTCACTCACTCAGGTATATACTTCGATTGAAGAGAGTACTCAGAGGATGGTGAGTACCCTTGCCGCGTATGCTGAGCGATTGCGAGAGCTGGAGCAGATACGTCCTCCCGGTCTATCGACGGCGCCGACTCCAGCCATTGCACTGCCTCCTACTGCCCCTACGGTACAGCTCACACAGGAGCAGTATGGGTACATGCTATCTCAGATGTGCAGCAGGGTTCCTCAGTGATCCAGTAGATTTTTTTATCATCTTTGTATGTATTGGCCCTATGGGCCCATTGATCATTGGTACACTAATTTTCATTCTTATTTGACTCTGTTGGACATGTATATTTGTTGGACATGTATGTTTGTGATATTTACTTTGTTGGTATTTTTATTGAGTACATGTATGATATTTACTTGGACATGTATTTTTGTGATGTCTACGACGGGGATGACAAATATACCTACGCTGGGTTATAAGCGATGATCTGATATACAAAGGAGGTGTTGCCCAAATTTTAAAAAAATATGTTTGGTATTTTTGTGATGAGCATAACAAAAATACCAAATATATTTTTTTTAGAATTTCATAATATCTGCGACGTATAGCGACGTTCTACGACGTATCCCGACGTCGTTAATTAGCGCCATCACGTCGCTATCCGTCGCTCAATAGCTGATGTGGCAGAGAGTTGACGTCGCTAATTTGGTCGCTGTACGTCGCTACCCTGCTGACATGGCAGGCATGCCATGTCATCACATAAAAAGAAATAATATCGTTACGTAGTCGTACTACGTCGCTAATTTGGCGATGTTCAAATTCGTCGCCCTCCGTCGCTAATTTTGCGACGACCCAGCGACATTGGGGTGACGTCGCAAACAGCGACGGAGGGCAACGAATTTGTAATCTGCGCCTAGGCTTTCAGCAACCTTCATGTTTCGTCGCTAAATTCGTCGTTAATTATGTTTAGCGACATATTTTCCTTAATTAGCGACGTATCCTGACGTCGCTAATTTGCCTTATTTTAGTAGTGTTACGACCCGCACCCGCTTTTCGGATACGAGACGTGTCCAAGCCAGCCTACGCCACAGAGTCGACGGTAGAATATTGTCACCGCCAAGATGCTTAAAATCATAAAATATAGCATTTATTGCCCATTCACATTTCTAAATCGATTACAACATTTTTAATATTTATATTTAGAGAAAATACAAGGTTCTTACATTTAATGAAACTGATACCACATCTATCTAATCTCTAGGTTTCTGCCTGCTAGTACACCCGTATCTCTCAATACTAAGTGAAGCCACAGCTAACCTGAAAAATGTTGGTTTCCAGTCAGGAATGGAACAAGCACACACACACCAACGACAAATCGAAAATGCAATAGAATTCACAAGACATAAAAATAACATATGTGAGATGATCTAGAAAATAAGACCGATATTATGGAAAATCACGAAAGAAAGTAGATAACTTTATAACATAATATATCAGCTAAAAAAAGAACATGTAACTAGGATGACATGGCAAGTGGTGAAGAAAATAAAGAAAACAAGTAAAGACAACTATCTATGTGTTTTGAAATACCAGTTTCGACATGTGAACGGCTAGGTGGTAAATCAGGCACCCTGCACGTGTCGTGTGCAGCGGCTATTCTCCATGAAAGATACGGAGAATAATTATGGGTAGTCCACATGTTTAATAAGATATTTCCCCTCCCAACTAGTACTCATGGACTCGAACAAGTCACGAAACACGACAATCACAAAATAAAGTATATAGAGATCCATGACACTAATCCGTGTAACAATGTGTCAACAAGCAAGAGAGCATATGCATAAACATGAAATGGAAGGACTACTATGAATCGAAAGCAATCAGAAAGTGCACTTGCCTAAGGTCCTTAGTTGGTGAAACCGATAGTACGACCACTCAGATGAGTTACTAAAGTCAACACATGCAAAAGTCTCCGGATGTTGAAATAAACATTACCAATATTTTCAGAATAGTCAAATTAGCTAGAATTACCTGGCCATAAGTCCAATTCTGTACATAGGGGCAAAAAGGTAATTATGGATCAAAACGATGTCCGCCATTGGACCCGCTTTGCATCGAAAAATGGGCCAAAGTCTATGTGTAGCTCTCCTTCCTGAAAATTTTGAAATATTTTTTATAAATTACTTTATTGGAATGGTAATTTTTAGATTTTATAAATAATTATCTAGTTAATTATTACGGTAGATGATTTTAGTCATGGTTAGGAATTAGAGTACAAGGTGACTAGAAATCGTGACACGGATAGTGCAGTGGCGTGTTTTGACTAGTGTGTTAGCCCCGGTAGGGAAGACCGAGCCACAGGAATGTCCTAACTAGGAAAACCAGGCCAAGTTGCGACTTAACCCCTATAGATGTTTTAATTATTTATGAATTAATTTATTGACGTATAGAAGACCAGGCTGTACCAAATTAGCCTGGATTGGACCCGAACCAAGCCAAGCCCATATAGTCATGCGGGACGTCCAATGACATTTGTGTTGATGTATTTTGGTATGATGGTGTTGTATTCCGTTTTAATGATCTAATGAATATTTTCTAAGTATTCTTAATTAAATATTATAAATATTATTATTATTTGATATTCAATGATATTTGTATAAAATGGGTCCTTGTACATTTTGGGATTATTAGACTGTACATAATGGTATATACACCATTATTGGTTTATTGAATTTCGTTATTATTATTATTATTATTATTATTATTATTATTATTATTATTATTATTATTATTATTATCAATGTTATTGAGGTAATTATTATATAATATTATTATTATTAGTGGTTATATTATTTTGTCAAATAAATGTTATAATATATATATATATATATATATATATATATTCATATTTACATGAATAGGCCCTACACTAGAAATAGATAATATTGAGGTTATTTAGATCTTATGGAGATTACTATATAAGTATATATATGAATATATAGATATATGGGTGCCAATTAAATAATTGTAAATATATACTCTCATTATTAATTATAAAATAAAGTAAATATATAGAGAGTTCGATAAGTGTATATATATATATATATATATATATATATATATATATAATATATATATTTTATATTTTATATATATTATATATATATATATATATAATATATAATATAAATATATATATATTTTATATATATTATATATATATATATATTTTTATACATGTTATATATTATATATATATATATATATATATATATATATATATATATATATATATATATATATATATATATATATATATATATATATATATTTATATATATATATATATATATATATATACGTTTTTGTATGTATGTATGTATGTATGTATGTATGTACATATAAAATATATATGTATGTATATATGCTTGGAGGTATGTGCGGACATATAAAGGAAGTACATAAAGGTATACGTCTGTGTGTGTATTTTTTGTGTGTGTGTGTATATATATATATATATATTTTTTTTTTTTGTGTATTTTTTTGTGTGTGTATATATATATATATATATATATATATATATATATATATATATATATATATATATATATATAACGTAAAAAAAATAATAATAAAATATATATAGATATAACGTATACCTATATATACTTCCTTAATATGTACGCACATACCTCCAAGCATATATACATACATATATATTTATATGTACATACATACATACCTACATACACACTTATATATATATATATATATATATATATATATATATATATATATATATATATATATATATATATATATATAAATATATATATATATATATATATATATATATATATATATTTTATATCTATATAAAATATATATATAAAATATATAAAAATATATATATATATAATATATATATATAATAAAAATATATAATATATATATAATATATATATATATATATATATATATATATATATATATATATATATATATATACCACAACTATAGAGAAAGGAAAAACAGATAAAACAAAACAAAGGCCAAGCCCAGCCTAGCCCAGGCCCACAGTCTAGCCATCAAAAATTCCCAAGCCAAAACCGAGAGAGAGAAAAACACGCGTATACAATATATGTATCAAGAGAGAGACGAGAGAGAGAAACGCGAGAACCCAAACCCTAGCGACGCCCTGACCTCTCCTAGCTCTGGCGTGGCCCTGCCTCCACCGAGCACGCGTCTGTCACTACCACATTTCTAGTTTGAGGGTATTTTCATTATTTTTGGGGTTATTTGAATTTATGGGAATTTTTAGAATTTATTTTGGAATTATTTGAATGATGGTTGACTAGGTTGACTTTGACTAGCAGTGACCTTGGTAGACTAACCTAGGAGCTAACCCTAGTTGTGTTTGGACTTGATTAGGTCATGTGACCCTAACCTAACATTAAGTTGATTCCTAATAGGCCATTAGAATTTAAGTTAGAATAGTTAAGTCATAAGCCATGACTTATGGTTGAACCATTAAATAGCAACTTAGCACATAGGGGCCCAAAGCCCAACCCACTAGCTAACCCTAACCCTAATTCACTCTATGGCCGGCCACACCACCTAGCCTAGGGATTCCCACTCTATAAATACTCTCTTCCATTAGGGCTAGCCTCTTTAAGAAAGTTTTATTTGGAAAGAGAGGTATGTACCAACTTCATTAATTCATAGAAAATCCAAATTAATTCCTCTTTCCCTCAAATAATTGCAATAGGTTTTAATTTAGGTTTTATTGCTGTTGGTATATGTTATTCTCAGTTTCATAGCAATTTGGTGAAGTTGGGGAGCAAGGAGATACCCCCTCTTTGGAGCTTTTTGAGGAGTTGTGACACCAATAGGTAAATCCCTAAAACTCAATGTTAGATGCTGTTATTATTGCATATTGACCTAGATCTAAGTGTCCCCTAGCTAACCCTAGATTTTTGTAGGATTTTGTGTCCATTTTGTGTTCTAAATGGACACGTATCAGCCCACTAGTTAAGGTGTTTGATGAAATACCCCAAAGGGCATTTTGATTTAATTTTTAGAAAGTTTCTGAATAAGAATTTGTGTTTTGTTGTGGCTTACATGTTTCTGATGGACTGAGATTGTTTTCGTGTCGTATCGTGTCAGAAATTGGACACGAACATGCGGGTTGACACACAACACACGTTGCCCTGCTACTCGGGTGCTGTTTCTCGTTGGACACGGCGACTCAGGTCATGCCACTTGGCGTGGACCAAGGGGCAATGACTGACATGAGGTCCTCCAAGTTGGAGACGCTCTTGTGACGTGTCGGACACGTTTTTTAGCCCGTACTGGGTTTTTTACTGACTGTTTAGTCGGGTTTTCGTGCACTGATACGCACTCCTAGACACGACACCGTGACACGTGGACCTGTGTCAGGCTGTGTCAGATGAAGACCTATACTAGGCGAACTCGTGGGTGTGTGCACGAGACACAAAGTTTCCTTTGTCGGGTGCACGATGCGCGTGCACTTGCGCACGAGACTGCACTGCTATGCAGTGCCCAGTTTGGTCGATTTGGGTTTAATTGATATGGACACGTCGTGTCACATTGTGGTGGACACGAGACACTCTCTGGGACACGAACACATGTTGGGTTTACATTACCAAACATTTGATTTACATCTTAGAATGTTTTAAACCATTAATTCCCATTTACCCTATTTGTGAACTGATACATAATATTCAGTATTCCTAGTTTTAATATTCGAACTTTGGCAGTTGATTTAACCTCATTAGAACTGTTATTAGCATGATTTAAAACCCTAATGTTGTTCTCCTACATGTAATCTACTTGTGTGTGAATTTTGGGGTGGTTTCATTGAGTATAGGATTCAAAATAGGATTTCAAACCTTTGGGACTGAAAACTAAAAACATGAATTGGTTTCCTTTCCTTTTCTTCCCTGTTTAGCACACACTCATTCATGTACACTCACTGTCCAGAATTGGACTATACACATCACTCACTCACTCTCATAAACAAGCATTGACACACTCCCTAGCTAAACCTGTCAACATCCCACACACACACATCCTACTGTCCACTGGACTGAACACACATTGACATTGCTATACTGCTGAGCTACTCACTGATTTTCCTAATATCACTCACTGTCAACTAACACACACACACACACACACACACACAGTTAGCTCTAACCCTCTCACTCATGCACACACACTTGACACCTCTCCACTTTCCTATCTCTATGTGTGTGTAAGATATATATATATATATATATATATATATATATTATATAATATATATAAATTATATGTTAGTATATAGTTAGCTATATATATGTATAATATATATACTCTCACCCTCTCACTCATGCACACACACTTGACACCTCTACTTTCCTATCTCTATGTGTATATATAATATATATATTATATATATATATATATATATATATCTATATATATATATATAGATTATATATATAGTTGGTCATGTATATAGATATTGGTATATATGTAGTTAGGCTATATATTTTGTGTGATATACATGTATAGGAGATTGGTTATACCTTAACATTGTGTTATAGTATCTTAGGTATCCAAGACATGTTAGCCTATGGTTGATTGAGTTAGCCTTATAGAGTTTGATTAGATAGTTAACCCTGGCCTAATTATCTTGTGGACTAGTCTATGTTGACCAAAACCTTAGTTAGTCTAAGTGTAACACCCAGTTTCTAGAATGAGGGTATTTTTGAATTTTGTATTATAAATATTATTTAATCGTATTTATTTCACATTATGATTTTTGGTGATTTTTAATTATTTTTAAAATCAATTTAAAACTGTTTTAAGTCATGGCTTGTGATTTTGATGCCTTGCTAGTGTAACTGAGAGACTGCCTAACCTAGAGCCTAACCATGTCATTAGGATGATTGAATTATTATTTTTAGCCTAGGAGTATTTTGGTCATTTGGCCTTTTGAATTATTTCATGATTTATTGCACTGATGATTGTTGATTTTGATTTTGACTAGCAGTGACTTAAACAACTGTCCTAGATTTTGACCTTGACCTTGGCGACTTAGTAATATGGTATGGACCCTAATCTAACTCAAGTTGGGCTTGGTTGACTTAAGTCGGCTAAGTTTCATGAAGAGAGTAGGAGGATTTTTCATTGAACCATAGGCTAAGACTTGAGCTAGTTAGCTAGTGCAACTTGGCCCATGACATTAGACTAAACCCTAACCCTAATTTTCCACTTTATGGCCAGCCACTAGGGCTCCCCCTTCCCTATAATATTCTCCTCCATGTTCTTGCCTCTTTTATTAAATTTTTACAAGTTTGAAGAAAAATGTAAGAGTCTTCTTCCCCAATTCATAACTTCCTCATTTCAATTCCTTTTTGGCTCAAATCTTTTGCATTGGGTTCTAATTGATCCCTACTTATGTTCATGGAGAGAAATGTCAAGTTTGAATAAATTTGGAGAGATTGGCTAGCAAGGAGGAATCCCCATTTGAAGCTTTTCAAGCTTTTTGCACATATAGGTAAAACCCCTTAAATTGATTCAAATTTCGGTTTTCTTTGCATGTAGGGCTAGATCTAGGAGTCCCTAGTGTTTCTGAAATTTGGGTGAAATTCGTTCTGTTTGGTGTCCGTATCGGACACGTGTCATAGTGTCTCCTAGGTGTTTGATGAAATATTTGTGAGAATTAAATGGTATTAATTTCAAAAACTAATTGAATAGAAAAATAGGTTTTTGTATGCTGATCACGAATCTATCACACTGAGCACGTTTTCGAGTCGTGTCCGTGTCCAAAATGGACACGCACACGCTGTACGACACTGTGGTTGAGTGCCCTGCTGCTCGATCATGTTTTCTCCGTGTTTGTGTCACTTGGACACGTGAAAATCGACACACAGCTAGGGGACATGACTGACATGTCATTCCTAAAGTTTCGTGTCAATGATAACGTGTCGGACATGATATTCGAAGTGCACTGATTTGTACAAAGACACACCGCGCGGATTTCGTCACTGATACACGCGTCGTGTCGGTTGACTGACACGACGTGGACACGTGGTGACGGGTTTTAGTATAGCCCTATATCAGAGCTACATGTGACGTGATCACGTGTCGTCGTGTTTGTGGCGTGTCACGAAGCCTCGAACCCACTACACGACACATGGTGCACGTCCCTGATACTCGGGCCCCCTGTAGGACACGACACGGATTCTTTGGGCACGAATTTTGGTAGACATGAGGGGGCATACACTGACAGCATGCCCCAAAGTTTTATCGGGTTTCATAGAGTAGGTTGTGAGAAATCACACGTGCACGGGATTTTCACTACACTGTACACACTGATTAAACACGTTCTGATACGTGACTCAAACTCAGACACGACACGACCCCGACACAAATCAGGCACCTAGACATATACCCTGACACCCCACCTAGCTACTGACACGTGCTGTGACACTTGGATGTCTGTGTCGTGTCCTGGATCAATCGACACACGTGCACGAGGTCGTGCATACACTGTCCTCTGATGCTGGGTTTGACACATTAATTGACACTTCGTGTCCACTTTTGTGGACACAAACCACTTCCTAGACACGAGTACATGTATACCTAGTGTCTGCACACACTGCTTTAGGGTTACACTTTGCTTTTTGATTCAATTGGGTGTTTGAATAGGTTTTCCTGATACGTTCACTGTTTTGCTATTTTTTTTCCTTTTTGAGTTTTGTGAAGAATCAATTTTGATTTCTTATTTTTTGAGATTATATATGTATGTTGTTATACTCCTAGGATACATATTGTGTTGTTGTTTCGGTTTGAGAGCTATAGGTTTGGGTTGATGCTATTCGAATTTGGGTTTTTCCAAATATTCACTGAATACCATATTAATTCTCCATTTTTCAGAATTCAAAGGATATTCAAATTGGTTCAGCCATATGCAAGTAAGAGGATTAGAGGGTTGCCTGTGTGTAATTAAGAGTGTGGGTATGAGGGTATGTACCTACTGTTGCAGCAGCAACAATAGAGTATCAGACCATTGCATTAATGATCAGTGTCCATAGGTTCAGCCATAGTTGTTTTAGATATCAGGGTTTGAAAACAGTTAACTGAGTTCAAAAACTGAAACCTGAGATTCAGGTAAACTGAAATGGGATTGGGTTGACACTTGTTGGTTTACTATTTTTTTTTCTTAAATCCTGAGAACCTATGTGAACCTATGAATGATATGTACACACACATATGGCCTTCACTCATTGACACTAAGCCCACACACACACACACACAAACTGAGATTTGTTTGAATTTAAAAACTGATGTTTCCCTGTATCCTGAGATTCCAATCTCAGTTAACCTGCAATTGGTTTTGTTCACTGTTAAATATAATAACCCGAGAATTCTGAGATATCACACACCCTTCATATTAAGTATACACACACACATACATACACATTGCAAACACACAACCTTAGCCTATGTACCCACACCACTCCTCATGCCCCCTTCCTTGCCCTCTCTCTCTATATATATATAGTGTATATATGCAATATATGTGAATGAATGTAGAAGAGTATGCATGTATGTATACATTTGCTACATAGAGATGATTCCTATATTGCCTATGAATGATTTCACATATTAGAGTATGTTATGTGTGTATTGAATATATATGTATATATATAGATGATAACTACATAGATTGTTGAATGTAAAGTCTTTGTTTGTATATAATATTGATACATGGTACAGGCTTGGTTTGGTGTTGACCTAGTTAGACTAGGGTTGACCTAGATTGGACTAGTAGACCTAGTTTGACTTTATGTTGACTAGAGTGTTGACTAAGGTTGACCAAGTGTTGACTTTGACCTAGATTGACCTAGAGATCATGTAGATTGCATCGTAGACTTTATTTATCTTATTTTAAAATATTATAACCTGTACTGCTTAATCTAGGACATTGTGCATCTGGTGCAGGCATCTGATATTACACTACTCTTTTCAGAGTAACAGGCGAGTACATTCTCTGATAGTTCTTTCATTTACTTGTCAATTACTGTACTTTAGTTCTAGTTAGCTGTATGTGATTCTCTGTTACAAACACGTATTATTATTTCTGAATCCATGTATGCGACACATACTTACTCGTCTTACCTCTATTATTCGAATCACCATACGAATCACCATACGAATCACCATACGAATCACTATTCGAATCACCCTATTCGTATCTTCATATGCTGGTTGGACTTGTATTCGTCTTATGTGTTGGATTATGGATTCATTTGTTTTAGACTGGGCAGGAAAATACTTGATTAGACATGTGAGCATTCCCACTATTCGAACCACCCCCTGTGAATATATTCGAACGATAGCCATTCCACCCGGCCAGGTGTGTGATGTGCCAGATTTACCCTTAGCCGTTTACATGTCTATCTAAGTATTTTAAAACACACTTAGAGAATTTGTTCGAATCATTATTAGAACATCATGTGAATCACTATTTGTATCACCTTATACGTATCACCTTATTCGATTCACCTTATTAGAATAATGATTAGAATTACATTCGACTCATCTTATATTAGACTCACATTGGGATTACACTCGACTTATATTGTACCATCTGAACTCATTATGTTACTCTAGTTCAGCTAGATCTTATTTTTACAGTCTTCTTTGCTATGTTCTCTTCTTATTTAGTTACATTACTTTCATTGTACCTTAACTGCTTCTCTACATCACTACCTGTATAAAACTGCCATATTTATCAATACAACTGTCTATAACTGCTTTATAGTTCTCTGTCATTATTTGGAATTTCTTGATAAAATGTACTCATCCTGTCCTGACTGGACCTGTTGAAAATATTACAGATGATTGCCCTGAGGACATTTGCCCTACTTGCCTTGGAGCAGGAGATGGCTTAGCTACCTTTGGCCCCGACACTCAGGAGTGATCGGGAGACTAGCTAGTAGACTTGGTTTAGTTTTCATGTTTTAGAACTTGAATTATAATAACTTGAGATACGAGTTTGTATTTGATTTTGTTTGAGATATTATTATTTAGTAGTTTATAAATGTTGTTATTTAGATTTTAGTTATAAACTTCTGTGTATCTTATCGTGCTTAGACTGTGATTGAGATTTCATTATATCTATACTTGTCCTCCGTTCGGAGTTGAGATTTGACAAGTATATTATATAATTGCGTGAGTTGTTGATTAGATAGTAACCTAGGACAGCGTTCTACCGCCGACACTGCGGCGTAGGCTGGACGTACCCACTTCTTGTGCCCTTACTCTAGGGTGCGGGTCGTGACACATTTTTAGTGGTGGCCCATGCAGGTCGAGTTTATGTAGTGGTATTCGAACTAGAGTATCACTACAGCATGCGATAGGTTTTGAGAGATAGGATTTAACGGAGAGGTACTCAATCACAGTAAGGAAAAAATTCTGCTTCAATTCATGCCATCTACATATCTTACTGACTTGTCTTCTTTGCAATAAACTGTCCTCCTTTGATTTATCGATTCCTGCTCAGTATTGACTTCCTTTTCGATCTGTCTTCAGGATGGTGGAGACACGATCACATCGCTCTGGTACAGTAGCCGCTGGAGAGGGGTCTACCACCTATCGTCCATTACAGCAGCCTGTTGAGACTGTAGCACCTTCTGTTCCTGATCAGACAGGAGCTGCTGTAGCAATTGGGGGTATGCCTCCACTTGTTCAGAGGACGACTCTAGTCATTCCTGAGACGTTTCAGCAGTAGCATCAGCAGCCACCTGTAGGGACAGCTTACGTCGTTCAGCTGTTGGCTTTCTTCAGGCAGTACATGGAGGGTCAGCAGACCCAGCAGCAGAGGCACACGGCAGAGCTCAGCAGAGGCATTGAGCTGGCAGTAACGGCAGTGGAGAGAGTCGTAGCTCAGCCAACGGCAGCCCCGCAGCCGTACTAGCCAGAGAAGGGCATCCAGGACTTCCAAAAGATGCACCCGAGAGACTTTCGAGGGACAGAGGGGATCCTGTATGCCGATGAGTGGATCGAGCATATGGAGGAGATCTTCAGGTTGGCTGAGATCCCGATGAGACTTCAGATAGAGGCGGCAGCCATATGATGCAGGATCTGGCCCGTACATGGTACCAGACCGACCCGAGGATTGGCACAGCAGGACAGACTTGGACAGCATTCAAGAAGCTGTTCAAGGAGAAGTTCTTTCCAGACGCAGCACTGGGAGCCCTCGAGACCCAGTTCGAGGCCCTAGTTCAGGGGACCCAGTCCGTGGAGGAGTACGTAGGAGAGTTCTGCCGCCTGAGCAGATTTATGGAGGACTTGTCGGAGACGACGAAGGCCCGGAGGTTCCAGAAGGGCTTGGTAAAGGAGGTCAATTCCTACACCAAGAACGCCCGCGGCGCTACATTTGAGGAGATCCTGGTGGACGCACTAGCTGCAGAGGATGATCTTGAGCTTAGGCTCAAGAGGGGACGAGACTCCCAGGAAGGTAGCAGCAGCGGGGGTCAAGCCAAGAGGCCCCATGTGCAGGCTCAGCAGGCACAGGCACCAGTGAGAGTGCAGCAGGTACAGCATCAGCCTAGAGGGCAGGACCGCAACGCAGCCTTGTGCTTACTGCAAGAGGGCAGGGCACGTTTGGGAGACTTGTTATAGAAGGCGGAAGGTTTGTCTGTTCTGTGGATCCACTGCTCATCAGGTCAGGGATTGCCCTACTGCACCCGTATATGATGGAGCACCGGGTCAGAGAGAGGGAGCTAGGCCACCTGTAGTGCAGCACCATGCCCAGAGGGGTGAAGCTTTTGCTATGGCAGTCGAGGAGACTGATGCTGTAGGTGACGGGTTAGCAGGTTTGACCTTCTTGTTCTTCTCTCCCACCTTCATGTGTGATTTCCATTAGTACCTGCCAGGATATGTTTGTGATATTCTAGATAGCGTAGTTACCCTGTTCGAGACTGTGGAATCACGACCAGTAGGACAATGATTGCATGTTATCTTTCGACCTTGTTTGATTGGGGCTTTGACCTAGGAGTAGTACGATCATTTTAATTTCGAGGACGAAATTTTTCTAAGGAGGGTAGACTTGCAACACCCAGTTTCTGGAATAAGGGTATTTTTGAAATTTTGTATTTATAATATTATTTAATCGTATTTATTTCACATTATGATTTTTGGTGATTTTTAATTATTTTAAAATCAATTTAAAACTGTTTTAAGTCATGGCTTGTGATTTTGATGCCTTGCTAGTGTAACCTGAGAGACTGCCTAACCTAGAGCCTAACCATGTCATTAGGATGATTGAATTATATTTTTAGCCTAGGGGATTTTGGTCATTTGGCCTCTTTGAATTATTTCATGATTTATTGTACTGATGATTGTTGATTTTGATTTTGACTAGCTGTGACTTAAGCGACTATCCTAGATTTTGACCTTGACCTTGGCGACTTAGTTAATATGGTATGGACCCTAATCTAACTCAAGTTGGGCTTGGTTGACTTAAGTCGGCTAAGTTTCATGAAGAGAGTAGGAGGATTTTTGTATTGAACCATAGGCTAAGACTTGAGCTAGTTAGCTAGTGCAACTTGGCCCATGACCATTAGACTAAACCCTAACCCTAATTTTCCACTTTATGACCAGCCACTAGGGCTCACCCTTCCCTATAAATATTCTCCTCCATGTTCTTGCCTCTTTTATTAAATTTTTACAAGTTTGAAGAAAGAGGTAAGAGTCTTCTTCCCCAATCCATAACTTCCTTATTTAATTCCTTTTTGGCTCAAATCTTTTGTATTGCGTTCTAATTGATCCCTACTTTATGTTCATGAGAGAAATCTCAGGTTTGAATCAATTTGGAGAGATTGGCTAGCAAGGAGGAATCCCCCATTTGAAGCTTTTTCAAGCTTTTTGCACATATAGGTAAAACCCCTTAAATTGATTCAAATTTCGATTTTCTTTGCATGTAGGGCTAGATCTAGGAGTCCCCTAGGTGTCCCTGAAATTTGGGTGAAATTCGTGTCCGTTTGGTGTCCGTATCGGACACGTGTCATAGTGTCTCCTAGGTGTTTGATGAAATGCTTGTGAGAATTAAATGGTATTAATTTCAAAAACTAATTAAATAGAAAAATAGGTTTTTGTATGCTGATCACGAATCTATCATACTGAGCACGTTTTCGAGCCGTGTCCGTGTCCAAAATAGACACGAACACGCTGCACGACACTGTGGTCGAGTGCCCTGCTGCTCGATCATGTTTTCTCCGTGTCTGTGTCACTTGGACACGTGAAAATTGACACACAGCTAGGGGACATGATTGACATGTCATTCCCAAAGTTTTGTGTCAATTGATAACGTGTCGGACACGATATTCGAAGTGCACTGATTTTCTACACACAAACGCGCGGATTTCGTCACTGATACTCGCGTCGTGTCGTGTCCTGACACGACGTAGACGCATGGTGACGTGGTTTTAGTATAGCCCTATATCAGGGCCACATGTGTACGTGATCACGTGTCGTCTCGTGTCTTGTGGCGTGTCCACAAAGCCTCGAACCACTGTACGACACACTGTGCACGTCCCTGATAATCGGGCCCCCTGTAGGACACGACACGGATTCTTTGGGCAATTTTGGTGGACATGAGGGGGCATACACTGACAGCATGCCTCCAAGGTTTCATCGGGTTTCATAGAGTAGGTTGTGAGAAATCACATGTGTACGGGATTTTCACTACATTGTACACACTGTTTAAACACGTTCTGATACGTGACTCAAACTCAGACACGACACGACCTCGACACAAATCAGGCACCTAGACACATACCCTGACACCCACCTAGCTACTGACATGCACGTGACACTTGGATGTCTGTGTCGTGTCCTGGATCAATCGACACACGTGCACGTGGCCGTGCATACACTGTCCTCTGATGCTGGGTTTGACACATTAATTGACACTTCGTGTCCACTTTTGTGGACACGAACCACTTCCTAGACACGAGTACATGTATACCTAGTGTCTGCACACACTGCTTTAGGGTTACACTTTGCTTTTTGATTTAATTGGGTGTTTGAATAGGTTTTCCTGATACGTTCACTGTGTTGCTGTTTTTTTCCTTTTGAGTTTTGTGAAGAATCAATTTTGATTTCTCATTTTTTTGAGATTAATATGTATGTTGTTATACTCCTAGGATACATATTGTGTGTTGTTTCGGTTTGAGAGCTATAGGTTTGGGTTGATGCTATTCGAATTTGGGTTTTTCCAAATATTCACTGAATACCATATTAATTCTCCATTTTCAAAATTCAAAGGATATTCAAATTGTTAGTTTTGAAGTTTAAATCAGATTCACATATACACAGTTTGTAGTTCAATTTTATTAAATGCATGCTTATATGTAGAATGTAACCTGGGTTTAAAACCTGGGAAGGAAACTGTCATGAGGTGGTAACCTGAATATTGAACTGTTAACAGTCCTTCAAACCTGAGATTAAGTTTGTGATGGGAAAACTGAGTTTTGGGAATTGAAATGCAAAACTGGAAACTGAGAATTTCCCTGTGTAAACAAACCTGAAATAGTGTATAACCTGAGAACTTGGTTCAGTCATATGCAAGTAAGAGGATTAGAGGGTTGCCTGTGTGTAATTAAGAGTATGGGTACGAGGGTATGTACCTGCTGTTACAGCAGCAACAGATAGAGTATCAGACCATTGCATTAATGATCAGTGTCCACAGGTTCAGCCATAGTTGTTTTAGATATCTGGGTTTGAAAACAGTTAACTGAGTTCAAAAACTGAAACCTGAGATTCAGGTAAACTGAAATGGGATTGGGTTGACACTTGTTGGTTTACTGTTTTTTTCTTAAATCCTGAGAACTTATGTGAACCTGTGAATGATATGTACACACATATGGCCTTCACTCAATGACACTAAGCCCACACACACACACAAACTGAGATTTGTTTGAATTTAAAAACTGATGTTTCCCTGTATCCTGAGATTCCAATCTCTGTTAACCTGAAATTGGTTTTGTTCACTACAAATGTAATAACCTGAGAATTCTGAGATATCACACACCCTTCATATTAAGTATACACACACACATACATACACATTGCAAACACACAACCTTAGCCTATGTACCCACACCACTCCTCATGCCCCCTTCCTTGCCCTCTCTATATATATATATAGTGTATATATGCAATATATGTGAATGAATGTAGAAGAGTATGCATGTATGTATATTTTGCTACATAGAGATGATTCCTATACATTCCTATGAATGATTTCACATATTAGAGTATGCTATGTGTGTATTGAATATATATGTATATATAGATATGATAACTACATAGATTGTTGAATGTAAAGTCTTTGTTTGTATATATAATATTGATACATGGTACAGGCTTGGTTTGGTGTTGACCTAGTTAGACTAGGGTTGACCTAGATTGGACTAGTAGACCTAGTTTGACTTCATGTTGACTAGAGTGTTGACTAAGGTTGACCAAGAGTTGACTTTGACCTAGATTGACCTAGAAATCATGTAGATTGCATCGTAGACTTCATTTATCTTATTTTAAACATATTATAACCTGTACTGCTTAATCTAGGACATTGTGACTCTGGTGCAGGCATCTGATATTATACTACTCTTTTCAGAGTAGCAGGCGAGTACATTCTCTGATAGTTCTTTCACTTACTTGTCAATTACTGTACTTCAGTTCTAGTTAGTTGTATGTGATTCTCTGTTACAAACACGTATTATTATTTCTGAATCTATGTATACGACACACATACTTACTCGTCTTACCTCTATTAGTTGAATCACCATACGAATCACCACACGAATCACTATTCGAATCACCCTATTCGTATCTTCATATGCTGGTTGGACTTGTATTCGTCTTATGTGTTGGATTATGGATTCATTATTTTAGACTGGGCGGGTAAATACTTGATTAGACATGTAAACATTCCCACTATTCGAACCACCCCCTGTGAATATATTCGAACAATAGCCATTCCACACCCGGCCAGGTGTGTGATGTGCCGGATTTATCCTTAGCCGTTTACATGTCTATCTAAGTATTTTAAACACACTTGAAGAATTTATTCGAATCATTATTAGAATCATGTGAATCACTATTCGTATCACCTTATCCGTATCACCTTATTCGATTCCCTTATTAGAATAATGATTAGAATTACATTCGACTCATCTATATTAGACTCACATTGGAATTATACTCGACTTATATTGTACCATCTGAACTCATTAGGTTACTCTAGTTCAGCTAGATCTTATTTTTACAGTCTCTTTGCTATGTTTCTCTTCTGTTTGTACATTACTTTCATTGTACCTTAACTGCTTCTCTACATCACTACCTGTATAAAACTGCCATATTCATCAATAAAACTGTTATAACTGCTTTATAGTTCTCTGTCATTTACTTGGAATTTTTTGATGAAATGTACTCGTTCCTGTCCTAAAATATACTCGTTCTTGTCCTGACAGATGATTTTCCTGAGGACATTTGCCCTACTTGCCTTGGAGCAGGAGATGGCTTAGCTACCTTTGGCCCCGACACTCAGGAGTGATCGGGAGACTAGCTAGTAGACTTGGTTTAGTTTTCATATTTAGAACTTGAATTGTAATAACTTGAGATAGGAGTTTGTATTTGAGTTTGTTTGAGATATTATTATTTAGTAGTTTATAAATGTGTTATTTAGTTTTTAGTTATAAACTTCTGTGTTATCTTATCGTGCTTAGACTGTGATTGAGATTTTATTATATCTATACTTGTCCTCCGTTCGGAGTTGAGATTTGACAAGTACATTATATAATTGCGTGAGTTGTTGATTAGATAGTAACCTAGGACAACGTTCTACCGCCGACACTGCGGTGTAGGCTGGACGTACCCACTTCTTGTGCCCTTACTCTAGGGTACGGGTCGTGACACTAAGTTTGACCTAGACTTGACCTAGCTTGATCATGTTGACTAGTATAGACTAGTTTAGACCTAGAATAACTTGTTTGAGCTGATTTAGATTTTTAGACCTAGTTGACCATGGTTGACCTAGGTTTGACTTCTTGGTTGACCAGGGTTGACCAAGAGTTTACTTTGGCCTAAATTGACCTAGATTCATGTAGAATGCATTGTAGTGCATCTTTTTACCATTCTGGACTTGTTGTGACTTGTGCTGTTCTAAATAGGAGTCAGACACCACTCCTCGGACAGTACTTTCATCTTGGACACTCAGATACCAGCGAGTACATTCTCTGATCATTTAATCCTGTTTAGAATTATTTTCTTGCTTTAAATTACTTTACTTGATACTGTCACGTTGGTCACACGGATTGGTACTATATGGATCCCTTCTTGAGATGTTATCCCCTCCGGAGCATCGTATACTACATGTTCTGTGTGTTTCACTTACATGGTGTATCACTATGCTTCACGGTTCATTGATCACTGTGACATGTACTCTCATGATCACAGAGCTTCCTTGAATCACCCCATTTATGGGCATTCCTAGAATCATTCATTTTTGGGCCTTCTATGTATCACCCCTTGTGGCCTTTACATGGAATCATAACATAACCTGGCTGGATCCTTGTGTTTTGATTGGGGGTACGGGAGAGTAGAAGTAGACATGTAATAATATCCAAGTAGTATCTCACCTGATCACCCCCGTAGTGTCTCATCAGAATCTCCTATGCCATTATGTTTATACTGTACTCTGACTCACTAGCCACTGATAGTTCTTATTTACAGTATATATTTCCATTACAGCTTTCTCTATTTACATCCTGTACTTCTTTCAGTTCTTGTATCTTATTTTACTGCATGATATATTTTCTAACCTGCTATGATCTGTTGAGATGTATTGTACTCGCTCCTGTCCTGACTGGACCTGTTGAAAATATTACAGAGGACGAGGAGGAGGCCTGTGTGGATACCTATTACTGTGCTACCTTAGATGAGTGGTTGGACCTGGACCAGCAGCAGGTCCCACTAGCAGTGGATGACACCACTAGACTAGGATGTTTCATTTACATTACTATCTGGATGATTGTATATATTTGATACTTGGGATATGTATTTATCTTAGACACTTAGACTCTCTGTTTGTACTTGTGGATTTCCATTTCTTTCAGTAGTATTTATCTATCTATCTTTCTACCTTATCTTCCTGCCTTAGTTGTGATTGAGTTTACTTTCTGCTATGTCACCCCCATTGGGGAGTATAAACTATTCAGCAATATATTGTTAGATGTTGTGACCTAGGACAGCGTTCTACCGTCGACACTGAGGCGTAGGTTGGACGTACCCACGTCTCATGCCCTTACTCTAGGGTGCGGGTCATGACACGTTTTTAGTGGTGGCCCATGCAGGTCTAGATTGAAATGTAGTGGTATTCGAACTAGAATATCACTGCAGCCTGCAGTAGAATTAGAAATTTTGAAAGTACTCAATCACATTAGGAAAAACTCTTTATCAGATTCCGTATATCTAATTTTGCTGCTTATTGTCTTCCTTTGAATTTAAACTGTCCTCCTTTAATATTTGACTCATTCTCAGCAATTGTTTCTTTTGATCTGTGTCTCTAGGATGGTTGAGACGAGATCGCATCGCCAGGGCCAGGGGGACGCCGATGAAGGTCTGCCACCTCTCATACTCAGCAGCCAGCTTTGGTACCGCAGCCCTGGTCATGCCAGCTGGGGTAGGCGTTTCAGCTGCTTTCGGAGGAGCCCCTCCACCTATGAGGCATGAGCCGAGTCCGGTGATTCCGGATGTGCTTCAGCAGCAGCAGCCACCTGCGGGGACAGTTGACGCCGTTCAACTGTTAGCTTTCTTCCGACAGTACATAGAGGGTCAGCAGACCAACAGTAGAGGCACAAAACAGAGCTCACACGAGGCATTGAGCTGGCAGTGACTGCGGTAGAGAGAGTTGTAGTTCAGCCAGCGGCAGCCCCGCAGCCGCACCAGCCACGGGAGAAGGGCATCCAAAATTTTCAGAAGATGCACCCGAGAGACTTCCGAGGGACAGAGGGGATCTTGTATGTCGATGAGTGGATTGAGCACATGGTAGAGATATTCAGGTTGGCTGAGATCCGACGAGGCTCCAGATTGAGGCAGCGGCCAGCATGATGCAGGATCTGGCCCGTACATGGTACCAGACTGACCCGAGGGTTGGTACTGTATGACAGACTTGGACAACATTCAAGAAGCTGTTCAAGGAAAAGTTCTTTCCGGACGCAGCGCTGGGAGCCATCGAGACTCTGTTCGAGCCCCTATCCTGGGGAGCCAGTCTTTGGAGGAGTACGCAGGAGAGTTCTGCCGCCTAGGCAGATTTGTGGAGGGCTTGTCGGAGGCGACGAAGGCCCGGAGGTTCCGGAAGGGCTTGGTAAAGGAGGTCAAGTCCTACACAAAAATGCCCACAGCACTACTTTTGAGGAGATCTTGGTGGACGCTTTAGCTGCAGAGGATGATCTTGAGCTTAGGCTCAAGAGGGGACGAGACTTCCAGGGGCAGCAGTAGCGGAGGACCGGCCAAGAGGCCGCACATTCAGCAGCAGCACCAGCAGCACCACCAGCAGCAGAGGTTCCAGCCGCAGCAGTTTCAACAGTCGAGGCATCAGCCAGTGCAGCATCAGCAGCAGAGGGTGCAGCAGCATGCACCGAGGCAGCAGGCCACCACATGTGCTTATTACAAGAAGACAGGGCACGGGTGGAGCGAGAGTGTAGAAAGAGACTGGGCAAGTGCCTGGTATGTGGTTCAGGAGACCATCAGATGAGGGAGTGTCTCGTAGCACGCAGCTCAGGAAGGAGGAGCCAGAGCTCCAGCAGGCCAGCAGAGGGGACCAGCCCTGTCGACACAGCAGCAGAGGTTCGTCCAGCACCAGCAGTAGGCCAGAGGAGGACAGCAGGGATAAGCTTTCGCCATGGCGGCTGAGGATGCAGAGGCGATAGGAGAGCTGATCGCAGGTTCGGTCCTTCTCGACTCCAGACCAGCTTTTGCATTATTCGATTCCGGTGCTTCGCATAGTTTCATATCAGTATCATTTGCGATTAGACACGGTATCATAGCTGAATCGTTGCCTAGGACTTACAAGATCACGACCGGGGGTAGCATTATCCTCGTGAGTGATGTTTGTAAGGGTCAGAGTGTTGTTTTGGGAGGCCGTGAGTTGGAGGTGAGCCTGCTCGTAATGCCATTGCCGAACTACGATATAGTACTCGGTATGGATTGGTTGAGCAGGCACACGCCAACATTGATTGCAGGGGGGTAGAGTTCTCTTCAGAGTGCCGGGGGAGCCAGAGTTGAGTACTCCAGACGTCAGGCGGAGCAGAGCAGCAAAGTTTTCTGCGGAGTCTCAGTTGAGGAGCAGACGATTCCACACCCCTTGATAGCAGGTATATGGATGTTTTTCCAGAGGAGTTGCCTGGATTGCCACCAGACAGAGATGTTGAGTTCTCGATAGACTTGGTTCCAGGAGCGGAACCCATCTCTCAGTACGTCTATCGAGTGAACAACAGTGAGTTGGTGGAGCTAAAGAAGCAGGTGGATGAGTTACAGGACAAGGGCTTCATCCGTTCGAGTACGTCACCATGGGGTGCACCAGTATTGTTTTGTGCCGAAGAAGGATGGGTCAGTACGGATGTGTATTGACTATAGGGCACTCAACAACCTCACGATCAAGAACAAATACCCACTGCCGCGGATCGACGATCTTTTTGACCAGTTGAGCGAAGCTTGGTATTTTCCAAGATTGATCTGAGGTCGGGATCACCAGGTGAAGGTAAAGAGGGAGGATATTCCCAAGACCGCTTTCAGGATGCGGTACGGGCAGTTTGAGTTTTTGGTTATGCCGTTTGGGCTAACCAATGCACCAGTAGTATTTATGAACCTAATGAACAAGGTGTTCCACCAGTACCTGGATCAGTTTGTGGTGGTGTTTATTGACGACATCTTGGTATATTCCAAGACTGAGGAGGAGCACGATGAGCATTTGAGGATAGTGCTGGAGACTCTCATGAAGGAGCAGCTTTATGGGAAGCTCTCCAAGTGTGAGTTCTTCTTGGACTGGATTGACTTTTTGGGGCATGTGGTGACTGGAGATGGTATCTCAGTTGACCCCAAGAAGATATAGTTGTGGGGCATGCACATTCAGTCATACTTGGTAGAGAGGATCAAGGCGACACAGTTTGAGGATGTTGCTCTACGGTGTCTCCGAGAGCAGGTTCGTGCAGGATTGGTGGATGGCAAGTTTTCTCTTGCAGAGGATGGTACCTTGAGGCACGGTTCCAGGTTATGTGTGCCCAGCGGAGAGCTCAGGGAGCAGGTTTTGCAGGAGGCCCACAGATCTCAGTACTCTATACACCCTGGTGCCAATAAGATGTACCGAGATCTGAGGGAGCATGTTTGGTGGTCCGGGATTGAAGCGGGAGGTAGCTCGCTTCGTAGCTAGGTGCTTGGTCTGTCAGTAGGTCAAGACAGAGAGGCAGAGGCCCGATGGATTGTTGCAGCGCTGCCAATTCCCGAGTGGAAATGGGAGCATATCACTATGGATTTCGTATCTGGATTGCCGCATACACCAGAAAGAAAAGACGCGATTTGGGTCATCGTTGACAGGTTGACCAAATTGGCCCACTTCTTGCCATTCAAGGTGGGTACGTCTACAGAGAGGTTGCGGAGATGTACATGCGGCAGATAGTCAGGATTCACGGAGTTCGGTCAGCATCATCTCGGATCGGGATAGTGCTTTACTTCCCATTTCTGGAGGAGTCTGCAGATTAGCTTGGGCACTCAGCTCAAGTTTAGTACTGCATACCACCCCCAGACGGACGGACAGTCAGAGAGGACTATTCATACGCTTGAGGATATGCTGCGGACGTGCATCTGGACTTTGGAGGTTCCTGGGAGGATCATCTATATTGGTGGAGTTTGCTTACAACAAACAGTTTCTAGGCCAGCATTGAGATGTCACCTTTTGAGGCTTTGTACGGGCGTAGGTGTCGTACCCTTATCTTAGGATGATGTTGGTGAGCGAGCTTTACTGGGGCCAGAGATGGTTGTTGATGCAGCCGAGAAGGTGAAGCTCAGGGATAGACTTCATGTGGCACAGGACAGACATCGGCACTGGGCCGATAGCCACCGGAGGCCTTGGAGTTTGAGGTACAGATTAGAGTAGGATTAGATTTAGGTTTGATTGTTGTATTTTGATTGATGTTTGTTTATCATAATTAATTGAGACCTTGCTTGTGATTTGGTTGGAGACCAGGTTTTCTTGAGCATATCTCCGACTCGTGGTACGATACGTTTTGGTGGAGGCGGAAAGCTTAGCTCGCGCTTTATCGGCCCTTCGTTATCAGCGGAAGAGTCGGTGACGTGGCATACAGGCTAGACTTGCCACCTGTACTAGTGGGGGTCCACAAACGTATTCCATGTATCACAGTTGAGACGGTACGTGGTGACCCTAGCCATGTGCTTGATCATTCGGAGATTGAGGTGGATTCTCAGCTATCCAGAGCACCCAGTGGAGATACTGGATCGACGGGAGAAGGTTCTGAGGAACCAGGTGATACCTTTGGTTCGTGTCGCATGGAGGCATCATTCTCCATGAGAGTCTACCTGGGAGCGGGAGGATGAGATGCGCGAGCGATACCATATCTTTTTGGACCGTGAGGTATACTTTCTATCCTTCTCATCAGTTGCATTCGCCTTTCAATTTCGAGGACGAAATTCATTTAAGGGGTAGATTTGTCACTACCAAATTTCTAGTTTGAGGGTATTTTTGTTATTTTTGGGGTTATTTGAATTTATTATATTTATTTGAATTTATGAAAATTTTGTAAAACCTCTAAATTTCTACTATTTTTTTATATTAAATTTGGTACCGATTTAAAATTTCTTATTGTACGTCGCGCACGAAACTTTATTTTTTTTCATAATTGCTCGACGAGTGCGAATATGTGCGAGCGACATATTTTAGAAAAATATTTTATTTATTATTATAGTTTCAAAATATATATAATAATTATTTGGCTATCATTACCAAGTGTTATTTTATAAAAGCCTTCATTTATGCAATTATTAATAATAATTAATATTTTTATTGTATACTAGAAATGCATAATTATGAAAAATTATTTGTGCATACATATATTTGTAATTATTTATTAGTTTATTTTAAATAATATATAATTTTTGAAATTATTATTAGTATTTTTGGAAAATATATTTCGGAATTATTGTGGCAATTTAAATCTTGATTTGAATTTATGGATTTATTTAAATAGTGAAACATTTGAAATTTGATTTATCCCATTGATTTTAAACCAAGAATTTAATTAGATTTAAATTTAATTTGTATTTGGAATTGGATTTTGATTTAGATTTGGATTATTGAATTAATTTAAATAAATAGATGAATTATCTAAATTGGGTTTAAACTAATCCTAACCTTTATCCAATTGGAAATTTCATATCCTATAAATAGGTAGGTACTCATCCATGTATTCTATTCTCCACAAAATTCTACAATCAAACGTACGTGCATCGTGTCTGTGTCCACCCAAATTCTTCCATATTTTACATATACATTATCGTCTCTTCGTGTCGGACACACCCGACATCAATCAAATCCTAAAACTATCCTTAGTTTACCTCGCCTTCTAGCCCTGCCGCCTTCCTGACCGAGACGCCACCCCGACTTCCTGACTAGCCTTTCCGACACGACAGCCAACCCAATTCCATCTCCATCACGTCGACCTCACGTCTTTCCCGATGAATAGCAGCCCCGTCCGCGGCCACCTGTCCTCGGCCAACCCAAACACCCTTCACAACAGACCACACCGTCGCCGCAGATCGCGGCTGCGGAAACCCGACCCCCTAAACTCCAAACCCCGCAGATCGACACCACCGCACCCAAACCATCACACGAACAGTCCACCACCGTCGTCGGCAACCCTCGACCCCGAAAAACCATCCACCACCGCCATCCAGATTTTCGCCAAAACAACTAAACCACCATCCATCACCACACAAAAACACCACCACGGCCGATTACACAACCCAGCACAAAAAAAAGAGAAAAATAGAAGAAAACCCAAACACGCACACCCCATAACGTACCTCAGGCGAGCCGAGTCGCCAGGTCCGCCGGCCCCCGCGCGCACGGCGCAACACCATCGCCGGCCCGATCCCGAGCTCCACCGCTGCCCCCTGCCGGCCACCAGAGACGGAGCCGTCCGACCGATGGAGAACCCTCTTCTTCTCCCCGCAGCCAGCCCGACCTTCCATGTGCCGCGCTCGGCTGGTGAACCGCCGCGGTCTGTCTTCCTCTCTTCCGACGCCAGCCTCTCGCCGGCCGGACCCTAGGCCCGCTCTTCCTTTTTCCGCCGCGAGGAGCGTGCAGCCCTACACCGCCGGCGAGACCCTTCGCGTCCGCCCTCTTCCTCAGCCTCGCGCTCAACTACTCCTCCTCGGACCAGCGTCCGACCGCCGGCGCGTCACCAGCCTCCGAACCCCTCTCCCATCACTCCAACCCTCTCGAACCTCCTCTCCCTCTCCTTTCTTGCTCTGCCCTTCACTCTCTCCTCTTTCCACGAGGAAGGGAGCAGCAGCCCTTATAATTGGGTTTTTTTGGGTGTTATTTAGTTATTTATTTGAATTTATTTTTCTTTCCTTAGTTAATTTATTATTAATTATTATTAGGAATATTATATGTTATATTATTATTATTATTATTATGATGATATTATTATTATTATATTATTATTGTTAGTTAATAGTTTATTTTATTGTTATAAACAGTTTTAAATTTGTAAAGTTATGATTTATGAATATTATTAGAATAGTTATTATTTTAGAGCTATCTATGTAATTTCAAATTTGGATTTTAACCAAAAAAAATGTATTTCCTTTGTTATTATTTATCAAATAATTTCTTAAACAAATAGATATAGTTTTTCTACTTAAAAATGTATTTTTTTCAAACTTAGAATATTTCGCCTAAAAACGTTTTATATATAACTACCGATATATTTTGGTTAATAGAATATTTTCAAAGATTATAAGTATTTTTCTGAAATATCGGTTCTGTCAAAACTCAATTTTTTGAACTTAATGTCTTTAGCCAAAACAGATTTCTTACGATTTTCTTGACTTAAAATATTTTCATATGTTTTCTCGACTTATAAAAGAAAACCATTTTGTATTATGATTACTTTTCTACAAAAAAATTATATAATTATAATTCAATTCCTTTATTCTTCCGTCCATGACCATCACTATTATTCTCGTTTTCTCACAAATTCTGTACCTCCATATGTCTACCCTAACTAAATAACCCTTCCGGACCCAATAGAACTGTCCGTGCCACCACCCGAGATCACCTTGCATAATTGTTACAACGAAGTCACAGTTCGTGCCACATTGATCATTGCAGTACACCAGGCGTCCTATCAGGCAAGACACCTTGCCATTTGCTGTTTAATTATTTTAGCTCATATTTCATGCATGTTCATTATTTTCTTTATACAAAATAAACTGTAATACATGGCATAACCTGTTAGAATTTACTGTTCATTTTTGCTATGTATTATTTCTTACACATTAAACTTAAAGTTAAGGGACCACCCTTTGTGTGTTGCATTCATAGGCCTTGACATGTTTATACCACGTTGTTGTGTATCACAAATAGGTCTCGGATGCGTGATTGGCTGGCCACCAGTACGTATAAGCCGTGTGTTACGAAATAATGCTAATAGAATTGCATGCTAGAAGACTTAGCAGTTATGAGTTGGCATTGGGCGGGAAGAACATGATTGGAAGTTGACTACCACCATCTATCATAGACTCGCTCGCTACTGAGGAACGATAGGTAGACTATATGCTATAGACTCGCTCGGTACTGAGGAATAATATATGGTTTGTGACTCGCTACTGAGGTATGCATTGGTATGACCGGGTAGTCATGCGACCATGAATTGTTCTTAACTATATTCACTTAGAACGGTTAGGCTACATTTATCCGTTAGGAGTACTTTTGGTTTGGGTACTTGTATCCGACCGTGGCTTGGAATAATAACTTGTCGCGGATTAGTTCGTCACATCTTGTCCTTGTTGGTTGTAGGTATGACTTACTACTTCGATGAGAGGTATTGAACCTTGTTGGGGTCCGGATACCATATTGGATTCATAGCATGGAAAGATACGTCACCGTGAATTAGTTTACCATCTCCTGTCCTTGTTTGGGGGGGAATGGTATGCTCGTTCAATAGGTGCGTATTGGATCATGTTATAATTCAATTGACTTAATTATTGAGCAATATTTATTCAGTTTATATGGCATGATATTATGTGTCTTGTTACGTCCCTCTGAGGACCTGGTTATCTCTCCAGGTGTGTGCTATTGTCTTTCGCAGGTGTTCTAGCTCTAGCCGTGATCATCGCTATTCTTCGAGGATGATTGCATTTGGATCGTCTTCGCTTCGCTCGCCAAAATCATTCTTTTTCATGTATATTTTTCTTTACTTGTTGGTAGTGGATTTGTCTCCGCCAACATATTTTATCAAGACAAATTCTCATTATATGATATCTTTTATTCATTTAACTTTTGTGGATGAGATTAGTTATGGTTCTACTGTATTTTACAGCTTATGTATTCATACGAGAATTCCATATATTGGAGTGTACATCGTATGGATACAGCTGGCATGTCGTTCCTAGTCCTACGTATTTTGGGACTGGGGCGTTACATGTTTTTGTGGTGGCCATGCAGGTCAAGATAAATTGTTTGGTTACTTTACCGTACCAAACAAGCCTGCGAATAGGATTAGAAGTTAGGATCTCATCCACATATTTGACCTCTTTTCCTCGATTCTATATTCGAACTACTGTTCAACTCATCGATTGCATCTTGCTTGATTCCTCTCTCATTATTCTTATTTCCCTTCGTGCTTGCTAGAGATTGACCCTACTAGTTAGCTGTCCCAAACACCATTAGTTTAATTCCTTTAAGTTGGGTAGAATGCCTTAAGACCTAGCAACCCCTATGTCCTTGCGACCTATCTTAGCAAGTCTACTTAGATTCTAGAATTAAGAGGACCCTAACCCATCTAGTCAACCAAGGACTTGGACAAGAAGACTATAGGACGACTGTATAGAGACCAACACATGATATGACTTAGAATCGTTCTGCTTTCTTTCAATCTAATCTCGTGCCTATGTTTTACCATCTTGACTAATGATGCTAACATAGCCTAGTTTTTGCAAGCTTATTCTTTTATCAAGCTTGTTTCAAGACATATGTTATTTGGGCATGTCCACTAACATATGGTCTAATCAGAACCGGTGCATAATGGTCTGATCAACCAAGTGCACTTTGGTTCGCTTTTATCTATCGTTCTACGTGGATGGGGACATAGCTAAACTTATCCTTTAGAGTCTCATCCGCGACTGTTTGGCAACTCCTTTTGAATTATTCGGTCGCCTTTGAACCACGTATTCATATTCGATAAACGCCTCCTTCGAACTCTATATTGCTTTCGCCTTCACTTATTTTAGAAGGACGAAGGCGTTATACTAGAACTTCCTATATCCTTCCTAACGATTATGACCATACCGTATTATTTTTCTATGATCTAGATCGCAAATATCTTACGGCATGATTTTGTTATTGATTGTTCCCATCGATACCCCTTGTGTCTTCTCACCCCCCTACAATTCTTAATTTCGAGGACGAAATTTTTTTAAGTTGGGTAGGATGTAAAACGCTAAATTTCTAGTATTTTTTATTAAATTTGGTACCGATTTAAAATTTCGTATTGTACGTCGCGCACGAAACTTTATTTTTTCGTAATTGCTCGACGAGTGCAAATATGTGTGAGCGTACATATTTTTAGAAAAATATTTTATTTATTATTTTATAGATTCAAAATAATATATAATAATTATTTTGCTATCATTACAAAGTTGTTATTTTATAAAAGCCTTCATTTATGCAATTATTAATAATAATTAATATTTTTATTGTATACTAGAAAAGCATAATTATGAAAATGATATTTGTACATACATATTACTTGTAATTATTTATTAGTTTATTTTAAATAATAATGAATTTTTGAAATTATTATTATTAGTATTTTTGGAAAATATATTTCGGAATTATTGTGGCGATTTAAATCTTGATTTGAATTTATGGATTTATTTAAATAGTGAAACATTTGAAATTTGATTTATCCCATTGATTTTAAACCAAGAAGTTAATTAGATTTAAATTGATTTGTATTTGGAATTGGATTTTGATTTGGATTGGATTATTGAATTAATTTAAATAATAGATGAATTATCTAAATTGGGTTTAAACTAATCCTAACCTTTATCCAATTGGGAATTCCCACATCCTATAAATAGGTAGGTACTTATCCATGTATTCTATTCTCCACAAAATTCTACAATCAAACGTACGTGCATCGTGTCCGTGTCCACCCAAATTCTTACTCCATATTTACATATACATTATCGTCTCTTCGTGTCGGACACACCCGACACAATCAAATCCTAAAACTATCCTTAGTTTGCCTCGCCTTCTAGCCCTGCCGCCTTCCTGACCGAGACGCCACCCCGACTCCTGACTAGCCTTTTCGACACGACAGCCAACCCAACTCCCATCGCCATCACGCCGAACTCCCGTCTTCCCGACGAACAGCAGCCCCGTCCCCGGCCACCTGTCCTCGGCCAACCCAAACACCCTTCACAACAGACCACACCGTCGCACCGCCGACGCGGCTGCGGAAACTCGACCCCCCTAAACTCCAAACCCGCAGATCGACACCACCGCCACCCAAACCATCACACGACCAGCCCACCACCGTCGTCGGCAACCCTCGACCCCGATAAAACTAGCCCCACCGCCATCCAGATTTTTGACCAAACCAACCAACGACCACCTCCATCACAACACGAAAACACCACCACGGTCGACTTCACAACCCAGCTCAAAAATAGAAGAAAACCCAAACACGCACACCCCATAACGTACCTCCGATGAGCCAAGTCGCCAGGTCCGCCATGCCCCGCCGTGCACGGCACAGCACCATCGTCGGCGCCGGATCCGAGCTCCACCGCTGCCCCTGTCGGCCACCGGCGACGGAGCCGTCCGACCGATGGAGAACCCTCTTCTTTCCCCGTAGCCAGCCCGACCTTGTGCGCCACGCCCAGCCGCGAACCGCCGCGCGTCCGTCTTCTCTCCGGACGCCTAGCCTCTCCGCCGGCCGACCCGACCCCTAGGCCCCCGCTCTTCCTTTTTTCCGTCGCTAGGAGCGCGCAGCCCCTACGCCGCCGGCGAGACCCTTCGCGTCCGACCCTTTTCCTCAGCCTCGCGCTCAGCCACTCCTCCTCGGACCAGCGTCCGACCGCCGGCGTCGTCACCAGCCTCCGAACCCCTCTCCCATAACTCCAACCCTCCGAACTCCTTTCTTGCTCTGCTCCCTTCACTCTCTCTCTTTCTACGAGAAGGGAGCAGCAGCCCTTATAATTGGGTTTTTTTGGGTGTTATTTAGTGTTATTTATTTGTATTATATTTTTTCTTTCCTTAGTTGATTTATTATTAATCATTATTATTAGGAATATTATTATTGTTTTATTATTATTATTATTATTATTATATATATTATATTATTATTATTATTATGTTAGTTAATAGTTTATTTATTGTTATAAACAGTTTTAAATTTGTAAAGTTATGATTTATGAATATTATTAGAATAGTTATTATTTTAGAGCTATCTATGTAATTTCAAATTTGGGTTTTAACCAAAAAAAAATTTATTTCCTTTGTTATTATTTATCAAATAATTTCTTAAACAAATAGATATAGTTTTTCCTACTTAAAAATGTATTTTTTTCAAACATAGAATATTTCGCCTAAAAACGATTTTATATATAACTACCGATATTTTTGGTTAATAGAATATTTCAAAGATTATAAGTATTTTTCTGAAATATCGGTTCTGTCAAACTTAATTTTTTGAACTTAATGTCTTTAGCCAAAACAGATTTTCTTACGATTTTCTTGACTTAAAATATTTTCATATTTTTTCTCGACTTATAAAAGAAAACCATTTTTGTATTATGATTACTTTTCTACAAAAAATTATATAATTATTATTCAATTCCTTTATTCTTTCGTCCATGACCAGCCCTATTATTCTCGTTTCCTCACAAATTCTGTACCTCCATATGTCTACCCTAACAAAATTAACTCTTTTGGACCCAATGGAACTTTCTGTGCCACCACCCGAGATCACCTTGCATAATTGTTACAACGAAGTCACAGTTCGTGCCACATTGATCATTGCAGTACACCACGTCCTATCAGGCAAGACACCTTGCCATTTGCTGTTTAATTATTTTAGCTCATATTTTATGCATGTTCATTATTTTCTTTATACAAAAAATAAACTGTGATATGGCATAACCTGTTAGAATTTTACTGTTCAGTTTCTTGCTATGTATTTTCTTACACATTAAACTTAGAGTTAAGGGACCCTTTGTGTGTTGCATTCATAGGCCTTGACACATTTATACCACGTTGTTGTTTGTCACATATAGGATTCGGACATACGTGATTGGTTGGCCACCAGTACGTATAAGCCGTGCGTTAGGAAATAACTGCTAATAGAATTGCATACTAGAAGACTTAGCAGTTATGAGTTGGCATTGGGCGGGAGAAACATGATTGGAAGTTGACTACCACCCTATCTATCGTAGACTCGCTCGCTACTGAGGAACGATAGGTAGACTATATGCTATAGACTTGCTCGGTACTGAGGAATAGTATATGGTGTTGTGACTCGCTACTGAGGTACTGTATTGGTATTGACCAGGTAGTCATGCGACCATGAATTGTTCTTAACTATATTCATTTAGAACGGTTAGGCTACCTTTATCTGTTAGGTACGAGTACTTTTGGTTTGGGTACTTGTATCTGACCGTGGCTTGGAACAATAACTTGTCGTGGATTAGTTCGTCACATCTTGTCCTTGTTTGGTTGTAGGTGTGACTTACTACGATGAGAAGGTATTGAACCTTGTTGGGGTCCGGATACCATATTGGATTCATAGCATAGAAAGATACGTCACTGTGAATTAGTTTACCATCTCATGTCCTTGTTTGGTTGGGGGGATGGTATGCTCGTTCAATAGGTGCGTAATGGACCATGTTATAATTCAATTGACTTAATTATTTGAGCAATATTTATTCAGTTTATATGGCATAATATTATGTGTCTTGTTACGCCCCTCTGAGGACCTGGTTATCTCTCCAGGTGTGTGCTATTGTCTTCGCAGGTGTTCTAGCTCTAGCCGTGATCATCGCTATTTCTTCGAGGATGATTGCATTTCGATCGTCTTCGCTTCGCTCGCCAAAATCATTTATTTTCTCATGTATATTTTCCTTTACTTGTTGGTAGTGGATTTGTCTCCGCCCAACATATTGTATCAAGACAAATCATTATCATTATATGATATTTTATTCATTTAACTTTTGTGGATGAGATTAGATATGGTTCTACTTCATTTTATAGCTATGTATTCATACAAGAATTCCATATATTGGAGTGTACATCGTATGGATACAGCTGGCATGTCTACGTTTCTAGTCCTACGTATTTTGGGACTGGGGCGTTACAAATTTTTAGAATTTATTTTGGAATCATTTGAATGATGGTTGACTAGGTTGACTTTGACTAGCATTGACCTTGGTAGACTAACCTATGAGATAACCCTAGTTGTGTTTGGACTTGATTAGGTATGTGACCCTAACCTAACATTAAGTTGATTCCTAATAGGCCATTAGAATTTAAGTTAGAATAGTTAAGTCATAAGCCATGACTTATGGTTGAACCATTAAATAGCAACTTAGCACATAGGGGCCCAAAGCCCAACCCACTAGCTAACCCTAACCCTAATTCACTCTATGGCTGGCCACACCACCTAGCCTAGGGATTCCAACTCTATAAATACTCTCTTCCATTAGGGCTAGCCTCTTCATGAAAGTTCATTTGGAAAGAGAGGTATGTACCAACTTCATTAATTCATAGAAAATCCAAATTAATTTTTTCCCTTAAACAAATTGTAATAGGTTTTAATTTAGGTTTTCTTACTGTTGGTATATGTTATTCTCAGTTTCATAGCAATTGGAGAAGTTTGGAAAGCAAGGAGAGACCCCCTCTTTGGAGCTTTTTGAGAAGTTGTGACACCAATAGGTAAATCCCTAAAACTCAATGTTAGATGTTGTTATTATTGCATATTAACCTAGATCTAAGTATCCCCTATCTAACCCTAGATTTCTGTAGAATTTTGTGTCCATTCGTGTCCTAAATGGACACGTATCAGCCCACTAGTTAAGGTGTTGATGAAATGCCCCAAAGGCATTTCGATTTAATTTTTAGAAAGGTTCTGAATAGGAATTTATGTTTTCTTGTAGCTTACATGTTTCTGATGGACTGAGATTGTTTTCGTGTCGTGTCGTGTCAGAAATTGGATACGAACACGCGGGTTGACATACAGCAGACGTTGCCCTGCTACTCGGGTGCTGTTTCTCGTTGGATACGGCGACTCAGGTCATACCACTTGGCGTGGGCCAAGGGGCAATGACTGACACGAGGTCCTCTAAGTTGGAGACGCTTTCGTGTCGTGTTGGACACATTTTTCAGCCCACACTGGGTTTTTTACTGACTGTTCAGTCGGGTTTTCGTGCACTGATACGCACTCCTAGACACGACACCGTAACACGTGGACCTGTGTCAGGCTGTGTCAGACGAATACCTATACTGGGAAAACTCGTGAGTGTGTGCATGAGACATGAAGTGTCCTGTGTCGGGTGTACACATGCACTTGTGCACGAGGCTGTACTGCTGTGCAGTGCCCAGTTTGGTCGATTTGGGTTTAATTGATGTGGACACGTCGTATCACGTTGTGGTGGACACGAGACACTCTCTGGGACACGAACACATGTTGGGTTTACATTACCAACCATTTGATTTACTTCTTAGAATATTTAAACCATTAATTCCCATTTACCCTATTTGTGAACTGATACATAATTTCAGTATTCCCAGTTTTTCCCAGTTTTAATATTCTAACTTTAGCAGTTGATTTAACCTCATTAGAACTGTTATTAGCATGATTTAAAACCCTAATGTTGTTCTCCTATATGTAATCTACTTGTGTGTGAATTTTGGGGTGGTTTCATTGAGTATAGGATTCAAAATAGGATTTCAAACCTTTGGGACTGAAAACTGAAAACATGAATTGGTTCCTTTCTTTTTCTTCCTTGTTTAGCAACACACTCATTCATGTACACTCACTGTCCAGTATTGGACTGTACACATCACTCACTCACTCTCACATACACAAGCATTGACACACCCTAGCTAAACCTGTCAACTATCCCACACACACATCCTACTGTCCACTGGACTGAACACACATTGACACTTGCTACACTGCTGAGCTACTCACTGATTTTCCTAATATCACACACTGTCAACTAACACACACACACACAGTTAGCTCTCACCCTCTCACTCATGCACACACACTTGACACCTCTCCACTTTCTATCTCTATGTGTATATATATATATATATATATATTATATATTATATATATATATATATAAATATATAATATATATATTATATTATATATATATATAATATATATATTATTATATATATATATATATATATTATATATATATGTGTATTAATTATATATTTAGTTAATATATATATATATATATATAAATATATATTATATATATATATATATATATATATTATATATATAGATATAGATATATATATATATATTTAGTTGGTCATGTATAGATATTGGTATTATATAGTTAGGCTATATATATTTGTGTGATATACATGTATAGGAGATTGGTTATACCTTAACATTGTGGTATAGTATCTTAGGTATCCTAAGACATGTTAGCCTATGGTTGATTGAGTTAGCTTATAGAGTTTGATTAGATAGTTAACCTTGGCCTAATTACCTTGTGGACTAGTCTATGTTGACCAAAACCTTAGTTAGTCTAAGTTTGACCTAGACTTGACCTAGCTTGATCATGTGACTAGTATAGACTAGTTTAGACCTAGAATAACTGTTTGACCTAATTTAGATTTGTTAGACCTAGTTTGACCATAGTTGACCTAGGTTGACTTCTTGGTTGACCAGGGTTGACCAAGAGTTGACTTTGGCCTAAATTGACCTAGATTCATGTAGAATGCATGTAGTGCATCTTTTTACCATTCTGGACTGTTGTGATTGTGTTGTTCTAAATAGGAGCCAGACACCACTCCTCAGACAGTACTTTCATCTTGGACACTCAGATACTAGGCGAGTACATTCTCTGATTATTTCATATCCTGTTTAGAATTATTTTCCTGCTTTAAATTACTTTACTTGATACTGTCACGTTGGTCACACGGATATTACTATATGAATCCCTTCTTGAGATGTTATCCCCTCAGGGAGCGTATACTATATGTTCTGTACGTTTCACTTACATGGTATCACTATGCTTCACGGTTCATTGATCACTTGTGACATGTACTCTCATGATCACAGAGTCTTCCTTGAATCACCCTATTTATGGGTATCCTAGAATCACACTTTTTGGGCCTTCCATGTATCACCCTTGGGCCTGTGCATGGAATCATAACATAACCTGGCTGGATCCTTGTGTTGATTGGGGGTACGGGAGAGTAGAAGTAGACATGTGAATAATATCCAAGTAGTATCCACCTGATCACCTCCGTAGTGTCTCATCAGAATCTCCTATGCCATTCACATGTTTATATTGTACTCTGACTCACTAGCCACTGATAGTTCTTTATTTACAGTATATATTCTATTACAGCTTTCTCTGTTTACATCATGTACTTCTTTCAGTTCTTGTATCTTACTTACTACATGATTATAATTTCTAACCTGCTATGATCTGTTGAGATGTATTGTACTCTCTCCTGTCCTGACTGGAACTGTTGAAATATTATAGAGGACGAGGAGGGGCCTGTGTGGATACCTATTACGGTGCTACCTTAGATGAGTGCTTGGACCTGGACCAGCAGGTCCACTAACAGTAGTTGACACACCACTAGACTAGGATGTTTCATTTACATTACTCTCTGGATGATTGTATATTGATACTTGGATATGTATTTATCTTAGACACTTAGACTCTATGTTTGTACTTGTGGATTTCCTTTCCTTTCAGTAGTATTTATCTATCTTTCTACCCTATCTTCCTGCCTAGTTGTGATTGAGTTTACTTTTTGCTATGTCACCCCCATTCGGGGAGTATAAACTGTTCAGCAATATTGTTAGATGTGTGACCTAGGACAGCGTTCTACCGCCGACACTGCGGCGTAGGCTGGACGTACCCACGTCTCGTGCCCTTACTCTAGGGTGCGGGTCGTGACACGTCGGAGGGCTGTCGACCACGACGAATCAGTCGCACGAAAGAACAGCAATAACAACAGCAGTAGCAACGTACGATGCAAGCGCAGCTGCTGCGACAATTGCCCCGTACACCCCACCACCACCACCACGCGACCCCAACGGCCCGACGGACCTCCCTGACCCACGACACCGCTGCGCGGCCACCGAATTGTGCCGTGGCGCCAGAAATCGACGGGAAACAGAGCATTGCTCTGCCCACATCAAATCATGGTACCTCCTTCGAAACCCTTGAATCATTTTTCTATTCGATAAGAAATCGAACTATCAACTTCGATAGAAAGACAACATGGACCTCTCGATAACCCAACAAGTAGGTTATAGAAGGACGAGCATCGATTCCAAAAATCGATACGAAAAGCGGCAAAAAAATGTTTCACAACAGTAGATAGAACAGCCCAACAACCCGACTTGGAGGGCTGTTGTTGAACCAACCAGTAGGCGTTCTCAAAAACAAACTAAATGCATACCTAGACAACCTATAGGGATTCAAAACCCAATTTACAAAAGAGGATTTCATCGACTACGTGCCAAGAAATTGGATTCCAAAGATTGGCGAAAAACTATTTTCAAAATATTAAAAACCTAGAAAATTCCTCCGCTACGACGTGTGTCCCGCCAAACCGGGTGACGTGGTCACTGTAACACCCAGTTTTCCAGAAGAGGGTAATTTTGAAATTTGTAATTATAATTATTATTTAATGGTATTTATTTCATGTATGATTTTAGTGATTTTGATTAATTTTAAACTATTTAAATTTATGACTATGATTTGGTGTCTTGCTAGTGTCCATTTCCAGACTGAGGGGTATTTAGTCATTTTGTAATTCTAAGAATTATTTGGGATTAATTATTATTTAGATTAAATAGGATTTATTAGAATTATGGGAATTTTAGGATTTATTTTGGATTTATTTGGACTAGTTTGATTTTTGACTCATGTAGACCAACCTAGGAACTAACCCTAGTTAGTTGGGTTTGGTTAGGTCAAGTAACCCTAGTCTAACCTAGTGTGACTCAAGTTAGTGGTTAGTGATTCATAGAACTAGAATTAGAAATTTAGAAATCATTGATTGGTAAATGGCTTGTGGTTTCACAAGTCATTATGTGACTTAGCTAGATTGGACTCAAACCTAGCTCAACCCTAACCCAAAGCCAAGTGGTCAGCCACCCTATGAACCTAGGGATTCCCCATTATAAATACACTCCTAGTTTTTAGGGCTAGCCTCCTCCTTAGGAAAAATAGATCCAAGAAGAAAGAGGTGAGTTCTAGTCTTAGTAAATCCATTAAATTCCATTATAGGTCCTAAATTCTCAAATTTGTTGCAATGACTTCTAATGATGATTTTCTTGTGTTGTGAATGTTTGGTTCAGTTTGGATTTAATTTGGAGGATTGGGGTACCAAGTGAGGAGCTCACAAGGAGGTTGTTTCCATTGATCTCCCATAGAGGTATATCTCTCATTCTCCATTAAATCTCTGTAGTTTTCATGAATAGGAAGCCTAAGGTCCCTCCCCCCTAAGGTCTGGAATGGTTTGTGTCCAGTATCAAGTGATTCGTGTCCGTTCTGGACACGTATCAGAGCTATGGGCAAGGTGCTCGACCTAATGCCACAGAGGGCAGATCCCATTTTAAACATTCCTTTTGAATAGGAAATAGGATCTAGGTCTAGCCTAGTGGTTCGGTCCTTGTATCATAGTTTTAGTGTGTCCTGTGTCGGTTTTGTGCATTGGCACGCACGTGCACAGGCCGCGCGCTGCTACAGGGATCCCCTGCTCGGGCCCGTAGCGGACACGACACGTGGCTTTTGGATACGAAACTTGA
>JANAVB010033013.1:1545420-1731899 GCA_029216955.1 Iris pallida | reverse complement strand
TCTGTTCTTCATCAGTATCCATTGCCAGTACCACCTTCATGAATTCCTCCTTGTACAGACGAGAGTCATTGCAGTACGCTTCAACCCCCTTGAAAGGATTTAGGTCTGCATCTTCTTTCTGGACCTCTCTATTGCCATCCACATATTTAAAACATTGATGGAGAGTAGAAGGTACAATATTGTGTTCGTAGAGGAATAGTCTTCCCAGCAAAGCATTATATGAGCCATGATTATCAATCACATAGAAAGTTACCTTTGTACGAAGATTGCCAATTTAAAGTTTCAGGCGTATCTTCACCAAAGGTTACTTCTTTCTTGACTGAACCCCAAGATAGTAGTGATAGTTGTAGAAATAGAGAGGTCGATCATGGCGTATCTTCCCCAAGTTTCCTTTTTAAGGCATCCAGCAAAGATTTCAGCATGATACTAAGGGCAGTGCCTGGGTCAATAAGAATGTGATCGACTTTTATGGTGTCCACATATCCCGTGAAATAGAGAGGTCGATCATGACGATTGTCTTCTAAAGCATGCCATCTTGTGTAAAAGTAATATTGGGCATTAATTGAAATACACTATGACAATGTGTGCAGCTGACAGGCTCCTTTTTAGGCTTCTTGAGGAGAGCAAGACAAGCAGCAGCCTGCATCAAAGCTTCACTTAACGTCTCAAGTTTCTTTTGAGAGACGTAAGAGCTCGAAGATTGACAATCTTGCTGGAGTGTTGGCCAGTTGAGCCAATATGTCAAAATTATACGGCTTTTCAAGTCCGAGAGATGAGGACTTCTTCAATGCTTTGTCAAAGCGGACAGGTTGTTTTTCTTTGTCTGCTGATGTTGGTTTGGGAGGAGTTGGTTCCACTACTGGTGAAGATATATATGGTATATTCTCAGCATGGGAAGATGATGTAGGAGGAACATCAGGAGATGGGGTAGAATTCTCTTGAGTTTTGAGATATTCCCGAAGATAAGGTTTTCCAGATCTGCTGCAGATTAGAATTTCTTTTTCTGTCACCGATTCAAAGGATACCATGTTGTAGCTCTTGGTTTTAGTTTTGGAGTGCTTCTTTTGATTAAAGAGGAAGGCTTCAAATCTACTACCAGATCAGGATGAATCCACATGATTTCCCCTTTGTTAGTGGACAGTGGAACAAGACCTCATTTAGGGGAGGTGAAGATTCACGATCTCGAGAGTAGCCCTCGAATAGGGACAACACTATCGTGTACTAGTTGTGGTAGGAAATCAACAAACTACACAGAGACAACATTGGCTGTCACAGTCTTCTCATCTTGTTGAAGAGTAACTGCTCTAGAGTTGACCATTTCTTGTATTTTGCCTTCGAACACGTAGCATGCTTGAGTTGGATGCCTATGAATCTGTAATAAACACAATATTTAGGGTGATCAGTTTTACCAACTTCTTCTGGCCGTTTGCCTCTGGCAGTTGAAGCTTATTGCCTTTGATTAAGCAATCGAAAATGCTCATAATATCATCCTCGTCAAAATATTCTTCTTTTGGACGAGGCACTTTCTGTGGTGGTGCAGATGGAGTGGGTGCCGTCTGAGCAACATTAACAGCCAATGACTCCTTGCCCTTGAGAATGATGGCCAATATTTTTTTACCCTTACGGTTGTTCTGGCAATTATTACCACCGGGTGTAGAATGTTCATCTTGATTAGGATGATTCATTTGAACTCCTAACTGCTTTAACTTTTCGGTACTAACCTTCGTCGCTTTGGCATTCACAATGAAAGAAGGCCAATCTTAGAATTGTGTGGATCCGTCTACATGCTGATGATAGGCAGCAAGTTTGATTTGCAAGTGTATATCGTTACAGCAGATGGAGTTCCTAAAGGCATTTTAAGTGCCTCTCGGCGAATCTTTCAATGAAACTTTATGTGGATTTTTATGCCTTTGTTTAATTTTGAAAAGGGCAGACATCGTCATATCGTTGACTCCCACATAGAATCGTTCCAAGAATATTTGCTTGAAACCAGCAAAAGAAGTTATGCAGCCATCAGGAAGCTACAATACCAGTCATAAGCTGCACCGGCTAAACAACCGACGAACACTCTGGTAAAGAGAGCATCATTTGCCCAATTGGTCAGTCATCACTTCAAAGTGATTGATGTAATGACTTGGAGAAGTGCTGCCATCAAACAGCATAATAGTAGGAAGCTTGTATTTAGGAGGAAATTGAAGTTCCTTCTACTTAGCAGGATAAGGTTATTTTATTCCAAGTCTTTGTAGACCATCCTTCTGTTTGAAGGCCTCAAACTGAGTGCGTAAGAGTTTCACATCCTCATTAGCATCCCCTGATGTTTGGAAGTTGGTAGGCTAGTTAGAATTGTTAGAAGGAGCAATAGCGTGGTAATTACCACCCCCAGCACCTGACTGACTGGAAGCAGCTTGGACTAGTACAAAGCAACCTGAGGAGGAGGTACCCCCAGACTAACATTAACCGGTACCGAAGATGCTATGAGCTCAGGATTTGTAGTAGGATTTATAACCGATGGAACTGAATGTTGGAATACGATTATAGTGTGTATACTTACGACCATTTCAGCTATGTCTTCAATTTATCTTCCAGTACAGCAATTCATTGCTCTCGAATTGCTCTTGACTGGCTGAAATAGAGGCATCTTGGTCTTCTGTAATGGCATATGATGTCAATTCTCTTGCCATTATTGAAGAGATAGTTTGTTCAAAACTTTCACTATCTGCGTCAAAGTCAGACAAAGAACCTTCTCCCAATGAGTGATGGGGAGATCTTCCTGATTGAAGACATCCTGATCTGAGTACCAATCTTTCGATCTGATATGTTGAAAGACCCCTTCACTGGATTCACGGAATTGTCTCAAGTATTGCTGACTCGGATTACGAGACGCACCACGCCTTGAAGATTTTCTACCCCCAGTGTCTCAAGAAGCCATATTGACAGAAGCATATAATAGTTCGTCATCATCTCCCATCATGGGTTCAGGAGTTGAAGCGTAATTCAGCCGATCGAAGACAGATCGTTTAGCTGATTGGCAACAACATTTGATGACCACCTCATGAAGGCAGTAGCATTCTGACGAATGATCAAGAGGTGAATGAGACATCTCTGTGACCTCCCGTCTTTGTGTAAGATATTTCCGAAGATCAGTCATCACTATAGGACGAGAAGAAGTCAGAGGAATATATTCTTTAATGATATTAGAAACATGCCTCCTGTTCTTCAGGTGCTTAGTTCCGTGAGTGTACAAAGAAGTACTTAACTCATTGGCATAAGTCATTGGGTCCTTCTTTTCAAATTTTTGTTTCTGGAAATTGGCCTTCGGTATAGGATTTTTACGTTTCACCGAAGTTGTTAATGATTGACGCCTGTTGAGATAAGCACGTAAATCAGAGAATTCGGCTCCGGGTGCCTCTGTTTGAGATACCGTCAATTTTTTTGCTTGGATCTTGAGATCTGCAACGTTGGAAGATCTTGAGTAGTCCCCATAGGGGTAGGCAAGATGCCTCTCTGATCAGTATTCTTTCCCCTGGCAGAGATTTAAAAACCTCTGTTTAAGGGAATGGAATCTGATATATCTCCTCTGAGTCATAGACTAGAGAAGAATGAGAAAAGACAAAGGGTACTTTTCTTTAATTTGTGAAGGGTTAGCTAAAAAGTTTTCCCACTGTTTTGTTGTGGAACCACCTTAGACACAGGTTGTGCCATCGTCAGAGGACCGTTCCCTTTGTTTTGTCTAGTTTTGGTACTGGAATATTGTTTCTCCAAGTTCAGAACTGGTGAATTGAAGGAAAGAATAGCCAAAAGACTAGTTCCTTTGGGTTGCGCCAGAGCGGCATGATGAGTAGACTACGCATGAACAACTGAGTGCTTAGGTTGCGCCCTAGACATAGGTTGCACCTTGGCAACAAGATGGGCTGACTGTGCCTTGGCAGCAGCATGAGTGGGCTGCGCTTTGATAGCAAAGGGAGTAGTGGACTGCACCTAGGCAGCAAGAAGAGTAGACTGCATCTTGGTAGCAGAAAGAGTGGATTGCGCACGGACAATAGAAAGAGTAGATTGCGCACGGGCAGGAGAAGCAGACTGTGCCTGAGCAACAGAGGTAGGTTGCACCTTGGCAGCAGAGATAGGTTACGCCTGGGCAACAACAACTGTAGAAGACTTAGAAGTCCACACAGTTTTGTTCTTGGTGATAGCTACAGTGTGCTTGTTGTTTTTCTTGTTGATCATATCTTTATAGGCTGTCTGGTTGACTTGAACAACCAGAGTCTTCTGCGCCTTGCGATTGACGCAGCATCACATTCAGTTGTCACCTTCTTGTCGGAGAGAAATTTGTCCCCAGCAGAGTCGCCATTTTGTTTGCAAAAACAAAAGTTTGATTACAAACTAAGAAAAGTGTACAAGAGTACAATGATTTCTGGGAAGTACAACTGTAGGAATCTGATCAGAAGACGATCACTTTATCCCTTGGACTATGTGAACTTGAAGACTAGAGCCTTTGGAGAATGCAACAGCAATTATGTAAGAGTTTTTGATCTCTGTATTGTTTCAACAATGAATGGAAACTCTAATTATAGAATTCTGGAAATAACTGTTTTAGTAGTTATTCTGATATGCGCGAGGCTGGACTGTGCCACTTTGGGGTGCGCCAACCTTATGTTGTGCCAACTTCCATTCAGTTACTCAATCGTGTACTAACTATATTTAGATGCGTAGCATCAAGTGATTGAGATGCACGTGGTCGTATACAGAGTAGTGGACACGTTTTAAGAGATTAGTGGCATGTGCGCCACGTCATCCAGCTTTAGAACGTAAGTTGTCTCAACTTCATCAGGTTGCGGGAGCTTCAGTAACAAGTCAAACTGCGCCTGATTGGGTTGCGCCTAGACGCAAATCAGTGCATAGGCACGTGGCAGCTTTTAAATGTATGAGAAGAAGTTGTTCAGATTGCGTCTAGGTGCAACTCATTGTGTGCAGGACAGCTGTCAAAATTGTCTCGAGCGGCACGCTTTGAAAGATTCGAAGAGATTTTCTTCATTTATTGTGCTGTCAGCTGTCAGTGATGTCAGGCAATGATGGCTATTAATGTCAGACGCCATGTAGGGTTGGGCGCAATATGATTTGGGCGCAGTCTGTTGTCATGCGCAACCTAATCAGTGGCACAGTTTGATCCTTTAAGATTCAAAACAGTGGCACAACTTGATTGCTGGATAGTAAAAACATGGCACAACTTGATTTTTAGGCTCTATAATGGGTGCCTATTAAATAACTGTAAATACTCTCATTATTAATTATAAAAAAGTAAATATATATAGAGTTATATAAGTATATATATATATATATATATATATATATTATATATATATATATATATATATATATATATATATTAATATGAAATATAATATATATATATAAATAATAAATAATAATATATATATATATATATATATATATATATATATATATATATATATATATATATATATATATATATACACGTGTGTATGTAGGTATGTATGTATGTACATATAAAATAGATATGTATGTATATATGCTTGGAGGTATGTGCGTACATATAGGAAGTATATATAGGTATACATGTGTGTATATATCACAACTATAGAGAAAGGAAAAACAAATAAAAATAAAACAAATAGGCCCAAGCCCAGCCCAGGCCCACAGCCTAGCCATCCAAAATTCCTAAGCCAAAACCGAGAGGAAAACACGCGTATACAAATATACGTATCGATAGAGAGACCGAGAGAGAGAAACGCGAGAACCCAAACCCTAGCGCCGCCCCGACCTCTCTTGGCTCTGGCGTGGCCCTGCCTCCACCGAGCACACCGTCGGAGGGCTGCCGGCCACGGCGAATCAGCCGCACGAAAGAACATCAATAACAGCAGCAGTAGCAACGTGCGATGCAAGCGCAGCTGCAGCGACAACCGCCCCGCACACCCCCGCAACCACCACCACGCGACCCCAGCGGCCCGGCAAACCTCCTTGGCCCACGATGTCGCTGCGCGGACACCGGAGTGGGCCGTGGCACCAGAAATCGATAGGAAACAGAGCATTGCTCTGCCCATATCACAGTCAAGGTACCTCCTTCGAACCCTTGAATCCTTCTTTCTATTCGATAAGAAATCGAACTATCAACTTTGATAGAAAGACAACATGAACCTCTCGATAACCCAGCAAGTAGGTTATAGAAGAGACGAGCCATCGATTCCAAAAATTGATACAAAAAGCGGTAAAAAAAATGTTTCACAACAGTAGATAGAACAGCCCAACAACCCGACTTGGAGGGCTGTTGTTGAACCAACCAGTAGGCGTTCTCAAAAACAAACTAATACAAACCTAGACAACCTATAGGGCTTCACAGCCTAATTTACAAAAGATGATTTCATTGACTACGTGCCAAGAAATCGGATTCCAAAGATTGGCGAAAAACTATTTTCAAAATATTAAAAACCAAGAAAATTCCTCTGATATGACGTGCGTCCCGCCAAACCAGGTGACGTGGTTGCGAACCGAAAGCATCGAAATATGCATAATTGCTTCGCGAACGTGTGGGCTTTGACGGAATTCAAATTGTTTGTGTGTGCATGACGAATTTGATGTGTATCCGTTAAAATTTACCGTATCGACCTCTGTTCAAATTTTCCAATTACTTTGTGCACGTTCGTCAGAATGAGACAAAACTTGCGCCAACAGGACCGTATCGTTTTTCTGTTCCTGTATGGCAAGTTAGGTCCCATTCTGAGACAGTTGACCGAAATCGCCGTTTTGTGGGCCCTACGATCCGACTCAACGGGCGATTTTGTGTACGGCCTGCCGAAATCCAACTTTGGACATACGGTTGGGTTCACATCATCAAAATGAATCCGTAGACATGTAGTTTGATGACTTTAGAGACCATTGACTCTGGCACGCTTTTTGGTGCAAAGCGGATCCAACGACGTACACCGTTTTGACCCAAAATTACCATTTTTCTCCTGTGTCCAAAATTGGACTTAAGGATAGGCAATTCTAGCTAATTTGACTATTTTGAGAATGTTGGCAATGTCTATTTCAGCATCCGGTGACTTTTTGTATGTGTTGACTTTAGTGACTCATATTAGTAGTTGTACTATCGGTTTTACCAGCAAGGGACCTCAGGTAAGTGCACTTTCTGATTGCTTTCGATTCATAGTAGTCTTTTCATTTCATGTTTATACATACGTCTTGCTACTTGATGACGCGCTCGTCACACGGATGTAGAAGTATGAAAATTTCAGCAAAATAAAGCCTTATGCGCCCAAGCCAAATGAGGACATATGCGTCCAAGTGAAGTTCCTATGTGTTCAAGTCACCCTGTGAAGCTCATATGCGCCCATCATCCTGTGAAACTATATACGCCCATCATACTGTGAAGCTATATGTGCCCATCATCCTGTGAAGCTCTATGCGTCCAAACCACCCCTGTGAAGGAGGGCGCATAGCCTGAAACAGGACTATGCGCCCAAGCCTGACTCAGTCAAAGCCATGATCAAAACGTGCACCGAAGCGCACGATCACGTCAGTCTCCACGAGCAGTCGTGCACCGAAGCATGCGGCCATGTCAACACTACGACCAACCTATGATCTCACAGCCTGCATGCGCCTACACCCTATGCGCCCAAGGCAGGGTTATGCGCCCACATGAAAACCAGTGTGCTTCCCTCATATGGGCGCATAGCATCATTCCAGCTCAAGAATGACTATAAAAAGGGATCTCATCCCTCTTCAAAACACAGAACGAAGAGCATTTTCAAGAGCCAAATTGTTGTACTTCTTGCCAGTGAGCCGAGAGTTAGCAATTTTCTTAGGTTTTCTCCTACTTTTGTAATCGAAGTATCAAAGGAGTAAAGGAGCAACTGCCGCTCGATCTCCATCGTTCCATTCCCTAAAATTCTTTTTTGTACTTGGGGATCCTCAGCACAGGATCGCTCAGACGTACTCGACTTGTGGTGTCTTGCGCCAATAAAGAAAAGACAGCGTTTCTTCTTCTTTTTGTGTGTGTCCACAAAAAATGGTGACTCTTCTGGGGACTACCTTTTTCTCTGACGAGAAGGTGGTGACGTAATCCGATACCGACAAAGTGGGGAGCACTCAGAAGATGCTGATCGTAAAATTCGATCAGCAGGCATTCGAAGAGATGCTCTCGAAGGATAGCTCTACTCCCTCAAAATCAGCGAAGCCAAACAAGTCTCGCAGGACTTGGCTTCTGAAGGCTTGCTGCGCATATCCTGCTAGTGTCATAACGGATATGCAACTGGAGGAATCTGTCACATGGGCGAATGACTCTGCCATAGAAGTTCCCAAATGGAGAAGGCTCACACCGTTTCGGGCTCTACTAGCCCAGTGACTTTTTTCCTGTGCAACCAACAACAGAGTGTTCGACACTCGAGACTTGGCAGAGGAAAATACCACGATGCCAAGAATCGGGGTGTGCGACACTCTGGGCAAACTCAGCGAGGCTCACAAACAAAAAAGGTAAAACTGAAAGAAAGCAGCGTTGCTCCACCAAGCATGCGCCCAAGGGGATGCTTGGGCGCATAACCCCAACCAGAATGCCTTTGTCTTCAACAGACTAGGCATCCAGGGTCATGCGTCCAAGGCTATGCGCCCAGGCTCACTGGATCCATACTATGCACCAACATCAAGGAGACTCAGACATGCTGTCAGGAAGCATGCGCCCAAGGCCAGTCTCCAAGGCCTATGTGCCCACAGCAAAAAGACAGGCCCCAATGCGTATAGCACGGGGCTGTCTTCAAGAACATCACATAACTTAGGTGTGGGGGTTGCCCCTGCACGTGAACTAAGTCTGGATGTGCCAACTCTCCTTACGAACCCGCATGCAAAGCTTTGTGATGCATGCAACATGGGTTGTAAGTCACAACTCCCTTCCGCTGACTTGCGCGACATGTTAAATCATAAGCGTAAAGCGAGGGAGGACATAACAATCCATAGTGAACATCTGTGCACCAGTATTGTTATCAACTGTTGTTGCTCCAAAGTAACAAGAGTGACTCAGAGAAAGTCTATATTTCGACGGCTGTACTTCTCTGACGATGAGAAGCCGCTATGTGTCTCATACAACATGGCTTCATGGGGTCCTCCTTATGGAAGCCGCAATCAAAGATGGTGGACCATGAACCCAACTTTCTCTTTCAGTTCCGCGAGAAAAAGAAGACGAAGTCTCCCAACAGATGGCCAACAGGCTGACACATCTGAAGGAGTCTATATGGGCACCCGGTCAAAGGCAAGATTCCGTACAGAAGACGAAGAATCCCAAGCTGGGGGTAGTATCCCCTCAGGGTCTGAAGCAGATGACCCCTACACTGGGGGTAGCCTTCCAGAGGATGACGATCTCTTCGAGTCTGGTGGTGACTATCTACCTCCTCTACCTGAAGACGAGGGACTTGCCCACTCAGAGACAGACAGTATCAGCACCAGTTGTATTATTTCCTCTGTTCATCCTCGCATGTTATCTACATACATGGAGGACAGAGAAAGACCTGAAGATGCTAGTGACCAGACCAGCAAACGGCTAGAGGGTCTGGAAACAGCATTCGCCAATATCACTGATATGCTTACCAGTATCATGGCGGTTCAAGCTGCTGGGGCTGTTCCTCCACCTTAACAAAATGTCTCGGCTCACGCTAGTCCGGCACATAGCAATAACCATCCTTCCCTACAAAAGGTGTATCATTCCATTGCGCCTCCCCTAAATCTAGCAAATGTTGGGGGTGGTCCTTCGCCAACGACACTTGACAACCGTTCAACAGCTATTTCCCAACACCTGCTCAATCAACAGGATGCAATTGATTCCTTGGTTGCCCATCTCGACACCATCTTACACAAAGAAGAGATGCAGAAGATGGAGATATCTCAACCTTATCCCCCTGAGTGGGAGAATGCTACTTGCCCTCCTAACTGCAAGCCGCTGATGCTGAATTCATTTGACGGGTTGACTTCTCCTCGTCAACACATGACATACATCAACACATAGATTCTACACATGCCCAGAGACGACTCGTTCTTGTCGAAGCTGTTTATTAGCACCTTGCAGGGGGTAGCTTTCGAATGGTTCTGTAGTCTGCCTGACGGATGTATCAATTCATTCAAAGACTTGGAGAGGTTGTTCCACAACAGGTTTACGAGAGTGGCATGCATGTTAGTATGTCCACCCTCATCGAGACCAAGCAAAGGAGGACCGAGTCTGTCATCTCCTTCATCGAACGCTTCAGGCGGCTAGCACTGAAGATGCCCTTAGGCATACCAGACTCAGAACTTATGGATACTTATCGACATAACTTCCTTCCTACGGTGAAATTTTTACTAGAAGAAAAATGATCATTTACGACACGCAAAACGTGCCGTAAATGATCTTTTACGGCGTACATTTTTGTGCCGTAAAAGGTCATGCCGTAAATGACCCTATTATTTACAACGCACATTCACATCTTTTACAACACGCACGAAACGCTGTAAATGACTAATCTCCATCTTTTACAACACGCATCTGAATGCTGTAAATGATCTTTTACAACATGCATATGAACACTGTAAATGATCCCTCTCAATCTTTTACAACACGCATCTGAACGCTGTAAATGACTGCTCTTCATCTTTTACAACACACATCTGAACGCTGTAAATGATCCCTCTCTATCCTTTTACAACATGTATCTGAATGCTATAAATAATTACTACAAGAATAATGGCTTTTTTTGACGAGGAAAAACCATCAAGAAATGGGTATCTTGACGGTTGCAGATCCGTCAACTAGGCCGGAGTCGATATAATTTAAAATATCGCAAAGATCAAAGAACTATAATATCAATATAATTCAAAACATCGTAAAGATCAAAGAACTATAATACACAATTTTTATATTAACAAATATGTGTTCGTACTCCACAAACATCCAACCACATCGAAATAACCAAAGTATACAATTTTTGTACAACATCTTAAACATCTAAAACCTATTTATACAAGTAAATCAAAATACATCTGAACCCGCAGCACATCCCTCCCATCACAGTACAACCTTCATTTTACATGTAGTTCCTGAGAGAACAAAAGAAATTGAGTTAGTCAGTATGTGTGTTTGTATAAACCGATATCAATTCTATCAGAGAAGAATAAGTTTCATTTTTTATCATATATCAACTGTATCAAAGAACAAATAAGTTTCTATGCCTCAATCAGTTGTGTTATATATGCAAGTGATTCACATCAACTTAAAGTTTGTGTTCAACTGTTAGATTTATGGAACAGATAATTTTCTCCTATTGAAACTTCAAGATCTATAGTCCCTCTAGAGTAGAGTAACCCTAAATCCCTCAGCAGTCCTCTTAGATTTGTACTTCATGCACTAGTCCAACTAGAAAAGAAATTTCATGTATCTTACAGGTAGGCCAATAATGTTTAATACCCAAGAACCGGGTTGAGCGACTGTTATGTTCCAGTTTGTATCCACTACTTAATATGACATGAGCAGCGAATCTACAGAATATATATTATACCACACACAATTTAAGAGTTGTATAATTTGCACTTTGCAGTAATTTAAACACTATAATTTTGGAGCAAATCTGCAGTAATAATAGATAATTAGCATATCCAACAGAATGCCTGAGAGTAATATGGCAGAATGCCTGAGAGTACCCAAAGAAACAAGACAATAACATCTAAAGAAGGCATAATTAGGCAGCAATATGGCAGAATGCCTGAGAGTAGTAATTTACTTGAAGTGTAAACTAGAAAATCTATTACCTCAATTCACGCTCTTCTGCCTCCGTCAGCTTAACACCTTCAAAGATGTACTCATGGTCAATTATATCATCCCTATATTTGATAACACATAAGACAGTTTAAGATCAATTATAAAAATAATCATATTATAAGTTCCATTAGAAAGGAATTCTAACAAAATCAAACAATAAATGTAACAAAAGGATAAGTTTATTAGTAGCATCTATACATACCTTATCTCTAGAAGTTTTTGGTCCTTCCTTTTCTGTAGATACACTTGCCTCGAAACTTTTCTGCCACAAAAAATAATGAAAACATGAATCTGAAATCAATTTATTATTATTTTTTATGAAAAACAATCAAAATAGCAAAAAATTATCCGCATGTAAACCAACCCCTCGTCAAATACAAAAACAAATTGACTAAAGATTAGAAAGCTTATATTGAAAATGTTGCAGTGGAAATGACCCTTAACAGAGTTTAATGGAAGAAAATGATTCAAATAGCCAATCCCAAAAAAAAGAATAAAGTATTTATGGTTGTTGTCTTGTTTATGTATTAATCATTTATCAAAATAGTAATAATCAATTATCTCCCTGTCTGTGCTAGAAATTCTCAAGCTGACCTTTGTTTTCCCTTTTGTGATACCTCTTGCTGCTCAGTTAGAATAGCAAGATTCAGTATACCATTTGTTGACGATCCCTCAAACCATGACAATATTTCAATATTATGCTTCATTAAACCTACTTACAATACTAATGCTTCATTAAAACCAAAAAGTTATCGGCTCTAACCCTGACAATATTTTAGAACATCTTCATTAATCCTAGAAAGTTCTCTATTCTAAATTTTTATTTTATTTAATAGAATTGAAAATATCTAAATGGCTTTTCGCACCCTTTCTCAGGACAAGTATTTCTTTACAGTTATATCAATGTTACCACCAAATCAAAGGAACCAAATAAAATCCATGTACCACATCAGCCCACCATAATTTGGAATATATTGACTTGCATTGAAAAGCATGAATTTACTCTTAAACACAAAGGATTAGAGCTTTGCTACAAATAAAAGAAAATCGATCAGAAATAAAGTTTAGAATAACAAACCTTAGACTAGAGGTATCATCCTCCTTAAGCGCTTTTGATCTCTGAATCATCTCCTCTATATACAAAAACAAATAGAATAAGGGTAATTACCTCAGAAAGGAGCAATCAATACAAATGCACATGCAATACCTTCGTCCTTCTTTGATAACTTTGGCTCGGTTAACTGTAAGAACCAAACATGTGAGGCCATAAGTAATTTAAACAGCAGTCCAATTGAAAAAAAAGGAAATATTCAAATAATAGCATGTATAGTAAATAGTACAAACATGAGCAGAAGTTGATTTAGGGAATACAAGGTTCATCGCAAAAAATGTCACAATAATCTAACATGTCCCATCATATCAAAACTAGCCTACTAAAGAAAAGCATGGGATACCACTTAGCCTTTTCTTGTGATGATATCTCATAATTGAAGATGAAATAACATTAGAGGAAGCATGCGACCGTCATGAACAGAAGTGAGACAATAATAAGGGTTAAGATTGTTATCCATTTCAAAAGAGATGATCTTCAAACAAATGCAGAAAACCAAATAAGAAATTCCAATTACAATGAGAGACTATTTTCATTTCTGAATAACTGTTAATGACGAATTCATCATTCCCAGAAATGAATTGCAACACTTACTTTGTGATTGAGATATACCTTAACGTCATATATGCATACATAAGCCAGGGGTATACAATTCTGGATCAAGTTCAGCGTTTGTAGATTGGACATTCAAGACTTTAGAATCTTAAGTTCCAGGATAACAATTGGATGGAGGAAGTAATATAAACTGTGAACAAAATAAAATGAAGGCAACAAATTCTTGCAGCTACTAATAGAAATACATTGACAACGAAAAAATTTAGTAGAACAAGATCAATCTCAAGGAAAACGAAGAAAAAAAAAGATAAATAGTATAATCTATCTAAGAAGGGAGAATCTGAAAGTATTCTGCATCTTAGCAGGAGAATACATGCTCTAGGCCACAAATGTGATTGCATGAAAACAAAAAAATTTCCCAACGTTTTATTTAGCAGGACAATAATTAAACATAGCTGAAAGTCTTTACAATTCAGCTATCATGGCATATAAAATCCAGAAAACTTCTCTACGAAATTAATTGATTGCGTTACATTGATTTTGAGCCCTAAAGGACAATTGATTGATTTCAAAAAATAAGAAAAAGGCTGATATGATTACCAAGCGTGAAACATATGATGCAAGTTCTCCGTCCTTTTGACGTAATGCTACTTCAAAAGCACTTGATGTCATGCTCTTCAGGAAATAAGGGGACATGGTTGTCTCCCCAGAATTTTTAGATCTTCTTTCAGAGAAGAAATTGTCTGATTAATTTAGAGAAGCTTGCACGACAAAGCTTTCCTCCATGCTATCCATACTAGCAGCACTGGAAAGTTTCCAAATAGGGGCATTCCCTGCCAGGAACAAGATAATAAGAGAAAATAAAATATACTGATAGGATCTAGCTAAGCAGTTTACCATAATCTTGACTGGTGCCAAAAGAAGTTTGACGTGAAGCACTTTTTTCTAATTCTGATCTGGCTGTCCTTTCCACTTCCTATAGACAGAATTCAGGATATGCTAATTTCTTGACGTAGGATAGGCTTCATAAGCCAAAGCGTATTGTGGTGAAACCTAGGTTATCCAACATAGTATAGAAAAAGAAAAGAAAAAACAAATGGATTTGTCCAACACAATACCCTTTGTTTCAATCTTCTTGCACCAACTCACAGAACAACAAGAAACTAATAATATTTTATAAATAAATTAAGTAATTTGATTGTTGAGTCAAGTAAAAAAATTATAAGGCAAAAACTCATAATTAGGAAGATGACTTCATAACATATTACTTCAGTTTTACCATTCAGTATAAATAAATTAAGTAATTTAATTTTTTTTTGTACATTTCTCTATTTTATTTTAATTTTTCTCTTTTAACTTGATAAAAAAAGGCCGTAGCAGCCAGTATTCTGGTATAGGCAAAACAATATGATAAGTTGATATGTATCAGAATTAGCCGGTACTGTGAACCTTGTTTTAAAGATGTATCTTCGACATAAAATAAGGATAATCCGATCCAAATTAGAAGCCGCATCCAATTTTTAATAGGTAACACTATCAGAACCATATCAATTTTTAATAGGTAACACTATCAAATTAGAAGATGTATCTTAGGCAAGCTATTAATTAGTTGTATTCTCGATAAGAATGATTTTCTGAAGTGCCTTTGAACTAATCTCAACCGTGTGTATCGACAAGTATTCGTATAAGAAAACTATATAGATATAAAATGATAAATAATACCAACAAGACAAGGGAGTATGAGATTTCCGCACATTACCTGATCATTTGTTGTTCTCCACTTATTTGTACAATATGACAGGAGAAAACTCATCAGATGGAAGAATTCCATTTTTATGTCTGTCCTAGCCTGTAAAAAAATGCAGATAGCAGAAGAATTATGTGGACATAAGATCAAAAAGGTCTATCATCAGCTACAACTATTAGCATTAACTTATTCTGACAAGTTTGAATCGCCGAGACCAATAACCAAGAAATACACAACCTATATTATGAAGAGAAAACATTTACCAGCATTTTCTGAAGAATAACAATATCTAAGAGAGACAAACTGTTTAAAACTTTCAACACAGCAGTAGCCACTTCTTCAAAATTTGATGGAAGAATATAGGAGGCCTGAAATTAAATTTGATTAAAGCATCCAAGTCTTCCATGCAAATATCAGAAGTAGCAAAACTTATAACTGTAATATAGCTACGACTATGATGAAAAACGCAAAAAGATGATGCTAAAAAGTAGTTAGAATTGAAGTAAACGTCACAATTATATTTGCTTCTGTACTTTTGTCTTGCAAGTAATGTACCACAAAATGCTTGCCAGGGGAAGACAAATGCAATTCATAAGTGCAGAACAGCTATACTTATGGTGGATGCCAAACAAGGATGATTGTCCAAAAAGAGAGTGAATCACAAAATCAAGGTGACAAGCTTACATATAAAGCCCAATGTATATAGGTCAGGTTAAGAATGTAACAAATTTTAATCTACTCAAGTAATTGGACAAATACCTTGTGTGTAAAGCCTATTGTGCCTATCACGTCCTGAACCCGCACCACCCCGATAAAATGTTCCTGTGCCTGTCCCCGCCATTGAATACCCACCACCACCACCACGTTCTGTGCCACCACTGCGCTAATAAAAACACAAATGTTGATACACAAAAAAAGTGAGAATAAAGATCCAAATTTTCTTTCAAATGAAAAAATATATATCTTAAACAAGAGAAACTATGAGTGCTTAACCAAGCAACACCAGAAAATAGCTAGCTACAATAGTTTAACCAAGCAACACCAAAAAAAGGTGCTTAACGAAGCAACAACTTGAGCTATACCTTGTTAGCTGCCTGCTAGTCCGAGATACGTTGATGCTATTAGCATATCTATATATTTATAAAACGGGAAAGAAAATAAACACACTTGTGACAAAAATATTCTTTAGAAAGACGAGAACTACTCTTTAAAGTTCTTATTTTGGCTCATCTGAAATAACAAGAAGTGATCTTTAAAAACTCTATCGATGCATCAAAGCTGTAAAAAAAAAGTAACAGTCAGTCTGGTGAATTAGAATCCTACTCCATGGAAAGCAAACATGGTTGAGCCATGTAATCCACAAGGAGATTGACACTGACATGCATTTTTACTAGCTCTTAGCAATAAGATGTAAATAAAGAAAAAAATAACTCATCTAATCTACCTAGTCAAATACAACAAAGAACTTGAACATGTCCCTACACCTAATAGAGCACTTAATAATAGCACGAACAACAATCTTTCGCTCATTAGAGCAGGTATTTTCACAAACAGATAGGACCCAGAGTGAACATTAATAATCTAGGAAGCACAAACATGCCAAAAATTGATTCTGAGTCTAAATTAGCAGTGTCAAATTAGATGCCCTATCTTGCAAATGTCTTTGTACAATATACCGTGGAATGGAAATAATATATATGTACAGAAATATATAAAAGCTTCTACATGACATATTGTGGTATTTACATAAATGGTTCAAAACATCCTGAAACAGACAGCCATCAACTGATGTGTATTTACATTCTGAGTCTGAAACATATTGTGGTGAAGGATTGATTTCGACCTCTTTCTGTATCAAAACATTCCCGAGTCGGAAACATATTGTGGTATTTACATAATAATCTAGGAAGCACAAACATAGGCTTGATGATACCACTGATGTCGTGAAGGATAGATATCGGCCTCTTCCTGTTCGGTATGAGGTGAAGGTAACTCAAACCATTCTAAAACAGACATCAACTTTAGGTCATTCTCCTACTCTCAGGTAAGGATTCAAACATAAGGGCACAAACATGACAAAATTTTAAGAATAACCAATCAAAATGTATTCTACACAATAACCAAAATTCGCCAAAAGCGTCCCCCCAAACCCTAACCTATTCTACACAATAACTAAAATTTCCACAAATCCCTCCAAACCCTAACCTAACTGAAATCGACCCAAAGGAAGGATCGACCTCGAGACGGATTCAAAGAGATAAAAGAGAGAATACCCGCTGTCTTCTTGATTCTTCCTTCGTGAAGCACAGGCGGAAGCACAAGGGAAAGCACAGTACGCGACTGCAGCTGCTACAATCTTGAGGCAGAAACACGAGGGCTCCCCTAAGTGTTGTTGGGCCGCCGTCAGGTCGTCGGGGGAGGACGGGCCGAACAAGCGTTCGTGTGGGAGGACTTCGAAGAAGAGACGAAGATGATGAGGCGGAGGGGGGAGGGGGGATATGTTGGTGAAGGGGGGAAGTTCTGGATCATGAAAATGAAAAGGGGAATGAAAAAATTAGAAATAAAAACCTTCGAGGGAAATGTGAAAATTTAATGGGTAGAAAGTTTATGAGGGAGAAAAACTAAAAAAATATCTTTCACAACATGCTAAAGCACGCCGTAAAAGAGTCTTCTTTCACAACGTACAAACTTGTATGCCGTAAATGAGACTTCAACCACAATGCGCAAACATACATGCCGTAAATGAGTCTTCAACCACAACACGCAAATTTGTATGCCGTAAATGAGACTTCAACCACAACGCGCAAAAATGCATGTCGTAAATACGTTTACAATTACGATGTGCATGTGAAACACGCTGTAAAAAAGACAAAAATTAACTCTTTTACGGTGCACAAATTTGCACGCTGTAAAAGAGTGTTATTTACAATGTGCATCAACTGTACGCCGTAAATTGTACGCCGTAAATGCTACATTTTCTTGTAGTGTTTAACTGGATATACATAAGTATGATACATGGCCCGCTTTTATTGGGGCCGCTGATGCTGCTAAAAATGACGTTCCTAACCTGGAACTACTGGGGTTGAAGACACCCAAATCCGAAGACAAGGGCAAACATCCTCAAACTATCCCTGTCTGCAGGGGTAATGGGAAATAAGTCTTGAAGGTCGACACATCCAAAGGAGCTTCCAATTCTCAGGGTGCCTCTGACAAGCCTAAGGAGACCTTCTCCTTTGATGTAGACGATGTCATTACCATCTTTCATACATTGACAAAGAGTAATAAACTGACAGTACCTCCACCACGACGTCCTGCGGAGGTGAACCAGCTCAACGATCCCAAGTACTGTCTCTATCATCAGTACGTACATCATTCCACCAAGGACTGCATCGTCCTGAAGAAGAAGATACAATAGCTTATCGACAGCCAAGTGATCAATCTCGAAGCTGAAGACAAGGTTGTATCTTCTAACATGATCTCCCTTCAGTTTGGTGAGTTTCCTCCTACAGAAGTCCTAGACGGCGTGGTCCCGATTTCCAAGGCAATAATAGAAGTCGCCAACCTACCGCCAGCTCGCAACTCAACCTTAGTGCCACTCACAACTGAACATGGTAAGATCATGTGGGTCCATCCGGACCTTGTGCAAGAAGTGACGCAGGGGGTGGTACCTCCTAAAGCAAAAAAGGGCAAGAAATACAAGTCATGCCATATGGTATTCTCTCCCATCTACGAGGTTCTATCTGGCGAGACGCGATCGGAGAAGACTTATCTTCGGACATACGACCTTGCACAAAAAGAAGCAGTACCTCCTCAACCTCCTGCTGCCCCCATGATCTCAAAAGTCGGCCCGTCTAAGCCTTCAACTTCGGACAAAGCCAAGCAGAAGGAGATACGGTTTGACAAGTCTCTGAAGGCGCCAACTCTCGAAGGTATGGATCGGCCCTACAACTTTGACATACTGGCACAGCTAGCCAATACACCTGCCAGGTTGTCTCTGTTCGATCTGTTGCGACTCTCCAAAGAAACGCGAAAGGCCTTAAGTGAGGTATTACTACATGCTGACTCTTACCTCACCGAAGTCAAAGCCCCTGCTAAAGATATTGTCTCCTATCCTCACTGCCATAGTACTATAGAAGTGGTGCCCAACATCACCTTTTTATAGGAGGACATGCTACTCAAAAACAATTGTCATGATAGACCCCTGTACTATACAGAGTATATCGGGGCAATCAAGGTGGACCGCATGCACATCGATCCCGGATCCTCCCTCAGCATCATCCCTAGTAGTTTGCTTCAAATTCTGGGGATCCCTCTGCACAAGCTATCAGCAACCAACACAACTATCATGGCTTTCAATGCTGGTTGAAGCCACCCGCTAGACAAAATTCGTCTCAAGTACCAGATCGATGATCTCCGAACGGAGGTTTCCTGCTACGTGATCGATGCCAATGTACCCTACAACGTCTTGTTGGGACATCCATGGATACACGAGAAAATGATCGTTTCTTCCATACTTCACAGTGCTTCACGTACGTCATCATAAAGACGGAGTTTGACGATGTCGATCCTTTTAAGGGCATCGAGGCTTACTATGGAGATTCGATACTTTACCAATCTCAGCCACCCAAGAATGACGGCAACGAAGCTGACAATGAAGCTGAAGCAAGTTCATCCTCCAATGATGGTCCCCTAATCATCCGAGTCAAAGGACGTACTACTCCAAAAAGTACTTCGAAGTCTCTCACAATCTGGGTGAAAAAGAAGAACCCTGACAAGGTCAAACCATTGACCATCACTCTCAGCAAAATACCCCGGGAGGAACCTACTGATGCTCGTCCTCCCAATCCTGAAGAATTACCCTACGTGGTGAACTCGGCCAAGACTGTGGCTCCTCTTCTAGATGATGATCCTCTCAATGAGTATATCAATACTCATAATAATGTACCTTCAGCGGATGATGTATCCCTGAAGAAGAACTTGCGTATTTTTTAGTAAAGGTTTATCTTTGAATTACTTCGATGTCTATCAATCTGTAAACTACTACCTATATACGATATACGCTCTGGAGCATGGCATAGGACCATACCTCTGTATGCCGGTCATGATGCCTCACTTACGGGAAAAAGATTACCCATAAGATATCTACTACTTCATCGTTCTAGCCAGAAGAAGGTTGAAGAACTAATCATCTTCGGTCGTATAATTGGCGAGAGAAAGTTTGTTCCAGACTCTTCTTCTCCCAAGCACAACACGGAAGCTGACTGTGACTCTGGAAAAATGCAACTTTTTGATATAGTTGGCAGGCCAAAAATATCATCCAGAATATAGGGTATGACATCAAAAGCAACCAGGGGCTAAATTACGGTCGTGGACGTCGGTTGCCAATACGACACTTCGCTCCGCCCGGCAAACCCGAGAACTACTATCAAAGAAACGGTATTGGTTTGGATTATGTCACTCCTCCAATAACTCCCAAAAGATCAGATGATGAAGCAGATAGTTGTTCTCATTCTTCTGACTCCTCCATCTGGGACTCAGACTCCAGCAATGGCGACATGTTCAAAGTAACTTTGTCCGTCAACATAGTTTTCGTTGACCAAATTGTAGACGATGTCCAATTGATCGAGCTCGAACAATGGGCTCAAAAGATGGACACTAGGTGGAAGCTGCGCTTCGAACAACATGAACCACCTAGCGAAGACAAAGTCATCCAAGTCAATTTAGGAGATGAATCAACCTTTAAACCAATCTTCATCAGCAAAAGTCTATCTGACGAAGAACGCCAACACTACAAAAATTTATCAGATTAGCGACGTTACAAATGTCGCTAAACTCGATGACAACGTCGCTAAATGAATTTAGCGACATTTGGGCGACGTTTTGGAAACGACGAAAAAAATGTGTCACTAAACGAGAAAATATCGCAAAACGTCGTTAGGGCGACGTTATTTGGCGACGTTATTAACGTCGCTAACTAGCGACGTTATTGGCGATGTTTTATCGTTGACGCTAATTAGCGACGTATAAGGCGACGTTATTGTGTGGTCGCCATTTAGCGACACTGTTGCGACGTTTTGGCGACGACGAGCTGACATCAGATTATGGTGCCACGTGTTGCCACGTCAGCATTTAACGACATTTTTAGCGACATTTATTAACGCCGCCAAACTTTAGCGACGAATAAAAACATCGCTAAGTTAAAAAATGTAAAAAAATAGGTTCCAGAATGCAAATGGAGCTGGAGCTTGAGCCAAAATACAGAATACAGAATACAAAATACTAAATACAGAATCTAATCCCTGGGTTCGTCGACCTACTCGGTGGAACACTCAACACCGACACGCACAATACATTCTAGAATATGTAAAAAATATAAAGAAAAATACTATTCACAACGAACAAAGTCAATATATAATATCCTCAACGAATAAAGTCAATATCCTCAAATACGTACAAAGTCAATATCCACAACGAACAAAGTAAATATCCCCAAATACGTACAGAGTAAAAATATAGTATAGACTGAAAATGAAAAACCAAAACTACTGATCGTCTGGAGCTGGAGCTGGACCCGGTGATGGAGGAGGAGCGCTACCAGATGACTGTCGTCGCAACGTCAGGATCTTCTGATACTCCTCCGGTGACAACAGGTGGATGAGCATGTCCTCCCGTGCACCGTCGGATGTAGACGATGCTTCCGGCGTACCAGCAGACGGTTGCTCCGCTGCCATCTCCTGGAAATGCTGTATCTGCTTGACCAATCGCTGCATAGCCTCCTGCGTAGCGCGGATCATATGTTGCAGCACCTCCGTAGTCTCCTCCTGCCTCTAAAAGCGTGAGATGAGCGCAGAATCATCTTTATGTGGTGCCCCCATCCTCTACAGCATCTCGTCACGCAGAGCTGCGATCTGCGCCAGGACGTCACTCAGCTGCTGGCGGAGCGACTCAGTATGTGCGGGGCTGGGCACACTAGTGGCGGTCGCAGAGGCCTGTGACACAATGAAGGCACCATAGGAGCCTGTACCATAGTACGTTCCCCTATGCATGCCACCAACGGCCCTCATCCAGCTCGTCTGACTGAGCTACGGCGGCCGGGGGCTGCTGGAAAGTACTAGCACCACCTCCCTCTGACCGTGTCGGCCCGGCCTCCCTAAGCCTCAAAAACTCGGCTTAGAAATAACATCTATATGAATTTTTACGTGGTCGCTAAAAATTAATACTAATGCACTAGCATTAAGTAAAACTTCTAAAACTTGGCCTAGAAATAACATCTATATGAATTTTCTATGTAACTAAAAATTAATATCAATGAACTAGCATTAAGTAAAACTTACGTAGGTGTCCCGGGCCTTGTCGTCTACGAACTGCTCCCCCTTTCTGTGCGTGGCGAGGAACAAGATCACCATATTCGGGTCTTCTCTCAATTCAACCTGTTACGAAATTATTATATGATTTGTCAGTTAAGTTGAAAGAAATATATTACTATAAAGTATTAATTATGGGTATACGGCGAGATACGTGCCATATGGGTGAAGAAATCCATGATGGACCATGATCCACCACACCACTACGATCCTGCCTGTCGCACTCTTTTAGACTTCGCGGACTTCTCCTTGTAGGCTTCCTCCTCGAATCTCGTCTTCATTACCGCCCAGTCGGAGGCAGAGATCCAACCCTGAATAGGCTCTCCCGGCGGTCGCGATCCTTTTGGTCGATGATCGCATCCCTAATGAGCTTGCTGGCCATGCTGGAAAATATAGCCTCAACAGCAACGGCGCGGTGGGGATGGAAGAAGTAAGTCCGCTGAAAAAATCATAGAAGTACATAAGTTATAACATAACTTACTAAATGTTAAAAGGAAATAAACTTTTACGTACCGAAAAGTGCTCAAACCAGAAGGCCTTCCTGTCGGACGGACATCCCTCCAGTTGATCAAGGGCCCCCGTAGTTCTGTCGCAGGAATGTACCCAGCGATCGGCGTACGGAGGAGGGATGATACCTTAAAATAGAAATTAAAATTTATTAAACAAGTTTATAATAAATTTAAACTAATTAAATGCAACAATTTTACTTACCGCTCGGTCCGAGTACAGGCCCAAATCTCCAACCTCAGATCCCCCTCCGGGCGACACGAGGATCTGTCTCAAATGGGAGCTGTACTATGCCCCACCCCCTGCCCCTGCCCCTGCCCCTGCCCGTAGCCTGCCCCTCGCCCTCGGCCTCGCCCTCGCTCTCGACGTGGGCTGCGCCATCGCCCTCGACCTCGGCGTGGGCCTCCATCGCCTTCGACCTCGACGTGGGCCTCGGCCTCGGCCTGCTCCTCAATAGTAGGGTCGACCTCTGGAATACTCAACGGTACTGGCTGCATAGATGAAGAACGCCCTAGCCTCGAACTGCTAGAGCCGGGTATGGAGACACTATCGGCGACTAGACCGCTAGTGTATACTGGAGTGCGGGGGGATGAGGAGTCGATAGGAGTGGTAGATGGAGACTATAGGACTCGTCGACTTCCACCAGCACCGGAACCAAATGATCTACGTCGAGCCATATCTGAAAAATACAGAGAGTATCCCATACTACATCTTAAAAAATAAAAGTATAACATACTACAGCCAGGGAACGTCGCTAAGTAAACCATACTAGATCTGAAAAAACAAAATAAATCATACTACATCTGAAAATATTGCTTATTAATGTCGCTAAAACAAAAGTAAACCATACTACATCTGAAAAAACAAAAGTAAACCATACTACATCTGAAAAAACAAAAGTAACCATACTACATCTGAAAATTAAACATATTCAATCCTCTTCTGAAAATTCATCTTGTTTCGATTCCTCTTCCTCTTCCTCTTCCTCTTCCTCTTCCTCTTAACTTCTATCAACTTCCTCTTCCTCTTCTGATACTTCTACCACTTCTAATTAATGAAACATGTTATAAGGAACTTCCGTTGAGTCCATATCGACAATATTTGTAATAAGAGGTAGTTCGTCTTCCTGATAAGCTATCTCGTCGACATCGAAGGTATTCCGAACTTAAGTCTTACAGATTGCCTACCAATCTGATCTTCCGGCTCCTCGTTTTGGATAGCTGGTAAAGTAAACTAGCTGAGCCTGGCTTGCTAGAACAAACGGCTCATAAGCTTGATATCGACGGCGATAATTTATGTCAACAAGACCATGTTTGTCAACTCTCCAACCTCGACCCTGGATCGGATCGAACCAGTCACATCTGAACAAGACGATCTTACAAGTTTCTATAGCATAATTGTATGTCAGTTTCACAATCTCCCATAAGACGCCAAAGAAGTCATTGCCTGGGTCGACGTCTTTGTAGTTTGAAGATTTTATGCACAAATAGCTATTCTTCGTAGAATCCAAATCCAAGAAGTCGTCTCTTATTCGAGCATTTGTTGACTTGAACCTGAAACCATTTACGCAGTAACTTGGCCAGGTCTTCACTTGATAAATTGGCCCCTTGGCTAGAGTTTTATTACTCATTCTCAAGGATTGCCTCCGGACGATCAACCTAAATACCATATAAACGATGCTAACTTAATTATTATGTGCAAGTATAAATGTACAGAAAAAGTAAATTGTGAAGATATCCTACATATGCTCTCAACCAAAAAGGAAAATGAAGTCTCATTTGCTGTTCTATTCCTCCTCGGTTGCGTACGGATTGTTGGACGTTATATCATCCTTAAACATGCTGAAAAGCAATGAAGCATAGGTATATTAGTTATATTCAGAAGCAACGAAGCACGCGAAATAATTTTACTTACCCCTCTAGCTTGTCCACTTCTTCCTCGTCGCAGTTGAGCAATACATATAACATTGCAGCGCTAACCTCGTCGTCATTTAGATATCTTTTTTTCATTTTACCAGATGGTTTTCCGTAGGCAGTAAATACTATCAGCTTTGCCTCAATACCAACTTCATAGCCATCGTCATTTCTGGGAGCCCTTGTTCTGTTTGTAGCAATATGAGGCTAAAACATGGAACAGAAGTTTGAAATCTCCTCAAGGACATATGTTTCACAAATAGAACCCTCCACCCGTGCCTTATTTTTCACCTTCCTCTTGAGGTGGTTCAACTGTCACTCGAACGGGTACATCCAATGATAACCGACAGGTCCAGCAACAAGAGCCTCATGGATAAGATGAATCGGCAAATGCTCCATTGCGTCGAAGAATGGAGGAGGAAAAACTCTCTCAAGTTTGCAAATTGTTACCACAATATCCTTCTCTTGCTTCTCTAAATGATCGACGAGCAACTTACAAGAACAAAGATCTCTGAAGAATATGCTAGGCTCTGTTAATGGATCCCAGACTACCGACGGTAATAATTCTCGAAATACAACAGGAATTAACCTCTCCATGAATAAATGGCAATCGTGGCTCTTCATTCCGGTCAGTTTACACTTCTTTATGTCGACACATCTTCTTAGATTGGAGACGTATCCGTCCGAAAATTTCAAGTCCTGGATCCATCTACAAAATCTCACTTTGTCCTCCTTGTCCAGCGAGTAGATTGCCTTAGGTCGCAAAAGCTTTCCCTTTCCGTTGTCTATTATGTACAATATAGGGCGTCTACATATTTCGGCTAAGTCCAATCTAGCCTTCTGATTGTCTTTTGTCTTTCCCTTGACATCCATTACAGTATTAATTATGTTATCAAACACATTTTTCTCGATATGCATGACATCAAGGTTATGTCTAATCAGATTTTTGCTCCAATAAGGCAGCTCCCAGAATATACTCCTTTTGGTCCAGTTATGATCTTCACCAAATCTCTCGCAACGGCTGCTCGTTGTAGGATCTTCAATAGCACTTGGAATTTCTTCTACTTGCTCCCATATATCCTCTCCGGACCACATTGGCGGTGGATCGCCCTTCTCCATAGCTCCAGCACGGAATGCAGTTCTGTTCCTACGGTATGGATGGTCTTTCGACAAGAAATGTCGGTGACAATCAAAGAAGCATGACTTTCCTCCGTGTCTCAAACGAAAAGCCTTAGTGCGGTCCATACAATACGGACATAAAAGTCGACCATAAGTGCTCCATCCAGATAACATTCCATAAGTCGGAAAGTCGTTGATTATCCACATTAGTGCTGCCCGCATCTGAAAATTCTATTTTTTTCGAAGTATCATACATGTATGCCCCTGTTTCCCATAGCTGCTTCAGCTCATCTATCAACGGCTGTAAGTACACGTCGATATTCCTCTTCGGGTTGTTCGGACCGGAGATGATAATAGTTAAGAACATGTAATGTGTCTTTATACATCCAAGGCGGTAGGTTGTACGGAGTGAGGATTATCGGCCAGCATGAATATTGGGAGCCTGAAAGACCAAATGGGGGTGAAACCATCATAGCAGAGCCCCAACCTTACATTACACGCATCATAAGCGAAATTAGGATATGCTCGATCGAAATGCTTCCACGCTTCTCCATCAGATGGGTGATCCAACACTCCTTCGGTCTGTTGTCGCTTGTGCCAACTCATATTTTCGGCAATCTCTTTCACCATGAACAATCTCTGCAACCGCGACGTCAATGGCAAGTAGTGCATTGAAGCAGTCGGTCTTCTAGACTTGCCTGCAGCAGTTGGCTTGTAGCGATCAGCACTACAGAATCCGTACACTTCTGCATCCTTGTGATCTTTGTAGTAAAGCATGCATCTATTCTGACAGTAATCGATCTTGTCATATCCCATCCAGAGGGATCTCACCATCCTCTTAGAGCGGTAGAAGTCTTTCGGTAACATGGCACCCTCCGGCAAGATATCGATAATCAACTTGAGCACTCTATTGTAGCATTCTTGCGACATATTAAAGTCAGACTTTATGCTCAAGAGCCGAGTGATCACCTCTAACGGTGAATGGTCCTCACAACCAGGGTATAAAGGAGTCCTTACATTCTCCAGCAACTCCATGAACTTCGTGGCATCGGCATTCGGTGCCTCCTCAGCTGCGTCACGATTTTATGGATCAAAACTAGGCCCCGCAGCGTCGAAGACCATGTTCACGTACTCGTTGTCGACACCAGTTCAGTTGTGGACATTCATATAAGTCTCCACAAAAGGCTCCACATAAGGCTCCACATAAGGCTCCACATAAGGCTCCGCTTGGAATGCTAAAGGTACAAGCTCTCCGTGTGCGGTCCATTGGTACTAATTCGGAAGGAAACCCTTTGTGTATAAGTGATACGTCACATCCAATTCTGGTTGAAACTTCATGTTCCAACATTTTACACACGGGCACTTAATGTCCATGTCGTCCATGGATTGAGAAAACGCCTTCGCGAATTGGAAGAATTGTTCTACTCCGACGATGTATTCATCTCGCACACCGCACCTGTCATCTCGAATGCGATTGTACATCCACGAACGGTCTAGCAGAATACATGGATATAGCCATTTCTCGATATCTGCAAATATGAATAAACTTTAAAACTAAAACGAATATACTACATACTACGGTCGTGACTCGGGACCATTCCTATGAGTCGGGACTATTCCTACTACACACTACATACTAAAACGAATAAACTTCAAAACTAAAACGAATATACTACAAACTAAAACGAATATACTACATACTACAACCGTGACTCGAGACCATTCCCATGAGTATCGGGATCAAGGAAACTACGTGTTACAAATATCGGCACTATCGGCACTATCGTGTTACAAATTAACCAACCAACAAAACTACGTATTAAAAATATCGGCACTATCGGTACGTGGTTTCGAATCGGAGTATCACATTTTTCGATATCGAAAAACAAATAACTATTACTAAATTATCAGATTTTTCGGCACTATCGGTTCCTCTGACCCAGCCCCCCCCCCCACCCTTCCTCCCTCCTCTCACACCACCCCTAACCCTAACCCGAACCCTAACCGTAATCCCTCCCCCACCAGCCCCCCTCCCCTCCCCAGCCCTCCAACCCCTACACCACCCCTAACCCTAACTCGAACCCTATCCCCAACCCTTCCCCCCCATCCCCCTCCCCTCCCAAGCCCCCCCCCCTCACCCTCCAGCCGCCCTCACCCCCTCCCCCCCCGCCCCTCCCTCCCTAACCCGAACCCTAACCCTCCCCTTCCCCTAGCCCCCCCTCCTCACACCCCCGCCCTTACCCCCAACCACCCGCACCCCCCTCCTCACCCCCAACCACCCGTACCCCCCCTGCCCCTCCCCCCGAGCCACCAGCACCCCCCCAACCACCAACAACAAATAGAGAGAGAGAGGGAGTCACGTACCAGAGGAGTTGCCGTAGAGAGTGAAGTCGCCAGAGAGTGAAGTCGCCGGAGAGAGTGAAAGCGAGAGCGCCGAGGAAGAGAGTGAGAGAGTAAAATGATAGGGGGAAATGAATCGGGGGAAAATTTTAATTTAGTTAGAATTTTGCGACGTTACTATTAATGTCGCTAAATAAGTCGCAATTAGCGACGTTCTAGCTACGTTTCGCGACGACTAGCTGACGTAACTATACGTCGCTGTCACGTCGCTATTTACGTCTCTAGTAGCGACTGTTACCGAAGTTTTATTTATACGTCGCTAATGTACACAATTTAGCAACGTTTTGCTAACGTCGCTAAATTTACGTTGACAATTAAGCAGATATTAGTAGTGTAATCTCTTATATAGTTTATAAGAGACTACATCGACGTCTTTGCATGGAGCTATGAAGACATGCCAGGCCTGGATCCTAAAGTTGCCATGCACCGCCCGAATGTTTCATCTAAAGCTAAGCCAGTGAAGCAGCAACAACGACGATTTCGACCTGATGTTATGGAGGCCATCGAAAATGAAGTCAAGAAGCTCATTGCCAGTAGATTCATTCGCGGAGAACAACACCCTGACTGGGTTTCCAACATCGTTCTAGTCATGAAAAAGAACGATAAAGTTCGAATTTGTATCGATTACTGTGATTTGAACTCTGCATGCCCGAAGGACAAGTTTCCTCTACCAATCACCGACGTAATGATCGACAATACTTGCGGCTTCGAGCGGATGTCCTTCATGGACAGGTTTTCAGGCTACAACTAGATCAAGATGTTCTCCGACGATAAAAAGCACATCTTTTCAAACACCGTTGGGGGTATACTGCTATACGGTGATGTCCTTCGGATTAAAAAATGCAGGGGCGACATACCAGCGAGCCATGAACACAATTTTTCATGATCATTTACGTAAAATAGTGGAGTGCTACGTAGACGATATCGTAGTTAAAAGTCGTCTCAAAGGCAACCGCCTCCAAGACTTGAGAACGGTGTTCGAACTAATGCGTGCACACCAACTCAAGATGAATCCAACCAAGCCTTTTCTGGGAGTCTCTAGCGGCAAGTTCCTTGGTTTTGTCATCACTTCAAAGGGTATACATCTGGACCCGAAGAAAGTAAAGGCTATCCTCGATATGTATCCTCCAAAAAACCTCAAAGAGCTACGCGGACTACAAGAAAGATTAGCCTACATCAGATGATTCATTTCGAACCTCTCCGGAAGGTGTCAACCATTCACTCAGCTCATGAAGAAAGGCGTATCTTTCGTCTGGACTGAACAATGTCAACGTGCATTCGACGATATCAAGGCGTATCTCACAAGCCCTCCAGTATTGGTAGCTCCAATAATGGAGAAGCCTTTCTTACTATATGTCCGTGCTATGGACCATTCTCTTGGCGCCCTCCTAGCTCAGAAGAATGAAGGCGGCCATGAACAGGAAATCTTCTATCTCAGCCGCACAATGGTGGAGGCCGAGCACAGATACATCTGTGGGGAAGGAATGCCTTGCACTTGTATTTGCCATCCAGAAGACACGCCACTATGTGTCTGGACAGACTATCCACATCATATCTAAAGTCAATCCTCTCAGAATACTCATGACTAAACCGAGTTCTCTCAATTCTCGTTTAGCTACATGGGAAATACTATTGACTCCGTATGATATGCTCTTCGTTTCTCAGAAGGCAGTAAAAGGCCAAGCATTAGCTAATTTTCTGGCAGTTCACCCGGTGCCAGAATCTTCTAAACTCTACGACGAAATCCCCGATGAAGTAGTAGAGTCTAACACTGCAACTAAAGAAATTCCCATTTGGCGAATGTTCTTTGATGGTGCATCAAGAACATGACCCAAAGGAAATATTATGGCTGGAGTAGGTATCGTGCTCGTGTCACCTGATCATCTGGTTATACATCGTGCATATTCTCTCATGGAACCATGCACCAATAACGTGGCCGAATATAATGCTCTATTATCGTCCTGCAGCTGGCAAAAACTAGGAGTTGACTATCTAGAAGCATACGGCGATTCCAAGCTAATAGTTAGTCAAGTTCGAGGGGATTATAAAGTTCGTCACGAAGATCTCATCCCCTACCATAGAGCACCAATCGAGTTGGCGTCTACTTTCGCTGGATTTTTTATCGAGCACGTACTTCAACTATAGAATATAGAAGAAGATGCTCTAGCCGGTCTCGCTGCTTCCTTGACCGTTCCTACCAACACTCAGCAGTTTATCACAGTGTCTGGTTGAGAGCTATTCTGTGTGAAAGATGCCTTGCATATTCATTACAGTTACACAACAGAAACAAACGTCGATATTAAAGACTGGAGATTCCCTTTCATAGACTACGCTGTCTATGGAATCCTCCTCGAGGACCCGAAGGAAGCAGTGTCTATCCAAAGGCGATCCTTCAGATTTTACTACGATACAGCTACCAAGATGTTGTACTGACGCTCTTATGATGGGCTACTGTTACGATGTTTATCAGACATAGAAGCCAAACATGCACTCTGGGATGCTCACGATGGAGTTTGTGGTGCACATCAACCAGGCCCCAAACTACAAGATTGCCTCAAAAGAATGGGTTATTACTGGCCCACAATGATAGCAGATGCTGTTGAATATGCAAAAAAGTGTAGAGCTTGTCAGTTCTACACTGATTTCATTTATCAACCTTCGGAGTTTCCACATCCGACGGCAGCATCTTGGCCGTTTGAAGCCTGGGGCATGGACGTCATAGGACCAATTAGTCTGCCATCCTCCAAAGGACATCGGTTCATCCTAGCCATAACCGATTACTTCTCCAAATAGACGAAAGCTATACCGCTCACCGAAGTGAAGGCATCGAACGTGATCAATTTCATCAAACATCACGTCATCTACCGCTTTGGCCTACCTCGCAGGATCATCCATGATAATGGTCCATAGTTCGCAAGCCATATATTTTATTAGTTCTGCGATAGGAATCAAATCCATAATGTAGCCTCTACTGCCGACAATCCAGCAGCTAACAGTCTAGCAGAAGCCTTCAATAAAACCATCATAGAACTTCTCAAGAAGTTCGTGTCTTCAAACAGGCACGATTGGAATGAGAAGCTCGGTGAATGTCTATGGGCCTATCGTACAACGGTCCGGACTCCAACAGACAGTACGACATTCTCTCTGGTTTATGGAAACGAAGCAGTTCTTCACCTAAAAATCTAGATTCCTTCTCTTCGAGTAGCCTTAGCCAGTGAGTTGACTACCGAATAAAGCTACCGTCTGCAACTCCATGAGCTCGAAGCGCTAGACGAAAAACACTTGTTATCTCATCAGCGCATTGAGCTATAGCAAGCACGTCTTTCCAGAGCCTTCAACAAAAGGCTGAAGGAAAGAATCTTCCAAGTCGATGATCTAGTCTTAAAAGTGAGAAGACCAATGGTCATGACGCATAAAACAAAAAGAAAATTCTAGCCTAAATGGGAAGGTCCTTTCATCATAGAATCAGTGTACTCTAATGGTGCATACCGACTAACCAAGCCTGAAGGTGACTTGCTTATGATGCCTATCAACGGCAAGATCCTGAAGAAATACTATGTGTAACCTTTTTTTCATATATTTTTAGTCATGTAAATGTACAATGCGATGTCTATATGATTCAAAAATTATCTGACTATTATCCGTATTTCAAGAGTCTTGAATACGCCCTGGATAATAGGTCCTCTAAAAATTTTCTCAGTGGAATCATTCCCATTTTTACTCTGTCCAAACTCGGTTTGACGAAAACAAGTCACGTCCATATTAACTCTGAATTATTTTCCGATAATTATTTTTCAGTGAAATGATTATGTTTGCCATGTCCATATAACCTCTAAGCAAAGCATTCATCAAGGATAATCACGTCCTTACTACCTCTGAATTATCTACTCCTACCTAAACGTTATATATCTTTCCATGTCCATATTACCTCTGGTCAGATATAGAACATCCTCTGCTATTACGTCCATATTACCTCTACTAGCAGCTTCGTTCAACTTATTATCTATATTCGAATAACTTAAATATAAAACGGATAATAGGTCCACATCAAAAGTTTTCCAGCGGGATACCCTTTACACAAATGTTGTATTAGGCCCTCTAATACAAGCACCACAGATACCACAAGCAAAGAATTGAGTGAATGTATTCTGTTTATTCAAAATCAGTTAGATTCACAGGACTACATCTCATGAGCAAACTAAAAAGTTCTTCATCTCTTCATCTGGATAAGAAGTAAAGGATTACATTGATGTCCAAAAGAAGCGAACCTTAAAGCTAAAGATAGACAGAAATATCGAGACAAAATATGGACATTTATGGGAACCCACGAATCCTAGTTGTGGTGAGGCATATACCATTCCCTCAAACATTTCGCATATGAAGGATCTATTTGATCGAGGTCCTCAGCCGGGGCAGGAAGGGCAAAACTCCCAGTGCTACTACCCTCAGACTTGTGCTCCTCCTTTACAGCAGTTTCAATCTTGGGAGTAATTCCCTCCCAGATGGGTGCCAGCTCTTCTTTTTCCTCAATTTTTGGTTTCACCTCCTCCTTAACAAACGATGACTCTTGTTTGATGAAAGGAGGCGGCATCTCCTCCTTCATAACGGTCTCAGCCTTCGGCATGGATGCTACAAGAGTCAAAGACAGAAGAGAAAGTCAGACTCGGAAAACTGTAGGAAAAGCTAAGTGCTGAATGTCTCTTATGCGCCCCAAAGGGCCATGCGCCCAAAGGGACATACGCCAAAGCAAGTGGGCGCATAACACACGAACAGTACGTAGGCGCATAATATGTCATAGCATATAGGCATATAACATGGCAATATGTGGACGCATAGCACACCATAGTGTTGGCGTATGACTTCTGTGGGCGCATAATAATGCTCACAGAAGTATGTTGCCATAGGCGCATGCGCCCAGGTAGAAGAGAAGTCCGAGCGTCGTAAATTAACGCTCGAGACTTTATCTTTTGAAGCATGCCCTCACCCAGAATTGGGTCTTGGACTGCCGAAGACGCTGCCGCGGAGGAGAGCCACTCGGCGCAGCCCTCTTGCCCTTCATGGATCTCTTGGCAACCTTGGGAGACATGGTTCTCGAAGAAAGAAGATGAAGAGTGTTCTAAAAAATTCTAAGAGAGCAGAGTAATAAGCTTTCTCTCTCCTTCAGGGCCTATTTATAGGCACAGGCTACTTCCTATGCGCCCACTATTCTCATGCGCCTATGTGTCCATTGCACAATATGCGCCTATAATAGCCTATGCGCCCACATAAAAATCCAGCCTCATGCACACTATGCGACTGCCATTTGCTAATGTGGACGACGTACGAACGATGGACCTCTTCAAATTCTACCCCGATGAATCTGTCAGTTCGGATTTCGAAGAAGATCTCAACAGTCGTATCTCTCTGACCGGCTGGCCAAAATACTATGCACCCAAAATAGAGAGCCGTGCTATGCGCCCATTGCATTACAAGAAGATAGTCTATGCTTCTTTCAAAGTATTTCGAACTTGTTCAAGTATCGAAAACTTTAAAGGGGGTATTGTAGAAGTATGAAAATTTCAGCAAAATAACGCCTTATGTGCCCAAGCCAAAGGAGGACATATGCGTCCAAATGATGTTCCTATGTGTTCAAGTCACCTTGTGAATCTCATATGTGCCCATCATCCTGTGAAACTATATGCGCCCATCATCCTGTGAATCTATAGCGCCCATCATCCTGTGAAGCTCTATGCGCCCAAACCCCCTGTGAAGGAGGGCGCATAGCCTAAAACAGAGCTATGTGCCCAAGCCTGACTCAGTCAAAGCCATGATCAAAACGTGTACTGAAGCGCACGGCCACGTCAGTCTCCACGAGCAGTCGTGCACCGAAGCATGCGGCCACGTCAACACTATGACCAACCTACGATCGCACATCCTGCATATGCCTACACCCTATGCGCCCAAGGCAGGGTTATGTGTCCACATGAAAACCAGTGTGCTTCCCTCATATGGGCGCATAGCATCATTCCAGCTCAAGAACGACTATAAAAAGGGGTCTCGTCCCTCTTCAAAACACAGAACGGAGAGCATTTTCAAGAGCCAAATTGCTGCACTTCTTGTCAATGAGCGAGAGTTAGCAATTTTCTTAGGTTTTCCCACTTTTGTAATCGAAGTTTCAACGGAGTAAAGGAGCAAATGTCGCTTGATCTTCATCGTCCCATTCCTTAGAATTCTTTTTTGTACTCGGGGATCCTCAATGCAGGATCTCTCAGGCGTACTCGATTTGTGGTACCTTTTGCCAATAAATAAAGACATCATTTCTTCTTTTTTTGTGTGTCCACAACGGAGATTAGTATCATGGATTTATTATACATTCTTGACTGTCATTTTTATGATTACCATGCTTGCGACTTGATTCCATGAGTACTAGCTGGGCGAAGAAATATCTTAGTAGACCTGTGAACTACCCCTTACCTATCCCAATATGTCTAATTTTGATTGATAGCAGCTGCACACGACACGTGCAGGCTGTCGTATTTACCCCTTAGCCTTTCACATATCGAAAAGGATATTTCAAACCACATAGATAGTTGTCTTTTATTTGTTTCCTAGTTTTTCTTCACCGCTTGCCATGACATCAATTACTTTCTAGTTTTCAACTCACATATGTTATTTTTATGACTTGTGAATTCTATTGTGTTTTTGCATTGCCGTCGGTTTGTGTACTTGTTCTATTCCTGACTGGAAATAAACATTTTTCAGGTTAGCTGTGACTTCACTTAGCTTTGGGAGATACGAGTGTACTTGCAGACAGAAACCTAGAAATAGATAGCAGTTGTATCATTTTCATTGTGAGAACTTTATATTTTCTTTAAATATAAATGTTGTAAATATTGTAACAAATTTAGAAATGTGAATGAGAAATAAAGTTATTTATGTGATTTTGAACATTATGGCCGTGACAGCGTTCTACCGCCGACTCTGCGGCGTAGGCTGGCTTGGACACGTCTCGTATCCGAAAAGCGGGTGCGGGTCGTGACACTATGGTCTTTAAAGTCGTCAAACTACATGTCTTTGGGTCCGGTTTTCCGATACGAACCCAACCTTATGTCCAAAGATGGATTTCGGTGAGCCGTACACGAAATCGCCTATTGAGTCGGATCGTGGGGCCCGCAAAACGGTAATCCGATCAACTATCTCAGAATTGGACTAAACTTGGCATACAAGACCAGAAAAATGCTACGGTCCTGTGGCACAAGTTTTGTCTCGATCTGACAAATGTGTACAAAGTAATTGGAAATTTTACAAAGTGGCCGATACAGTGAATTTCGATGGATACGTATCAAATTCGTCGCGTACACGCAACCAATTTGAATCCGTCAAAGCCTACACATCCGTGAAGTCGATACGCACCTTTCGATGCTTTCTATTCGTGACCACGTCGCCCGGTTTGGCGGACGTCTTATCGGGAGGTTTTTCCAATTTTTAAACTTTTGAAATCAGTTTTTTCGTCAAAATTGGGAAAAGGATTTCTCGGCACTCGATCGATGAAATCAACTTTCGTAAACTGGGTTTTAGTGCCCTATAGGTAGTCTAGGACTGTTGTTAATTTGTTTTTGAAAACTCCTAAGGGTTTGCTGAGAATCTATCTTCTAAATAGTCTGTTGGGATTTTTATGTTCAGTTTTGAACAGACTTTTGGTCAATTTCGAATCGATTTCTCGATAAATCAAAGGCAATATAATTAAATCTAATTAAAGAGTTATGCAAAGGGTTAGGTTGTGGTTGTACCAGTGAAATGGATTCAAAAATTGATCGAGTAGGGAGGGAGAAATCCAGCCACGAAATGTCGTCCCTGACTGTCGCTTGCTGATATCATTACTATTTCTGTGCTCGTGCGCGGGCGGCTCCGTCTGCTCCCGGCGACAGCGCACGGCCCAGGGGGCGCGCCCTTGGTCGACTCCGACCAGAGATCGTTGGAACATTGTGGCGTGGTTTAGGGTTAGCGTTTTCCTTCCTCTCGACCTCTCTCTCGCGTATATCAATTGAAGGAGTCGGCTGGGTTCGGTTTTATCCTACTGTAATGTAATGAGGGGTTTGCTCGACTGGGCCAACAAAGGGGTGCTATATTCTTTGCTGGGCTGAGCTTTGCTGCTATTTTTTCTTTTTCTTTTAATTGCTTTGGTTTTTTTTATTTTATTTATATTATATATCCCTTATATATATATCTATATTTATTCTTATATAATAATCTCCATAAAACCTCAATAATAATTTATTCCTAGTGTAGGGTCTACCTATATAAATATGAACACATATATTATAACATTTATTTGACAATAATAATATTACCAATAATAGTAAAATAATATTATATAATAATAACATCGACAACATTAAGAATAATAATATCCTAATAACAACTGAAATTAAACAAATAATGGATATAATAGTTTTTGTTGAACTTACCAAACACCCTTGATTTGGCTCTAGAAAATTGTACAGATATTCTAAAATGACAGTTATTATTAATAATACCTATATTCTATGTTTAAAAATATCTAGAAATATTTGTTAATTCCTAAATAGATACAAAACGTTTATATACACGTAACGTACGTCTACAAGGACGTCATTGGTCTCACTACATGCCTACTCGGCTTGAGCTTGGTTCAGGTCCAGTCCGATTGATTTGGTACAGTCGGGTCTTCTAAAAGTCAATAATCTAATTAATAGATATTTAAATCATCTATAGGGGTTAGGTCGCAACTTGACCTGGTTTTCCTTGTTATGACACACTTATGGCTCGGTCTTTCCTGCCATGGCTGAAACACTAGTCAAGGCACGTCACTGCACTATCCGTTCCACGATTTCTAGTCGTCTGGTACTTCAAAACTCAACCGTGGCTAAAGTCATCTACCGTAATAATTATCTAATTAATTATTTATAAAATTCTAAAAATCGTAATTCAAATAAAATAAATTTAAAATATATTAAAATTTCTGGAAGGGGGATTACATGGGCCCTCCAGTGAATTTTTTCTTCAATATATTATTATACTTCAGAAAAATTTTGAAGACGTTGTCTCTGAATCCCTTTATAATTGTGTCCCCCAGTGAATTATAATCCTGGATCCGTTAGTGCCCGTATCTGAGTCCTAGTCGCTAGGCGAAGGATAGCTCTTAAGGAAAATTCCTAAAAAATATGTGACAAAACCCAATATTTCTTGGAGGATTTAAACCTTGTCCTCTAGTAAGATATCACACCATACCAACCACATGGACTACAACTCCTCATGTGTGTAAGAAAATAAAAGAAAATTATTATATTAAAATATTTACTTGGAGTTTTCCATATGGATGACGTAAAACCAATCTCTAGAGAGTAATTTCAAATAAACTCCAACAATCTTTCACATATTTTAATATATAAGCTGAGCGTTCCCTACTGACCAACAGTATGATACAAAATGTAAGCATTGAATTCATTACCATAACTGTTTGTAACGCCCTAGTCCCAAAATATGTAGGACTATGAGATGTATACATGCCAGCTACATATCGAGAGGACTCCAACACAGCTCGAATGCGTATAAGTTGTCTGGTTTTCAAAATCAATCTATCATTCAACTAATATCTATCTCAATCCATTAAAGATAACTCTTGTATAAACCAAATATATTAATGATGGTCAGGCATTAACATGTTGGTTCCTACAAGTAACAGAAAAAGACAATACGTAATAAAGTGGACCAGACTCTATTACAATTATCTTGAACAAGATTCTGAAGAAGAAATAAGCTTGCGAAACTAGGCTATACAGCAGCATGATCGAAGTAAAATAAAATATGAAATTGGACAAATATGAAAAGATATGAACTAAATATATACCTGAAATCCCGAAGAAACAAACACCAGTCCTCCAATGCATTCTACATCGATAACTTCAACTAATACCTGGAGAGGTCACCAGGTCCTCAGGGGACTAGCAAGACACATAATATACATGCCTACTGTACAGTAAATAACATGCAAGAAAAATAGAAAAAATGACTTCTAGATCAAGAAAAGAATATATGGAAGACTCTATAATCATGATATGTCAAATGAAAAGCAATACTATGTATGACTACAAATGAATCGAATGACCATTGCCCTGCCGTGGTACTCCCTGTCCTATATAGCTAGTAGCCCTGTCGTGGTACTCCCTAACTATAGTTTGTCTCTATCGTAGCCCTGTCATGGGTCTCCCGAGTCGAGAGTGGTCAAGTAGCCAATCCTAGTATCGGTAGAGGGTCAAGTCAAGGTAATATGTGATCAAGTCAAGTCAAGACGCTCAAGTACATAACGCTATTGAAGTCATGTGTGAAAATATAACTAAAGATGAAAGAAAAAGATAAAAGGTAAGAGACATAAAAATAAATCAGGACAAGACAGCAAGTATGGAATAAGCAAGAAAGAATAATAAGAACAGGCATGTAAATACTGTAAAGTTCGACATGGTGTATTTGCCTGGTAGTAGCACGTAGAACCAACAATATCTAATCAATCAATGAGCCACCAAAAGTCCAACTCTTGCAAACGACTCTGGATGTTGAAACAGACATCACTAATATATTTGTCATAAAAGAAATGTCTAAGTTTGCCTGCCCAAAAGTCCAATTTTGAACACAGGGGTAAAATGGTAATTTTAGGTTAAAACAATATCTATCATTGGACTCACTTTGCACCAAAAAGTGTGCTAACATTTACGGTCTCTAAAATCATCAAACTATATATTTATGGGTCTAATTTAACGATACGAACTCAACCGTATGTCCAAAATTAGACTCCGGTAAGTCGTGCACAAATTCGCCCATTGGATCGGGTAGTGGGCCCGCCAAAATAGCGTTTGGTCGACCTTCTCAGAATCGGACCAAACTTGACTCATAGGACCAGAAAAATGACACGTTCTTGTTGGTACAAGTTTCATCTCGAGATGACAAACATGTACGAAGTAATTGTCTATTTTGTAAAGAGGTCGATACGAGGATTTTCGACGGATACGGATTGATTCCGACGTGCACACACGTCCAAATCAACTTCCTCAAAAGCCCACACATCCGGGTATACCATAGCATCTTTTGATGCAATTGGTATTCGATAGAGTGGTCCGGTTTGGTGGGACGTGCCCCGTATCGGTGCTTTTAGAGGTTTAAAAAACTGGTTTTTCACCGTTTTAGAACTAATTTAAAATAGTAAATAATTAACAAGAATAAAAAGTAAAAACTAGGTTTCGCTCTCGTCTAGGTTGTCTATAAGTCCCTTTAGTTAAATTTTAGAAATTACCAACATACAAACAGATTTCTGCCTTTCTAACAGGGTACTAAGGATAGTTTTTCCACTGTTCGTTATCAATTATTTCTATTTTCCCTTGTTTTTGATTCAATTTCTAGAAGATTCTTAACCATTTTAATTTAAAGTTATCTAATAGAATTGAAGGGGTATATGTTGTGGGCTTACCTGCAAAACTAGCTCAGCGATTAGTCGCGCGAGGAGGCGGAGAACACGCCGCAAAGTTGGGCGCCAACACATTGTTACTGTTGCTGGTGCTTGTTGTTGTGCGCACACTTTCGGCCGCGTCTGCCGGCGGCCGACGGCGAGGCAGGCGGCGGCGCAGGTGGCTGGACGGGTTTATAAGGTCGAGGTTGGCCATGGGTTTGAGAATCTGATGTAGTTTTGCGGAACAAAACAGAGTCTCGATATTTTATACTAGGTTTTCTTTCTTTTCCTTTTTTTTCCTTGTTTTGAATAAAATCTTGTTTGATTTAAAACTAAATTTGATTGGGTTTTGGATTGGATTGAGTTTGCAAAAACAAAAACGATGTTATTCCAAACTTGAAAAAAGAGTACAAAGTACAATGAATTTTGGGGAAGTACAACTTTAGGAATCTGATCAGAAGACGATCACTTTATCTTAGACGATGAACTTGAAGACTGTAGCCTTTGGAGAATGTAGCGACACTTTGACAAGAGTTCTTGATTTCTGTGCCTATGTATCTGATCACTTTACAATGATTGGAAACTTATTTATAGAGTTCTTGAAATAATATTTTAGCAGTTATTCTGATTGTGTGCGAGGCTGGATTGCGCCACATTGAGTTGCACCAACCTTCTGTTGTGCCAACTTTCATTCAGTGTTAAGTCGTGTACTAACTGTATTTAGACGCGTGGCATCAAGTGATTGAGATACGCGTGGTCGTGTACAGGAGAGTAGACACGTCTTGAGAGATTAGTGGCATATGCGCCACGTCATCCTGCTTTAGAATGTAAGTTGTCTCAACTTCATCAGGTTGTGCAAATTTCAGTCAACGAGTCAAACTGCGCTTGATTTGGGCTGCGCCTACACACGTGGCAGCCTCTGAGCAAAAGTCATTCAGGTTGCGCCTAGGCACAACTAAGGATTTTGTTTAGATTGTGCCTGGGCACAACTCACGAAGTGTACAGAACAGCTGTCCACCAACTTCCCTTGAGCAGCATAATTTACGGGATTCGAAGAGATTTTTGTGAGACCCGTCTCACTGTATCGATAATTTATACGGATACGTGTTTATTTGAGCCGTATTTCGTATTTATCGATTTGCGTGATATTTTAAAATTTTCCTAAGTGTAGGATTTTCATGACTTGGTTTAACTTGGATTTGGTTTTATTTGGTTCGGTTCCACTTTGACTTGGTTTGGTTTGGTTTAAAGTTTGGTTTCTCATGGAATGAGGTGTATGGTTAGGATTGAGTGGAGAGGGAGTGGTGGAGATTGCTTGGCTTGTTATAAGCCACCTACCACTCTCTCCTCCATTATTTTCATTTCATCTTCATCTTCTTCCTCCAGCCCAAGGCAAGTACACCTTGCCGAATTGGACGATCTTAATTTCGTTTGTTCCATTCACTTCTTGTTATATTCTAAGCTTGTTTAGAACTTGGAGTTTTCCATTTTGAGGGTTCGATTGTTGTAGATCTAGCTTTGAAGTAATTTTAGTTTTCATGGGTTTTGATCTATTTAATCTTGTTATTTCCGAGTTTTTATGGTTCTATGTTGTAGAGCATTCATTCTGCCCTATTTTGACCTATGGAAGTTCGGATTTGGGCTCCGGATGATGGAGTTATGGAGCTTGAGAATTTGGCTCTCATGGTGTTCTTCTTCTCGGAACTTTTGGAGAAGAAGAACAGTACTTGACTTGATCGCATGAACATTTCATGCGGCAAGTGTTCTCCCAGCCGCATGGACTTTTCCCCACTTAGTCGCATATGCGCCTTGCCTCTCCTGGCCGCATGAACTTGTACTCCTTAGTCGCATGAGCTCTTGAACTGACCTGGCCGCATGAGCTCCTAACTGAGCCGTATGCACCCCCTTCATATCCTGGCCGCATAGGCGTATAACCTGTCTGGCCGCATAAGGCCTTGCTTCCGAGCCGCATATGCATCAGCACCCTTGGCCGCATGAGGCTGTGTCCATTATCAGCCGCATATGCACCCTTCACACCCAGCCGTATAAGCAGCCACGTTGACCCTGGCGTATGGGCTTCTACTAAGCCGCATGCCTCCTTCTATACCCAGCCGTATGATACTACACTTCCAGCCGCATGGACCCGAACTCCTTCTTAGCCGCATGGGCTTTTCCCTTACCAGCCGCATGCGCCTGACCCCATCCAGCCGTATGGACTGTTCTCCTCCCAGCCAGTAGTGATCACTTCTTGGCCGCATATGCCTGAGCCGCATGACTTTCAATAGCCCTGTGTACTATTATTATCATTATTTGCCCACGTTTTGTAACTCTTTATTGTGTATTTTTACGCCCATTTTATATCCTTACGCTTTTGTCCTGAATTTGATAAATCACGATTTGATTGACATGATTAAAATGACAATTGTACATGACATGGTGTGGCAAGGAACTAGCATGACTTGATAGTGACCCTGAGCCGCAGGGCTCTTTTGTGCCTTGTCCAACTATTTAATTATTGTATTATTATTTCTCTATTGTTATTTGATCTTAATGATGACTTGTGCCTTGTAACCTCAGCATAACTTGAGTCTCCTGATTGAATGCTTGCACATATTATCCGGCACATGTACCCTAAATACGATAGTGACCCGTAGTGGTACACTCCTGATTAATGACCTGACATGACCTGACAGTGACCCGTAGTGGTGCACTCTTGACCAGTAACCTGACATGACATGATAGTGGCCCGCCGTGGCGCACTCTTGACATGATAAACCTGACATGATACTCCTTGAAATGCTGTTGCGACGGCTAACCTGACCTGACCTGTATAAATGACCTGGACACCGTGGACGATTGTGCTTGTACAAAAAACCCGTCATGTCTTGCATCATGTCTAGGACATGAATCCCTGGTTTCCCACGGTCAGGATTCATACTGAATATGGCTAGGATTAATGACTAGATTGATCAAATAATAGAGAATTTCCCAGTTACCTGTTGCCCCTTTGGTCCCGGCCTTATATATATATACATGGGATTTGTTGCTATCCGTCGAGATGAGCGCACTTCCAGCCCGTCGTCGAGTGTGGTACCTTAGGACACATGTATCTTACTACAGTGTGTCTGCTATATCATGCTATCTTTCCTTTTTTTTGCTGGGATCACTCAGGTAGTAACAAATAGGTAACCGGACTTAGAATTCTCGCTGCATCTTGTTAGTAACTATGCTTGTGATAACCCTAGCTAGTTAATGTAGAAAGCCGTAGGCAATGATTGGCCGTGATTAATTGGATGGAGTCTAGTCCAGTATAGTATTGTCTAGAAGTGATTGATTGCAAGATTATACCAGAATGATTGAATGATTGTCACTCCAGATTTTACTATAATAATTATACTTTATTGTCACTCTAGCATATTGTACTCTTCATTGTCACTTTATCATGATACTCTCTCATCTCCACCTTAATGATTGTCACCTTTAGCAATAAATGATCAGAGACTAAGTCCTGTTCAGCGAAGGGTTACAATCCTGGTCCTTGTTTGGTTTAAGGGTTGTAACCTGGCTTCCGGAACCGTACCTTCGTCCTCTCTTCGTATATTGCCCAGTTCTATTTATTTAACATGTTCTCCAGTTTACCTTATGTCAAATGATGATTTACTTACCGTCTCTCTATGGTCGAGATGAGTGCATTGGTACCGCACAAATTCTCGATCCTCCCTTACTTATTGCTTTCTCTCCCTGTTATTTGCTAATGATTGCTGGTTTTAAGTTCATAGTTCGACCTCCTTTGTGGTACTTGCTATTTGGGGTCTGACCCCACTGGTTTTGCATGGCCAGGTTCTGATAGAAGAGCCCGAAGGATCTACCGCACCATATACTCGACGGTGACCAGACGGAGCACCAGAGTGCCTCAGTGGGTTTCTTTTTCATTCTTCCACTGATATGCAAATTCTCCTCTTGTAACGTTTATCCCCGAGCACGTGTTTAGCTCGTATTTTGGTATTTTCCTTAATATTGTAGCCCACGGGCATAAACATGATATGTGTATTCTAGACTATAGCTAGTCCTTATCATGTACGACTAATACTCTAGCTAGTCATCAGTTCTGTGGTACTAGCTTCATGATCAGTCATGTATATATATGGTTCGGGACGCCTTACTATTGTATGTATGTATGATCGTACTCCTTGCTCTTGTATAAATGTCTGTGATTGAGATACCTAGGATTGTTAAACCTTAGGATTGACTGATGGCTTGTAGAGTAACTCCCATGTCTTGACAGCTTATACGTGATTTTAAAGTATTAAGGTACTTTGGAATGGCATAGCTGGCTATGTCTGCCCCCGCTCTCCGGTATTCTGGTTCTGGGGCGTGACATGGTTTTAGTGGTGGCCCATGCAGGTCTCGATTTTCAGATTTGTGGGGGTTACCATGTTTAGATATCTCAATCACGATTATCCTTATTGATCTCCTTCGGATTATTCTCTACCGCTGATACTTGACTTGATATCTGTTTTGATCATTGATCATTCCTGTTCCCATGATTTGATCTTGTGTCCTTCAACTTTCAAGGGCACTGTTCTTGATCCTTCTGATTATCTTGTTCGTGTTTTGCCGAGGGCAGCTCAGCATTCTTCAGCCAGGCCAGTTATGGAGGATCAGTCTCAGCATGCAGGCAGAGATGTCAGTCTATCCCAATCAGCCAGTCGCTTCTGTCTTTGTATCTTGAGACAGGTGATAAGTTCATGCATCTGTTTTAACTACGATGATACGTCCTGGGTAGAGTTATGTCTTGAACTAAGTCATTGGTACCGACTTACCTTGAGGCTTGACTTTTATCCATTTTTGGGGAGTCAGCTTAGGCCAGCGAGGACGTTGGTTTCTATACAACTGTCTCAGGAGACATATTGATCCATATGTCTCCAGTCCTTCTTGATCATGATTGTATTTGTTCTTGTGCATTTATTTACTGCTTACGTATTTATTTATATTACTGATTGTTTTACTTTACTTATAGGCCATGCTTGATTTATTGAGATTGTTGAGTTTCTTGGAGCTTTGTTTTGTTATCTTGCTCGACTAGCCTCAGGAAATTCCGAGGACGGAATTTTTCTAAGGTGTGGAGAGTTGTGAGACCCGTCTCACTGTATCGGTAATTTATACGGATACGTGTTATTTGAGCCGTATTTCGTATTTATCGATTTGCGTGATATTTTAAAATTTTCCTAAGTATAGGATTTTCATAACTTGGTTTAACTTGGATTTGGTTTTATTTGGTTCGGTTCCACTTTGACTTGGTTTGGTTTGGTTTAAAGTTTGGTTTCTCATGGGATGAGGTGTATGGTTAGGATTGAGTGGAGAGGGATGAGTGGTGGAGATTGCTTGGGCTTGTTATATAAGCCACCTACCACTCTCTCTCTCTATTATTTTTATTTCATCTTCATCTTCTTCCTCCAGCCCAAGGCAAGTACACCTTGCCGAATGTTGGACAATCTTAATTTCGTTTGTTCCATTCTCTTTCTTGTTATATTCTAAGCTTGTTTAGAACTTGGAGTTTTCCATTTTGAGGGTTCGATTGTTGTAGATCTAGCTTTGAAGTAATTTTAGTTTTCATGGGTTTGATCTATTTAATCTTGTTATTTCCGAGTTTTGATGGTTCTATGTTGTAGAGCATTTCATTCTGCCCCATTTTGACCTATGGAAGTTCGGATTTGGGCTCCGGATGATGGAGTTATGGAGCTTGAGAATTTAGCTCTCATGGTGTTCTTCTTCTCGGAACTTTTGGAGAAGAAGAACAGTACTTGACTTGACCGCATGAACATTTCATGCGGCAAGTGTTCTCCCAGCCGCATGGACTTTTCCCCACTTAGCCGCATATGCGCCCTTGCCTCTCCTGGCCGCATGAACTTGTACTCCTTAGTCGCATGAGCTCTTGAACTGACCTGGCCGCATGAGCTCCTAACTGAGCCGCATGTACCCCCTTCATATCCTGGTCGCATAGGCGTATAACCTGTCTGGCCGCATAAGGCCTTGCTCCCGAGCCGCATATGCATTAGCACCCTTGGCCGCATGAGGCTGAGTCCATTATCAGCCGCATATGCACCCTTCACACCCAGCCGCATAAGCAGCCACGTTGACCCTGGCGTATGGGCTTCTACTAAGCCGCATGCGCCTCCTTCTTTACCCAGCCGTATGATACTACACTTCCCAGCCGCATGGACCCGAACTCCTTCTTAGCCGCATGGGCTTTTCCCTTACCAGCCGCATGCGCCTGACCCCATCCAGCCGCATGGACTGTTCTCCTCCCAGCCACATGTGATCACTTCTTGGCCGCATATGCCTGAGCCGCATGACTTTCCAATAGCCCTGTGTACTATTAATTATCATTATTTGCCCACGTTTTGTAACTCTTTATTGTGTATTTTTACGCCCATTTTATATCCTTACGCCTTTTGTCCTGAATTTGATAAATCACGATTTGATTGACATGATTAAAATGACAATTGTACATGACATGGTGTGGCAAGGAACTAGCATGACTTGATAGTGACCCTGAGCCGCAGGGCTCTTTCCTGTGCCTTGTCCAACTATTTAATTATTGTTATTATTATTTCTCTATTGTTATTTGATCTTAATGATGACTTGTGCCTTGTAACCTCAGCATAACTTGAGTCTCCTGATTGAATGCTTGCACTATATTGTCCGGCACATGTACCCTAAATACGATAGTGACCCATAGTGGTACACTTCTGATTAATGACCTAACATGACCTGACAGTGACCCGTAGTGGTACACTCTTGACCAGTAACCTGACATGACATGATAGTGGCCCGCCGTGGCGCACTCTTGACATGATAAACCTGACATGATACTTCTTGAAATGCTGTTGCGACGGCTAACCTGACCTGACCTGTATAAATGACCTGGACACCGTGGACGATTGTGTTTGTACAAATAAACCCGTCATGTCTTGCATCATGTCTAGGACATGAATCCCTGGTTTCCCACGGTCAGGAATTCATACTGAATATGGCTAGGATTAATGACTAGATTGATCAAATAGTTCATGGAGAATTTCCCAGTTACCTGTTGCCCCTTTGGTCCCGGCCTTATATATATATATACATGGGATTTGTTGCTATCCGCCGAGATGAGCGCACTTCCAGCCCGCCGTCGAGTGTGGTACCTTAGGACACATGTATCTTACTACAGTGTGTCTGCTATATCATGCTATCTTTTCCTTTTTTTGCTGGAATCACTCAGATAGTAACAAACAGGTAACCGGACTTGGAATTCTCGCTGCATCTTGTTCGTAACTATGCTTGTGATAACCCTAGCTAGTTAATGTAGAAAGCCGTAGGCAATGATTGGCCGTGATTAATTGGATGGAGTCTAGTCCAGTATAGTATTGTCTAGAAGTGATTGATTGCAAGATTGTACCAGAATGATTGAATGATTGTCACTCCAGATTGTTACTATAATAATTATACTTTATTGTCACTCTAGCATATTGTACTCTTCATTGTCACTTTTATCATGATACTCTCTCATCTCCACCTTAATGATTGTCACCTTTAGCAATAAATGATCAGAGACTAAGTCCTGTTCAGGCGAAGGGTTACAATCCTGGTCCTTGTTTGGTTTAAGGGTTGTAACCTGGCTTCCGGAATCGTACCTTCGTCCTCTCTTCGTATATTGCCCAGTTCTATTTATTTAACATGTTCTCCAGTTTACCTTATGTCAAATAATGATTTACTTACTGTCTCTCTATGGTCGAAATGAGTGCATTGGTACCGCACGAATTCTCGATCCTCCCTTACTTATTGCTTTCTCTCCCTGTTGTTTGCTAATGATTGCTGGTTTTAAGTTCATAGTTCGGCCTCCTTTGTGGTACTTGCTATTTGGGGTCTGACCCCACTGGTTTTACATGGCCAGGTTCTGATAGAAGAGCCCGAAGGATCTACCGCACCATATACTCGATGGTGACCAGACGGAGCACCAGAGTGCCTCAGTGGGTTTTTTTTTTCATTCTCCCACTGATATGCAAATTCTCCTCTTGTAACGTTTATCCCCGAGCACGTATTTAGCTCGTATTTTGGTATTTTCCTTAATATTGTAGCCCATGGGCATAAACATGATATGTGTATTCTAGACTATAGCTAGTCCTTATCATGTACGACTAATACTCTAGCTAGTCATCAGTTCTGTGGTACTAGCTTCATGATCAGTCATGTATATATATGGTTCGGGACGCCTTACTATTGTATGTATGATGATCGTACTCCTTGCTCTTGTATAAATGCCTGTGATTGAGATACCTAGGATTGTTAAACCTTAGGATTGACTGATGGCTTGTAGAGTAACCCCCATGTCTTGACAGCTTATACGTAATTTCAAAGTATTAAGGTACTTTGGAATGGCATAGCTGGCTATGTCTGTCCCCGCTCTCCGGTATTCTGGTTCTGGGGCGTGACATGGTTTTAGTGGTGGCCCATGCAGGTCTCAATTTTCAGATTTGTGGGGGTTACCATGTTTAGATATCTCAATCACGATTATCCTTATTGATCTCCTTCGGATTATTCTCTACCGCTGATACTTGACTTGATATCTGTTTTGATCATTGATCATTTCTGTTCCCATGATTTGATCTTGTGTCCTTCAACTTTCAAGGGCACTGTTCTTGATCCTTCTGATTATCTTGTTCGTGTTTTGCCGAGGGCAGCTCAGCATTCTTCAGCCAGGCCAGTTATGGAGGATCAGTCTCAGCATGCAGGCAGAGATGTCAGTCTATTCCAATCAGCCAGTCGCTTCTGTCTTTGTATCTTGAGACAGGTGATAAGTTCATGCATCTGTTTTAACTACGATGACACGTCCTGGGTAGAGTTATGTCTTGAACTAAGTCATTGGTACCGACTTACCTTGAGGCTTGACTTTTATCCATTTTTGGGAGTCAGCTTAGGCCAGCGAGGACGTTGGTTTCTATACAACTGTCTCAGGAGACATATTGATCCATATGTCTCCAGTCCTTCTTGATCATGATTGTATTTGTTCTTGTGCATTTATTTACTGCTTACGTATTTATTTATATTACTGATTGTTTTACTTTACTTATAGGCCATGCTTGATTTATTGAGATTGTTGAGTTTCTTGGAGCTTTGTTTTGTTATCTTGCTCGACTAGCCTCAGGAAATTCCGAGGACGGAATTTTTCTAAGGTGTGGAGAGTTGTGAGACCCGTCTCACTGTATCGGTAATTTATACGGATACGTGTTTATTTGAGCCGTATTTCGTATTTATCGATTTGCGTGATATTTTAAAATTTTCCTAAGTGTAGGATTTTCATGACTTGGTTTAACTTGGATTTGGTTTATTTGGTTCGGTTCCACTTTGACTTGGTTTGGTTTGGTTTAAAGTTTGGTTTCTCATGGGATGAGGTGTATGGTTAGGATTGAGTGGAGAGGGATGAGTGGTGGAGATTGCTTGGACTTGTTATAATAGCCACCTACCACTCTCTCTCTCCATTATTTTCATTTCATCTTCATCTTCTTCCTCCAGCCCAAGGCAAGTACACCTTGCCGAATGTTGGACAATCTTAATTTCGTTTGTTCCATTCTCTTTCTTGTTATATTCTAAGCTTGTTTAGAACTTGGAGTTTTCCATTTTGAGGGTTCGATTGTTGTAGATCTAGCTATGAAGTAATTTTAGTTTTCATGGGTTTGATCTATTTAATCTTGTTATTTCCGAGTTTTGATGGTTCTATGTTGTAGAGCATTTCATTCTGCCCCATTTTGACCTATGGAAGTTCGGATTTGGGCTCCGGATGATGGAGTTATGGAGCTTGAGAATTTGGCTCTAATGGTGTTCTTCTTCTCGGAACTTTTGGAGAAGAAGAACAGTACTTGACTTGACCGCATGAACATTTCATGCGGCAAGTGTTCTCCCAGCCGCATGGACTTTTCCCCACTTAGCCGCATATGCGCCCTTGCCTCTCCTGGCCGCATGAACTTGTACTCCTTAGTCGCATGAGCTCTTGAACTGACCTGGCCGTATGAGCTCCTAACTGAGCCGCATGCACCCCCTTCATATCCTGGCCGCATAGGCGTATAACCTGTCTGGCCGCATAAGACCTTTCTCCCGAGCCGCATATGCATCAGCACCCTTGGCCGCATGAGGTTGAGTCCATTATCAGCCGCATATGCACCCTTCACACCCAGCCGCATAAGCAGCCACGTTGACCCTACCGCATGGGCTTCTACTAAGCCGCATGCGCCTCCTTCTATACCCAGCCGCATGATACTACACTTCCCAGCCGCATGGACCCGAACTCCTTCTTAGCCGCATGGGCTTTTCCCTTACCAGCCGCATGCGCCTGACCCCATCCTGCCGCATGGGCTGTTCTCCTCCCAGCCGCATGTGATCACTTCTTGGCCGCATATGCCTGAGCCGCATGACTTTCCAATAGTCCTGTGTACTATTAATTACATTATTTGCCCATGTTTTGTAACTCTTTATTGTATATTTTTACGCCCATTTTATATCCTTATGCCTTTTGTCCTGAATTTGATAAATCACGATTTGATTGACATGATTGAAATGACAATTGTACATGACATGGTGTGGCAAGGAACTAGCATGACTTGATAGTGACCCTGAGCCGCAGGGCTTTTTCCTGTGCCTTGTCCAGCTATTTAATTATTGTTATTATTATTTCTCTATTGTTATTTGATCTTAATGATGACTTGTGCCTTGTAACCTCAGCATAACTTAAGTCTCCTGATTGAATGCTTGCACTATATTGTCCGACACATGTACCCTAAACACGACAGTGACCCGTAGTGGTGCACTCCTGATTAATGACCTGACATGACCTGACAGTGACCCGTAGTGGTGCACTCTTGACCAGTAACATGACATGACATGATAGTGGCCCACCGTGGCGCACTCTTGACATGATAAACCTAACATGATACTCCTTGAAATGCTGTTGCGACGGCTAACCTGACCTGACCTGTATAAATGACCTGGACACCGTGGGCGATTGTGCTTGTACAAATGAACCCGTCATGTCTTGCATCATGTCTAGGACATGAATTCCTGGTTTCCCACGGTCAGGGATTCATACTGAATATAGCTAGGATTAATGACTAGATTGATGAAATAGTTCATGGAGAATTTCCCAGTTACCTGTTGCCCCTTTGGTCCCGGCCTTATATATATATACATGGGATTTGTTGCTATCCGTCGAGATGAGCGCACTTCCAGCCCGCCGTCGAGTGTGGTACCTTAGGACACATGTATCTTACTACAGTGTGTCTGCTATATCATGCTATCTTTTCCTTTTTTTGCTGGGATCACTCAGGTAGTAACAAACAGGTAACCGGACTTGGAATTCTCGCTGCATCTTGTTAGTAACTAGGCTTGTGATAACCCTAGCTAGTTAATGTAGAAAGCCGTAGGCAATGATTGGCCGTGACTGATTGGATGCAGTCTAGTCCAGTATAGTATTGTCTAGAAGTGATTGATTGCAAGATTGTACCAGAATGATTGAATGATTGTCACTCCAGATTGTTACTATAATGATTATACTTTATTATCACTCTAGCATATTGTACTCTTCATTGTCACTTTTATCATGATACTCTCTCATCTCCACTTTAATGATTGTCACCTTTAGCAATAAATGATCAAAGACTAAGTCCTGTTCAGGCGAAGGGTTACAATCCTGGTCCTTGTTTGGTTTAAGGGTTGTAACCTGGCTTCCGGAACCGTACCTTCGTCCTCTCTTCGTATATTGCCCAGTTCTATTTATTTAACATGTTCTCCAGTTTACCTTATGTCAAATGATGATTTACTTACTGTCTCTCTATGGTCGAGATGAGTGCATTGGTATTATTGCTTTCTCTCCCTGTTGTTTGCTAATGATTGTTGGTTTTAATTTCATAGTTCGGCATCCTTTGCGGTACTTGCTATTTGGGGTCTGACCCCACTGGTTTTGCATGGCCAGGTTCTGATAGAAGAGCCCGAAGGATCTACCGCACCATCTACTCGACAGTGACCAGACGGAGCACCAGAGTGCCTCAGTGGGTTTCTTTTTCATTCTCCCACTGATATGTAAATTCTCCACTTGTAACGTTTATCCCCGAGCACGTGTTTAGCTCGTGTTTTGGTATTTTCCTTGATATTGTAGCCTACGGGCATAAACATGATATGTGTATTCTAGACTATAGCTAGTCCTTATCATGTACGACTAATACTCTAGCTAGTCATCAGTTCTGTGGTACTAGCTTCATGATCAGTCATGTATATATATGGTTCGGGACGCCTTACTATTGTATGTATGATGATCGTACTCCTTGCTCTTGTATAATTGCCTGTGATTGAGATACCTAGGATTGTTAAACCTTAGGATTGACTGATGGCTTGTAGAGTAACCCCCATGTCTTGACAGCTTATACGTGATTTCAAAGTATTAACGTACTTTGGAATGGCGTAGCTGGCTATGTCTGCCCCCGCTCTCCGGTATTCTGGTTCTGGGGCGTGACAATTTTCCTCGTTCACTGTGGTGTCAGTCGTCAGTGTTGTCAGGTAATGATGGCTATTAAGTTTCAGATGCCACATAGATTTTGGCACAACTAGTCTGGGCGCAGTCTGAGATGTGGCGCAACCTGATCAGTGGCACAACTTGTTCTTTGAGCTTTATATCAGTGGCGCAACCTAATCTTTGTGGCGCAACTTGATCACTGACTAGTATTTTCAGGGCACAACTTGATTTTTAGGCTCTACAAGACCCCCTTCAAAGTTTTCAAAACTTAAAAAATGTTTCAAAGTTTTGAAATAATTGGAATTTAGAAAAGTTTTGACTGATTCAAGTTGCGCCGGTCAACAACCGGTCATCACAATTAAATTTCTTTCTCGAAAACACTTAACCTCCTCTTCATCTTCCCGAGATGATTTTCTGTTTTCAATGAAGAATACGAAGTGTCAATTTGTTGATATATATGTAGTAGTTGATCTTCGTGTTTTATTCTTCACTTCTGTTCTTCAATGGCCCCCGAAAAGAAAGAGATGGAGACAAATGCTGATACTACACTCAAGTCCCCTGAAGTGGGACAAGATGTTGCGCCTACAACTTATTTGTTGAAGACTGACCCGTCGCTGAGGGCGGTAAACTTTTTGGACTGTTTCTGTTTAAACCCGACAGTCTTCAATCGCTCGAGTGGCAGGCCATCCTTTGAAGAGCGCGGTGATTCGGAGGGTTTCCTCAATCTGATACGTCGCTCGGGGATCCGCAACATGCAAGAATTGGACGCCGCCCTTCGTCAGACCAATGAAGGCAAGGACAAGAAATAATGTTTTTAAGAAGAACAACTTTTGTTCTCTTTTCTAATGTCCTTGTTTGTAGGGGTCCACCCATCTTTATGCAATGAAATCTAAAATTTCTGATATTGTGTGGTTGTGACTTTAAATAATGCACGTAGATGCGTTCCTTCAGCTAATTCAAATGCTTACTGTTTAGTTGAAGGACACATGGCAGTCATCACATGGCTCCCATCACCTATTGTTCAGTTCTTTTCCAAAAATAGGCTCCTAAAATGATGCGCCTGTTTCATTTTTAACCCCTTTAAAAGGACATCCAGAAACGAAAGAGTCATTCATACTTTCTCAAAACAAATGATTTCTCATAATGTTTCACTTGTGCCACTTCGTCCTGATGTTATTTGCCTGCATGTTGTGTCTTCAAAAATCGGTAAGTCTCGACGAAGCATCAATGGTATGAATATTCTCCTGTCATACCACTTTTGGAGACAAGTGTTGATCCACATGTTGTAGACACTGTTAATATGTGCTAACTATTCCTGAAAATAGGCGCATATTGTAGTCCAATATTTAGCTCCGATCAAGGGCGCGTATTGCTGAATGCACTTGTTTGATCAGTACGTAGTGCTGATGTACGCTTGTTTGATTAGTGCGCAGTGCTGATGTGCGCCTGTTGGTAGGCGCACAGCACTGATGTGCGCCTGTTGGTAGGCGCATACTGTTGGTTTGCACCTGTTGATAGGTGCACATTTCCGATATGCGCCTGTTGATAGGCACATAATGATGATAGATTCTGCTAACTTCTTCTGTTTTATTAATATTTGCAGGGACTTGGTTAGCAAGCTTCTTCAGAACTGGCGTTGGTGATTTGGATGTTGCAGAGGGCATTCTTCTGACACTCACATCAGACAGCTCATGCAATTTTAACACTCAAATCAAACAGCTCAGGACTCTTCATGTTCAATAAGGGTCTTCCTCAGATGGTAGGAAGAGCCTATACACATGAGAGTTGGATGGTGAAGACGCAGAACTAGGAATTGTATCACAAGGGTGATCTCGTTCCTAGTTTCCCTGGCGGGCCGTCTTCTCTCCACCAGTTGTATTGACAGCAGCTCATCTTTGGGCTGCTGCACTCTGGGGTTCTCCTCTCGTCTTTCTGAGAGAGAAGACCAGAGTTAGTTCCATTGTCTGGCTCGTTGCTTCAGGCCGAGACGACAAGGAATTGCCACCAACAAATAAGAAGATCCAAAGATGTAATAGACCTTCATTATCAATGGAAATATCCAAAGATGTAATAGACCTTCATTTAGAATGAAAATTCGAGATATAGTAGATTTTCATCAAGATATATCTATGCTTTTAAAGAAGAAATAAAGAAATAATTGTCTCATTATTCTCCTTTTTTATAATTCAATTTTGATATGCTGACATAGATGACAGAATCCAGAGAGTATGAATGTGGCAAGTTGTCGACGTGAATATTTAGAATTCAGGGGCGTGAGAGACATGAATTCTCATCGAATGAATGAGTGATCAGTCACTTCAATTTTCGAAGAAGAGACGTTGAATGAATGAATGGTCGTTCAAAATCTCAAGGAAAAGAATAAATGAGTGAATAGTCACGCCAGTTTTAGAGAAGGGACAATGAGTGGTCAGTTATAAATGGATGAACAGTTACACTTCTTTCCAAAAGTTGCATCAGTTCTCGAGGCTGATTATCTATTTGTTTTGCCTATAAATAGAACAAAACTTTTATAGATATTGTCAATCTCTTTCCCTTCTGTACGAAAATGTCGTCCAAAGATGTACTTGCTCCGAAGATCGAAGAAGAGACTGAGACGCCCCCTGTTGAGCCTTCCGTGCCTTCTCGAAAAGAAAGGGGTGAAGGTTCAACTGTTCCTCCTGCACCAGGACAGGATTTGATCTCCAAGTTTGTGGAGCCTGGGAAGACTGCCGAAGAAGAGGCATTGAGGATGGCTGTTTATAAGTTTTTCGTGAGTTCAGACAAAGAGGCGTTTGAACAATTGGCAAATTATGTATTTAATCATGAAGGATCGGGGCCCCTCCCCGTCTTTAATGTCATGTCATTCCATTCTACCTTCGAATAAAATAAACTTTTTTATATACATCATGCCTTTGGAATATTTTGCTTTTATACATAATATTTCTTGAGAAATTTGTCATTGATCGGCATCATAGCAACTCTGCCATCCATATCTGTTAATTGATAGGCTCCATTAGAGAAGACTTTATTTACCACATACGGTCCTTCCCATTTTGCCTCGAACTTGCCTTTGCTCATATGTGTCATAGTCATCGGACGTCTGACTGTAAGAACCAACTCGCCTTCTTGAAATGTTCTCACTCTGACTTTGCGATTGAAAGCTTTTGAGATCTGGGCTTGATAAAGTTCAACGTGTTGTTGAGCCAGTAACCTTTTTTCGTCGAGCACCTCCAATTCTTGAAGCCGAAGACGATCATTGTTCTCTGTAGTAAGTTACTTAGCAATAGCGATCCTCAATGATGGAATTTGAATTTCCAAGGGTAGGACAGCTTCACATCCATATACTAGAGAAAAAAGGTGTGCAACCTGTGGGATTACGGACAGTAGTGCGATATGCCCATAGATATTCTCCAAGTTTATCACTCCAATTACGTTTGTTAATAGAAACAAACTTTTTAAGGAGTTTGATAATGGTCTTATTAAATGCTTCAGCTAAGCCGTTAGCTGCAGGATTATAGGCCGTTGAGGCAATATTATTGATTCTGTTGTCATCACATAACCTATTAAACTTTTGGCTGATGAATTGCAGCCCATTATCATGGATGATTCGGCGAGGGACACCAAACCTGTATATCACATGATGTTTAATAAAGTTGATGACACTACTAGTTTTTACTTCAGCCAAAGGTATAGCTTCTGTCCACTTGGAGAAATAATCGATTATAGCCAAGATGAATCGATGTCCTTTAGAGGAAGGAGGATTTATAGGACCAATTATGTCCATGCCCCAAGCTTCGAAGGGCCATGAGGCAGCAGTTGGATGAAGAAATTTCGACGGTTGGTGAATAAAATCCGCATGAATTTGACATGCACGACATTTCTTTGCATAGTCAACAGCATCTGATACCATAGAGGGCCAATAGTAGCCCATACGTCGGATACGATCCTGTTGTTTAGGACCAGGCTGATGTGCTCCACAAACGCCATCATGAGCTTCGCACAATATCTATTTTGCTTCGTCACCAGCAAGACATCTTAAAAGCAATCCATATATCAAAAGTTCTTCGATAGAGGAATTTTAGTAGTATGATTGTAGTAGAATCAAAGTGATCGGCGATGAATACTTGTGGCTTCCTTAGGATCCTCTGGCAATATGTCATGTACTGCAAAATCAATGAAAGGGGCTCTCCAGTCTTCGTTAATGACATTGACTTCAATTAGATTGCTGAATTCAATGTTGTGGTTATTCTCAACACAAAATAGTTCTCTATTAGAGATAACAACCATTTGTTGTCTTTTGACTGGAACTGCCAACACGCAGCTAAGTTAGCTAAGGCATCTGGTTCTGTATTGTATGCACGGCGTACATGTTCGATAAAGAACCCTTTGAATGAGGAAGCTATCCTAGTTGCTCCTTCATGATAGGGCACCAAATCTTGATGTCGAACTTCATATATGCCTCTAACCTGATTGACAATCAACTTAGAATCACCATATACTTCGAGATATTCAATATCCAATTGTTTGGCCAATTGTAGTCCGATGAGCAAAGCATTGTATTCTGCTACATTGTTAGAGCATGATTCGTCTAAAGAGTAAGTCCTTTGAATAGCTAACCCATCTGGTGAAACGAGGATAATTCCCACTACAGCAATAAGAGTACCTCCTGGTCCAATTCTGGATGCTCCGTCAAAGAATAACCTCCAAGTAGGAAATTCTTCTGAAATCATATTTGATTCCAAAGTTTCGTCTGGAATCTTATCATAAAGTTTAGATATTTCAGGGACAGGATGAGCTGCTAAGAAGTCAGCAAGTGCTTGGCCTTTCACAGACTTTTGAGGAACATAAATCATATCGTATTGTGCTAATAATATGGCCCATGTGGCAAGCCTAGAATTGAGTGTACTTGGCTTGTCTTTAAGACTCGAAGAGGATTGACTCGGGATATGACATGAATAGTTTAGCCTATGATGTAATGTCTCGTCTTCTGCACAGCAAACATTAAGGCTAAACATTCCTTCTCCACCGGACTATAACGATGTTCAGTTCCAATCATTGTTCAGCTAAGATAGTAGACGGCCTGTTCATGACCTTCCTTGTTCTTTTGAGCTAGCAAAGCTCCCAATGAATGATCCATTGCCCGGATATACATTAAGAAAGGTATTCCTGAGATCGGTGGTACAAGAACTGGTGGGCTCATTAAATACTATTTTATGTCTTCAAATGCTCGTTGACATTCTTCCGTCCAAATGAAAGATACACCTTTCTTCATTAATTGAGTAAATGGTCTACAATGTCCAGATAAATTTGAAATGAACTGCCTGATGTACGCAAGTCGACCTTAGAATCCTCGTAGCTCTTTTAGGTTGCGTGGAGGACGCATCCCTTGAATGGCTTTGATCTTCTCGGGATCAACATGTATACCCTTAGAGGTAATGACGAAGCCGAGAAATTTACCACTAGAGACACCCAAGAAAGACTTGGTGGGATTCATTTTGAGTTGATACTGGCGCATTAGATTGAAAATAGTTTTTAAATCTTGAATGTGATCTTCTTTGAGACGACTTTTGACAACAATATTGTCAACATAGCATTCGACGGTCTTTTGCAGATGATCACGAAAGATAGTACTCATAGCCCGCTGGTAGATTGCACCTGCGTTCTTTAGACCAAACGGCATGACAGTATAACAATACACTCCCCGAGGAGTACGAAATGAAGTATATTTCTCATCTTCAGGATTCATCCGGATTTGATTATATCCAAAAAATCCATCCATGAAAGAAATTTGTTCGAATCCACGTGTATTGACGATCATGACATCAGTAATTGGGAGAGGGAATTCGTCTTTAGGGCAAGCATCATTGAGATCCCGAAAGTCTATGCAAACTCGAACCTTTCCGGTCTTCTTCAGGACTGGGACGACGTTGGCTACCCAGTCGGAATGTTGTTCTTCTCTAATAAAACCGCAAGCTATAAGCTTCTTAACTGCATCATCAATTGTATCCATCATTTCAGGCTTGAATCGTCGTTTTTGTTGTTTGACCGGTTTGGCATTCGACAAAATATTAAGCTTGTGAGTTGCAATTTGAGGATCTAATCCTGGCATATCTTCGTAACTCCATGCGAAGACATCAATGTATTCCCGAATGAGGTGAATTAACTCTTGTTTATCATCCTCTGGGAGAATTTTGCTAATGAAAATTAGTCGTGATACACCCTTCTCTCCAATGTCGATCTGGATAAGTTAATCTTCAGTAGGTGGCTCTCGTTGTTCAAAACGAAGTTTCCACTGATTGTCTATCTTTTGTGCCCAAGGGTCCATTTCAGGAGCTTCTTCTATGTCATCTTCGTCATCTTCCGAGAATTCGGCAGACACCATGTTAGAAGATACTATCACCCTATGAACATGACCAATGCTGGTGTCAGAATCCCATGAGATAGAATCAGAAGAGTTTGAACGTTCTTCTTCATCAGATTCAGAAGGTTCCGGAGTTGGGAGTGGTGAAGCATAACCTAGTCCCCATTTTGTTTTACTGTGGTATTGTTGTGATTTTCCTTTTGGAACATCAATACGAATAGGATTTTGCCTTCCTTTACCATTGTTGAGGCCTGTTCTGAAATCATAGCCCATTTTACGGATGATTGCTTTGAATTATGGACTGTAGCGTCGTAATTGTAGCCTTCCTGTATCATCTCTATTATCATTATAGAGCATAATTTTTTGTTCTTCTCTTTTGTTGAAGAATATAGGCTTTTCATCTTTCTTTCGAGACGGTACTAAGAAGTACGACTCTTGTATTGAATCTAGTGATACCACATTTCGTAGAGATGATACGACTTCTATTGTAAGTGGTTCAAAGTTATCTAGCATATCCAAATAATACTAAGTATAGTAAAAGACATCAGTATACTGCAAAGGAGATGCTTTATTAATTTTTACACCATTATTTACAACAGGGACTTTAGCCTTAGCAGGCTTAGTCAGATTGATGACAAGAGGGGGAAAAGAAGAACGAGAAGGAGGGGGGAGCTTCTTGAGACGAAGATCAATTACAAGTGGCTCAGAGGAGGTGAACTCCCTTTGTTCTTGACTATCACCCTTAGGTTTCTTCTCATGGGAAGGAAGATAGATAGTAAGTGGTTTGAAAGACTGAGGACATGAGGTACGTCCTTGAAAGGGAATCACCAGATTATCATTTGGCACACTCTTTTGTTCTTCATCTGTGTCCATTGCTAGTACTACCTTCATGAATTCCTCCTTGTACATACGAGAATCGTTGTAGTATGCTTCAACCCCTTTGAAAGGGTTCAGATCTGCAACCTCTTTTTAGACTTCTCCATTACTATCCACATATTTGAAATATTGGTGGAGCGTAGAGGGTACAATATTGTGTTCATGGAGAAATGGCCTTCCCAACAAAGCATTATATGAGCCATGATTGTCAATAACATAGAAAGTTACCTTTGTACGAAGATTGCCAATTTGAAGTTTTAGGCGTATCTTCCCTAAAGGTTCACTCCTTCCTTGATTTAACCCCAGGATGGTAGTGATAGTTGTAGAAAGATTGTGCACTGGAATCTTCAAAGAATCCAGTAAAGACTTCGGCATAATGCTAAGTGCAGATTCGGGGTCAATCAAAATACGATCGACTTTCATGGTGTCCACTTACCCCGTGAAAAAGAGAGGACGATCATGACGATTGTCTTCTAACAACATGTCATCTTGTGTAATAGTGATATTGGGCATTAATTCGAATACACTACGATAATATGCACAGCTGACTGGCTCCTTTTCAGGCTTTTTGAGAAGAGTAAGATAAGCATCAGCCTGCATCAAGGCTTCACTTAACGTCTCACGAGTTTCTTTTGAGAGACGTAAAAGTTCAAAGATTGACAATCTTGCCAGAGTATTGGCCAATTGAGCCAATATGTCAAAATTGTAAGGCTTTTCAAGTCCAAGAGATGAGAACTTCTTCAGTGCTTTGTCAAAGCGAACAGGTTGCTTTCCTTTGTCTGCTGATGTTAGTTTAGGAGGAGATGGTTCAACCACAGGCGAGGATGTAGATGGTGTATCTTCAGCAGGAGATGATGACGAAGGAGGAGTATCTGGTGATGGAGCAGGGTTCTCTTGATTTTTAGAATACTCCAGAAGATAGGATTTTCCAGATCTAGTGCCCATTAGAATTTCTTCTTCTGTTACTGGTTCAAAGGATACTATGTTGCAATTCTTAGATTTAGACTTGGAATACTTCTTTTGCTTAGAAGAGGAAGGCGTTTCAAATTCTGCCACCAGATCTGGATGAATCCACATGATCTCTCCTCTGTCAGTTGACCGCGGAATAAGACCTTCATTTTGAGGAGGTGGGATATTCACGATTTTAAGAGTAGTCCTTGGAATGGGGACAACACCATCTTGTACAGGTTATGGTGGAAAATTATCGAATTGAAGAGAAACCACATTAGCAGTCACCGTTTTCTTATCCTGCTGCAGAGTAATTGCTCCAGAGTTGACCAACTCTTGGATTTTGCCCTTGAGCACATAACATGCTCTGGTTGGATGCCCTATGAATCTGTGATAAACACAGTATTTAGGATGATCAGTTTTACAAACTTCTTCTGGTCGCTTTGCCTCTGGAAGCTGAAGTTTATTGCTTTTGATCAAGCAATCGAAGATGCTTAAAGTATCATCTTCATCGAAAGAATACTCTTCTTTTGGATGAGTTGACTTTTGCAGTGGTACTGATAGAGTGGATGCCGTCTGAGTAACATTAACAGCCAAAGACTCTTTGCCTTTGAGATTAATGGCCAGTGTTTCCTTATTCTTGCAGTTATTCTGGCGATTACTACCCCCGGGTGTAGAATGCTCATCTTGGTTAGGATGAGCCATCTGGACTCCTAACTGCTTGAACTTTTCGGCACTGACTTCCGCTGCTTTTGTATTTATAATAAAAGAAGGTCAATCCTAGAATTGTGTAGATCCCGTCCACATACTGATAATAGACAACAAGTTTGATTTACAAGTGTCTATTGTTACAGCACAGCAGATGGAGTTCCTAAAGGCATTTTGAGTGCCTCTCGGCAAAATCTTTCGATGAAACTCTCTGTGGATTCATTGTGCCTCTGTTTAATTTTAATGAGGGCAGACATTGTCTTGTCATTAAATCCCTTATAAAACCATTCCAAGAATATTTGCTTGAAACCAGCAAAAAAAGTGATGCAGCCATCAAGCAGGCTACGATACCAGTCATTGCTACATCGGCTAAACAACCGACGAACACTCTGGTAAAGAGAGCATCATTTGGGTGTAATTGATCAGTCATCACCTCAAAATGATTGATGTACTGACTTGGAGAGGTGCTGCCATCAAACAGCATAATGGTTGGGAGCTTATACTTAGGAGGAAATAGAACTTCCTTCCACTCTGTAGGATATGGTTGCTTTATGCACAGTCTTTGTAAGCTATCCTTCTGCTTAAAGGCTTCAAACTGAGTGCTTAAGAGTTTTACGGACTCATTAGCATCCCCTAATGTTTAGGAATTTGTAGGCTGGTTAGAAGTGTTAGGAGGAGGAACAGCGCGGTAATTACCACCTCCAGCACCAAACTGACTGGGATCAGTTTGAATTGGCATGGAAGCAACCTGAGGAGTTGGTAGCCCCAGACTAACTGGTACAGAAGATGCTATAAGCTCAAGATTTGTAGCAGGGTTTACAATCGGGGGCACTGTATGTTGAGCCACAATTATGGTATGCAAGCTTGCGACCATCTCTGCCATGGTCTTCAATTTGTCTTCTAATGGAACAATACGTTGTTCTTGACTGGTTGAAGTAGAGGCATCTTGATCCTCTGTAATGGTATATGCCGTCACTTCTCTTGCTGCTATTGATGAGATAGTTTGTTCAGAACTTTTACTATCTGCATCAAACTCTGAGAAATAGTCCTCTCCTACATGGGCGATGGGAAGATCTTCTTGATTAAAGACACCTTGGTTCAAATGTCGATTTCTCGATCTAGTGTATTGAAAGACACCTTCACTGGATGCATGGATCCGGTCTAAGTATTGTTGACTAGGATTACGGGATGCATCACGTCTTGGACGTTTCCCACCCGCAGTGCCTTGAGAAGTCATGTTGACAGAAGCATATAATAGCTCATCTTTGTCTCCTATTATATGTTCCAGAGTTGAAGCATAGTTCAGACGATCGAAGACAGATTGTCGAACCGATTGGCAACAATAGTTGATGACGACTTTATGAAGGCAGTGGCGATCTGAAGTACGATTTCGAGGTGAGGAAGACATCCATGTAATCTCTCGTCTTTGTGTAAGACGTTGCCGCAAATCAGTTACAACTGCAGGATGAGAAGAAGTCGGAGGAATATATTCCCTAATGATGTTAGGAACATGTGTCCTATTCTTCAGATGTTTAGTTCCCTGAGTGTACAAAGATGTACTCAACTCATTAGCATAGGTGTTTGGGTCTTTCTTTTCAAACTTTAGCTTTTGGTACAGATTGGCCTTTGACATAGGGTTCTTACGTTTTGCTAAAGTTGATATTGGTTGACGCCTATTGAGATAAGCACGTAAATCTAAAAATTCAGCTCCCGGTGTCTCTGTTTGTGATACCTTCAATCTTTCTTGCTTGGATCTTGAAATTTGCAAAGTATGAAGGTCTTGACCAGACCCCATAGGGGTAGGTACGATACCTCTTTGATCAGTATTCTTTCCGGTATCAGACTCTCGGTGTCCCTGTTTATGATACCTTCAATCCCCATAGGGGTAGGTAAGATACCTCTTTGATCAGTATTCTTTCCGGTATCAGACTCCTGGTGTCTCTGTTTGTGATACCTTCAATCTTCCTTGCTTGGATCTTGAAATTTGCAAAGTAGGAAGGTCTTGACCAGACCCCATAGGGGTAGGTAAGATACCTCTTTGATAAGTATTCTTTCTGGTATCAGAGATCCGAGGACCTCTGTTTACAGGAATAGAATCTGATACGTCTTCCTCTGAGTCATAGACCAGGAAAGTTTGAGGAAAGACCAAAGGGTGCTTTTCTTTATTTTGAATTGGGTTAGCTAAGAAGCGTTTCCCTTTGTTCTGTTGTGAGACCATTTTAGGCACAGATTGTACCAAATGAGGAAATATCAAAGGACTTTTCCTTTTGTTCTGTCTAGTGTTAGCACTAGAACATGAATTCTCCAAGTTCAGAACTTGAGAATTAGAAGAGGGAATAGCCAAAAGACTAGTTCCCTTGAGTTGTGCCAGAGTAGCAGACTGCGCCTGGGTTGTCGATTGCTTGGGTTACGCCATAGTCCTACGGGCTACTGGTGGCGCCTTGACATCAACATGGGTAGACTACCCCTCGACAATAGCTTGAACAGACTGCGCCTTGGCAGCAAAGATAGTAGTAGACTGCACATGGGCAGTAGGATGAACAGATTGCGCCCTGGCAATAGAAACAAACTGTGCTGGAGCCACTGAGGCAGATTGCGCCCTGGTCACTGAGCACTCAAGTTGCGCCTGGGCAACAGCAACTGTAGGAGATTTAGGAGTCCACACAGTCATGTTCTTGGCGATAGCCACCGTGTGCTTGTTGCTCTTGGTGTTGATCATATTCTCGTAGGCTGTCTGGTTGACTTGAACAACCAAAGTCTTCTGCGTCTTATCGATCGACGCAATGTCACATTGAGTTGTCACTTTCTCGTCGGAGGAGAAAGTGTTCTCCAGCAGAGTCACCATTTTGTTTGCAAAAACAAAAAGATGTTTATTACAAACTTAAAAAAAGATTATAAAGTACAATGAATTCTGGGAAAGTATAACTTTAAGAATCTGATCAGAAGACGATCACTTTATCCCTTGGACGATGTGAACTTGAAGACTGTAGCCTTTGGAGAATGTAGCAGCACTTTGACAAGAGTTCTTGATTTCTGTGCCTATGTATCTGATCACTTCATAATTATTGGAAACTCTATTTATAGAGTTCTTGAAATAACTATTTTAGCACTTATTCTGATTGTGCGCGAGGCTGGATTGTGCCACATTGAGTTGCGCCAACCTCCTGTTGTGCCAACTTTCATGCAGTTGTTAAGTCGTGTACTAACTGTATTTTGACGCGTGGCATCACGTGATTGAGATGTGCGTGGTCGTGTACAGGATAGTAGACACGTCTTGAGAGATTAGTGGCATGTGCGCCACGTCATCCTGCTTTAGAATGTAAGTTGTCTCAACTTCATCAGGTTGCACAAGCTTCAGCCAACAAGTCAAACTACGTTTGATTTGGACTGCGCCTACACACGTGGCAGCTTCTGAGCAAAAGTCATTCAGGTTGCGCCTAGGCGCAACTAAGAATTTTGTTTGGATTGTGCCTGGGCACAACTCACGAAGTGTACAGAACAGCTATCCACCAACTTTCCTTGAGCGGCACAATTCACGGGATTCGAAGAGATTTTTCTCGTTCACTGTGGTGTCAGTCGTCAGTGTTGTCAGGTAATGATGGCCATTAAATGTCAGACGCCACATAGATTTTAGTGCAACTAGACTGGGCGCAGTCTGAGATGTGGCGCAACCTGATCAGTGGCGCAACTTGTTCTCTGAGCTTCATATCAGTGGCGCAACCTAATCTTTGTGGCGCAACTTGATCACTGACTAGTATTTTCAGGGCACAACTTGATTTTTAGGCTCTACAGATTGCGCACGGGTTTGGGTTTTCTTGGCCGTAGAGATGAACAGTGTACAACACTGTTCATCAATAGGTGTTTTTTTTTCCATATATATATATATATATAAATATATATATATATATATATATATATATATATATATATATACTAGTAAATGCACGTGCTTTGCACGTATAATAACTGATAATAAGAATAATATCCAACTATAATCAAATATCTCTTCTAACTCATGTAGTTAATGCGTGAGGTATTTTTCTTGTTTGGTTGAGTTCGATTCTCCATTTTGACAAATTTAAACTTTTTCAACAATTTTTACAAATTTTTTTTAATAAAATGGATCGTGATATAATGACGGCTTAGAAGGCTCACTTTTGAGCCGTTTTGAAGTCTCATTATATATATATATATATATATATATATATATATATATATATATATATATATATATATATATATATATATATATATATATATATTTTTAATATATATATATATATATATATATATATATATATATATATATATATATATATATATATACATATATATATATATGTGTGTGTGTGTGTGTGTGTGTGTGTGTGTATATATATATACAAACACACACACACACACACACACACACACACACACACACACACACATATATATATATATATATATGAAGCGGATCAAAAGCCCCCCTTAAAAAACCCCCTAAAAACCCCCTCACTCTCAGCCGTCCATTTAATGTTAATATTAATATTAATATTAATATTAATGTTAATGTTAATATTAATGTTAATATTAACATTAAATACTAAAATTAACATTAAACTTAACATTAAAATTAATATTAACATTAACATTAACATTAATATTAACATTAACATTAACATTAATATAAAAATAAAAATAAATATTAATATTAATATTAATATTAACATTAACATTAATATTAACATTAAATGGACGGTTGAGAGTGAGGGGGTTTTCTAAGGGGGGCTTTTGATCCGCTCCCATATATATATAAATATATATATATATATATATATATATATATATATATATATATATATATATATATATAAGCAATAGTTTTAGCAATGGTTTTCTAAGGGGGGCTTTTGATCCGCTCCCATATTAACACTAATAATTCAAGTAAAATCTAAGCAATAGTTTTAGCAATGGTTATCATATTTCCAAAACAAAATAAAATATTACTATTAATAGCAATAGCATATATATGATGTATACGTATTTACCAACCATTATAATTAATAACAAACTCATATATGCAATCATTTAATAGGCACACATACAAATATACATATAGTCTAAAAATCCCAAAAATTCACAAATATATTTTAAGAAAATTATTTACCATTTTTTAATAAAATATTTTTTAATGACAAGAACATATATATATTATAACCACCTTTTGTAAAATAGCCTACTAGGTCACAAAAATAAAATACCACTGTAAATATAATACATACCTACACGGACATCTTTGGGCGCATGGTATGCCTTTATAGGTTTAGGTTTGGTTTGGGTCAGTTTCGGGCTCATTCGGCCTAGCCATGTCTCCTAAAAAGTCATAATCTTAATAAATAAATAATTAATTAATTAAATTATTTATAGGGGTCAAGTCACAACTTTGACGAATTTTCCTAGTAAGGACACTGCTATGGCTAGACCTTTCCTAGCATGGCTAATAAACTAGCCAAAGCATAGGACTATACTCTCCATGCCAACATTCTTAGTCGATATGCATCTCAAAACTTAACCTTGACTAAGGCCATATATATATATAGTATTTAGGCTATTATAAATATAATTATATATATACAAAGCTGTATTTAAATCTATTTGGCTATATAACATCCAAAATAAATTCATAATAAATCTACTAAGTCATGGCAATCTAACTTTGGCTTTACCAATTGGTGGGGTTGGCTAGGTTAGGGTCCAAATATATTTTCTAGTCAAATCAAACTCAAAAAGTCAATCAATAAGTCATCGATGCCATTCTTAAATAAATAGCACATGGAAATTTGATTGAACGGCACACCCTTGGCATGTGTGTCGTAGGCTCGAAATAGGTTAAAACCATATATTGGGTCAAATGGTTTTTATTGATGTCGATCATAGGCTCGAAATAGGACCCATGATTAGCACATCGTCCACATAGAGACACACAATAACCCTCTGCAATCCGTGAACTTAGTGTATACACACTTATCTATCTCGATAATTCTGTAGCCGTTTGATCTGATGACTTTATCAAACTTTTCTTACCATATCTTGGGAGCATGTTTTAGACCGTACATAAATTTTACTAACTTGTATTATTTGTCTTCAATTCCTTTAGCGACAAAACCTTATAGTTACTTTATGTAAATATGTTCAGTCATATCTTTGTTCAGGAATGTTGTGATTGGAGTTGACAATGGAGATGATAATTTAGTACCACATCGGGTAGGAGATGAAATCGCGAGGTCTAGATAATTGTGATTGCTTCACGCCTTACATGAAAATTTTAATTTAAGACATATGGGCTAAGTCTAATAGCCCACCTCATATATGCCAACTCCGATTCCGATCACACTTGTCAAAATTCTAATAAAAATTTAAATGAGATATGTAGAAACATGAATCCAACTCCAACTCACTAAAAGATGTTAAACTTAAAAGCAGGGGTGGCCCGAGGGAGGGGCAAATGGGGCGTGGGTCCGGGGCACCAGACCCAAGGGGCCCCAAATAATTTTAAGAGTTAGTAGTATATATTATATAGTATTAATATATAATAATTAAAGAGTTGGTAAAAGAAAAAATTGGCAATTACTTTTACAATAGTAAAAGTTTGTCCCTTCCGATTCTAGAGAAGAACTTCTTGTCTTCCAATTCCAAAGGTGAATTGATGGCCAATGATAAGTGTTCCTGGAAATTGTTAATTTTAATTCTCGCTTCCTTCTTTCTTTTACTATTAAATGAATCCCAAACTCCTATTTTTTTCAATTTTTCCTTTATGTCCTCTTCAACTGTCCATAATTTTAAAATCTACTTAGGGATTTGAAGTTAAGAATTGGATTTTAGAATCGTTAAATTGACGTGAGTTGCAGCTAAGACAACAACAACTCACTGAAACGATGACACAAGTTTCGTTGAACAATCTTCAGATAATAAACTTGAGGTCTGAAATTCGAGTTTTAATGATGAACTTGATTGTTGGTGATGCTAATAGCAACAATAACTTTAACGATCTTGAGTTGCACTGCTAAATTACTGAATTTTGAGTAAACTGATTTCAAATTTTTGCATAACATACTTTGGAATGTTGTATTAAGTAGTAGATTTTAACAAATATTAATGATAATATGATTTGGGGATTGTTGAATTTGGTATTTGAATTGATTTGAGGATTGTTGAATTTGGTATTTGTATTTGGATCATGTGCGGGAAAGAAATGTTCACTACAAAGATGTCATTTTCCTTGTTCTAATAAACCATTATGGAAAAGCCAATTTAATTTTTAGATTGATCTAGTTTTTAGATGTTGTTTAGTCGAACTTGAGTTGGAATGAGTTATGGTGTTTGATTATTAAATTATATGAAAAATGGTGCAAAAGTTTGTGTCTAGGAGTTTCTATTAATTTTGTAGAATATTTTTTGATATTGTGTTTAAACGTGATCAAGACGCTTCTACCAAAATTTCTATGGTACTATTTTTTTTAACAGAAACAATGTTTTAACGACTCCCTAAGTGTAAAACGCGCTCATGATCATAATGAAATAATGAATCTTCTCCAAAACAATTAACACTTTGTTTTTAATATATCCGGACAAGGGGCATCATTTTGAATTTCGTCCTGGGCATTAAAATACTCTAGGTCGGCCCTGCTAAAAAGTGTAGTACCTTCCGTAGGGGTAGAAAAAGGGTCGGAGTAGCCGTAGGATATGGACTCCGCGGAGGCGACCTTAAGCGAAGTTGGTCCCGTGGATCTTCAGCACTTCTTCGACGGCCCTCCCGTGAGGAGACGACAAGAAAGTCGACCTGCCCGAGCCGCACGAACATAAGAGGCCCGTGCCGACGGGACAGGTTACGGAGCCTGTGGTGGGGCAGCGATCCGACAAGGTAGTGCATGCTCCCTATCACAGGAAGCCTTGATGGGCTCGGCAGTTAAGGTTCTAAACTTGGGTTCTGCGACAACGACGTCGACCAGGAGGAGGACGTCCTTGCTTTGCTCTTTAAGACCAGACATGATGCGAGCAGGATCATGATGACAGTGAGGAAGCTAAGGAGGAGAGGGAGCAGCTGAAGCAGTTCCATTTTGTGTTGGATTGAATATGTGCTAAACTATCGAGTCCATTTTTTTCACCCCCCAAAACTTTGGTATTTGTTCATCCCTCAACCACATGGTGATATGTGGCAAATTTTAAGTCAAACATGCCTTCGAAGTGTACAAAACCACTCTCAAAGTGGTTTTAGTTGCCACATGTCACCATGTGGTTGAGGGATGAACAAACACCATAGTTTTGGGGGGTGAACAAAAATGGACTCCTAAACTATCAGTTCTTACTTCTTTTTAGGGGAGACCAATGCTGAGAGCACTGCACAATGTGTCAGTGGCTATCACTACTTTATTCAATTGTGGACTACCAAAATTTTAGTCATGTATAAGAGCATCTATAATGGAGATATTTCAAGCACATACTACAAATTATTGAAAAATGTGTACATTACTACTTTTGGGATATCTTCTTGGCACACAATGGTACACTCCAAACAAATATTTCAAAGTAACCTCCTCTTTTCCTCCACTCTTTTTCCTCTTTATTTTTCTTTCATGTTTAGTAAGATTTTTCCTACCTCTTTTTCCTCTTTACTTACCTTCTTTGTTTGGTAAGAACGATTAATGGCTCCAGGAATTAATGTAGAGGACTTAATGCACGCTCCAAATATGAAGGATCTTTTAGCTTTCTAGCAATTTCAAGTACGGACAAGTGTCCATTGTAGCCTTCAAGTGCTACAAAATTTAAGTAAAGCCAAAATGTAGCACTTAAAACCTCTCCTACTGTGGATGTTCTTGAACGGTCAATTTTTTGACAGTTCTGTACATATTCCCAAAATTTTGATAGTCTTTGACATTTCAGAACTATGTAGAAATTTTGACACTCACAGCAAGGACTGTCAAAATTTTACAGTCCTGACTATGTGCATGACTGTAAAAATATAGTGACGGACATTAGTACTTTGTGTAGTGCTCTTTGCATTGGTCGTTTGGGGACGGCGATCAGGGCCGGCCCTGGGATAAGTCGGACAAGTCTTCAGGCTTGGACAGCCTCCCTCTGCTTCGGGCAACCTTCAGACTCAGCATGATCCCAATAGAGGTCTAGGTCACGGGTGACCCTACAGGGTCGACCTATAATAAGGGTCAGGGGCAACCAAAACTATGTTCCGGATAGGACAACCTAACCCCGTGGACCGGCCTTGACGGCGATAAAGATGGCTACTAAATCTGATAGGGACATCATAATTTTTTACTCAATTTTGTATCCAAAACTGTCAAAGTTTTGACAATTCAAAAAAAATAGAACTACCAAAATAAAAATAAAAATAAAAATTGCACATTCAGAACCGTCACAATTTTGACCGTCTGGACTATCAAAATTTTGGTCGTCCTAAAATAATAAAAACTACTAAAATTAACTGGCATTTAGCACTAGCGAGGCAACCTTCTCTTACTTGACAGCAATTGACTGGCACATAGTGTTAGTGTTTGTGGCCACACAATATGGATTGCGGTTAGGATTTATAGGCCTTACGTGCCGATTTACCTGTCAACGAAGTTTAAATTTTTCTATTGACGGATCTAATTGTTCGCCACATCACATAATAATCAAATTCTTTTTAAACATGTACAATCTACGATCATACATTGCCTCAAAAATTAGAATGTTCTAAATTTTTTAACCTTTGTTTTTTTTTTTTCTTGAAATAGGTAATTGTGGCAAACGCACCCACGCGGAATCGATCTCCTGATCACTCGAGCCGCATGCATCTCTCTTAACCACTAGGCTAGAGATCATTTACTTAACCTTTGAATTTGTTTATATTATTAATGTGAAATCTCTATTTTTATATTTATATCTCCTCTCCTATTCTTAGAAACTGTATTAAGTGAACCCTTATAATGTCTGAAAAATATTCTTTATTTAGAGTGGTTAAAAAAGTTATTTTTAATATCTGTACATAATTCTTAAAATGTAAAAAAGCAATCCTGATACAACCATTTCTTTATTTTCATGGGACAACTAAATATGATGTGCCATCTACAACACCACTGATGATTGATTTATATCAAATAATCATCCTTACTTTATATGGAAAAAAAAAGGAAAAATGTTGTGAAGGTGCTTGTAAAGATCCATGAGGCCTTTTTTTCATTGTTTAAACTTTTTTCTATTTATTTTTATCATTTTTGACCTTTTATTTATTTATTTTTGTCGTTTTTGTTTTTTTTTGTCGTTTTTTTGGCCATTTTTGTCGTTTTTTATCGAATTTTTTGTTATTTTTGTCACTTTTTGTCATTTTTTAGTCCTTTTGTCGTTTTTTACCTTTTTTTGTTATTTTTGTCATTTTTTTTTGTCGTTTTTTCTCTTTTTTGTCATTTTTTTGTTGTTTGTCTTATTTATTGTTTTTAGTAGTTTTTTGTTCTTCTATGTCTATTGTCATTTTTTGTCTTTTTCATCGTTTTTTGTCTTTTTTGTTGTTTATTGTCGTTTTTTTCTCTTTTTGTCGCTTTTTTTACCAGTTTTTGTCGTTTTTAGTAGGTTTTGTCCTTTTTTATCGTTTTTTGTCATTTTTTCGTTTTTTTTATCCTTTTTTGTCTCTTTGTCTTTTTTTGTTGTTTTTACCAGTTTTTGTCCCTTTTTGTTGTCTTTTATCGTTTTTTGTCGTTTTTAGTAGTTTTTGTCGTTTTTTTGTCGGTTTGGTCTCTTTTTTGTCGTTTTTAGTAGTTTTTTTGTCGTTTTTGTTGATTTTTGTTTTTTTCCCTTTCTTTATCGTTTTTGTCGTTTTTTCGCCTTTTTTGTCATTTTTGTCGTTTTTACCGGTTTTTGTCTTTTTGTTGTCTTTTTTCCTTTTGTCATTTTTTGTCGGTTTGGTCTTTTTTGTCATTTTTAGTAGTTTTTTGTCTTTTTTGTTGCTTTTTGTCTTTTTTGTTGTTCTTGTCATTTTTTCTCATTTTTTGTCACTTCTCTGTCATTTTTTACCGATTTTTGTCGTTTTTTGATGTCTTTTGTCGTTTTTTTTTGTAGTTTTTGTCACTTTTTTGTCGTTTTTACCGGTTTTTTTGTCGTTTTTGGTTGTCTTTTGTTGTTTTTTGTCTTTTTTTAGTAGTTTTTTTTATCGTTTTTTAGTAAAAAAAGTTGTCCTTTTTGTCCCTTTTTTTTTGTCGTCTTTTGTCGTCTTTGGTCGTCTTTTTTCATTTTTCTTTCTTTTTTGTCATTTTTTTATTTTTTTCATTTTTTGGTCCTTTTTTGTCGTTTTTGTTGTTTTCTGTCATTTTTGTTGCTTTTGTTGTTTTTTTTTGTCTTTTTTGTCATTTTTTGTTTTTTTATCGTTTTTTTTTTTTGTTGTCTTTTTTTCCATTTTGTCGTTTTGGTCTTTTTTTGGCCTTTTTGTCTTTTTTTTGTGTTTTGGTCGAGTTTTTTTTTCGTTTTTTTGATTTTTTTTTGTTTTTTTCCTTTTATCGTTTTTTATTTTTTTTCATTTTTGTTTTTTTAATCATTTTTATTTTTTCGGAAATATTATATAGTCACCAAACATGGGAATGTAATTTTTCAGGAAATTTAATTACTTGAAATCCCAAAAATATAGAATTTTCGGCTATATAGTATTTCGGATACCAAATGCCCCATAAGGGTGCCTTGGTCTGGTCTCAAGCCTAGATATAAATTACAAAGCTTAAATTATATGCGGAGCCAAAATTAATTTGCCTCGTAGTATAGGTCTTATATAACCAATCTATTTTATTTATTGAATTTTAATGTTTAACTTAAGAATATTGATTATATATCTAATAGCTAAATTATTAATTTATTCTAATATTCAATTACACATATAATAATTACTATGTAACCTTAATAAGCAACTTTATATTATTATTTAATTAACATTAATTAGATAGTATATATATATATATATATATATATATATATATATATATATATATATATATATATATATATATATATATATATATATATATATATAGCTACATTAATTATTTGTAATACTTAATTTTATACTGAAGTATTAACAGTAATTTCGTAATTCCAAAAAAAAAAATATTTTAGTTATTTTGTAATTAGTATATAGTTAGAGGGGTTATACAAAAATTACCTTAAAATGCCATGAAGTGGGTAGAAAGAAGAGAGATGGGTGACATTTTATTATAACTATATATTTATATTAAAACAACTTTGATTGATGTAATTGGTTACTACTACTCTTCTTATTTTGCTGGGTGCCGGGAGCGGCTCAACGAGGGCATGACATCTCTTGGAGGGTTGTGCAGTTTCGAAGAAGAAGGCAGTGAGTCAGAGACAGGCATAATGTACGAGATTTTGTACACGCTGCGTTGTATGTTATTTGGGTTCGATGTCCATGTCTCCTCCGCGATTCGATTCCGAGATCATCCGTCCAGTCAAAAAGGTTATACCTTTTCTCGCTGACCACATGAGCCATATGAGTTCGGTTATCTTATTATGCATGTTTTAGTTTAAATATGGTTTATTTGATTTATTCCATTCGACGTTTTAGATATACAATTATATTTCTTTAGTTATCTATGTATGTTTTTATTTAGAAATTATGATTATCTCCTTTCACAATATATATCTCGTAAATAACGGAGAGAGACTCAACAGTACGAGGTATAAAGCTATATTCGACCATCCTCTATACAAAAATTAAAATTTCTATGTTAGAAATTAATGTGTTTGTTGATTTATGAGATGAAGAACAAAATAAATGCGGAAGCGTACCTGAATCCATTGATTGACTTGATGGATCTTGAAGCAGACGTCTCTTTATGGGGTTTGGTTTTGCAATCCGCTATAACCCTTAATAACAAAAATAAAACCTTTGTCCCTCTCTCTGTTGATAGGGATACAGAAGAGAATAGAAAAAACTCTCTCTTCGGTGGCCGTATGAGTTGGGGACCATAGCCCTAATGAATACATATACTTATATGTAGTGATATTTCTAATTTGGTCACTCATCAAATTAGATTTATCTTCGGTATCTACACATTATTTCTATGGCAATTATACCCTTAAGCCAATTTTTCAAATAGACCACTTTAATTTTGTTTAATTGTTTAGATAGCTCAACACAATTAATTTTACATGTGTGGCCCCTATTATTGAATAATTACAACAATCTTCTATCGAGCCACATATGTAACCTTATAATTGTGTTAACCTTAGTGAGCTCATAAATTACTATCTTAATCCTTAGGATATATTTGGACAATCTCGTCCATTAACCATATCAACATAGGATCAAAGCGGCCTTCGTCACATATAGCGTAACTAAACCATCAATGGTCATATATACCGAGATAGCTAAATGACATAGATCAATCATGGATCCATAGCATAAAAATTACACGCAATGTGATCAACATATGTCCTATGTTGTTACGGGCGACGCCTAGGCGTGCCTAGGCGGCCTAGGCGCGCAGAATTTCAGTACTTCGCCTCGACCAGGAGATTTCAGGGCAGGGTTCGGCGGTGGGCGCCTAGGCACGCTTAGGCGGGCGCCTAGGTCCACCCAGTGGAAGTCAAAGTCGGGCGCCTAGGTGGTGGGTCTCCATGGGCTTTTAATAAAAAAATTTCGGGTTTTAGGGTTTTCTTTCAGGTTATTGCCTTATTGGAAAGCAAATTGTTGCTGCTGCTGTTGTCCTTCCTCTTCTTAAAGAAAAGAAGCAAAGAAGAAAGAAAAAAAAAAAGCAAAAAAGAAAGGGGAAGAACGGAGGAAGACCGCTACTGCTGCTGCTGAGCTGCTCGGCTGCTCCAACTTCAGGTATTCTTCTTCTCCTTCATCTTCTTCTCCTTCGTCCTCTTCTTCTCTTCTCCTTCATCCTCTTCTTCTCCTTCCTCTTCTTTTCCTTCGTCTTCTTCGTCTCCTCCGATCCTTTTTTTTGGTCCAATAGGACCACTACTGCTACTGTTGTGTTTTTTGTTCGGTTACTGCTGACTGCTACTGTTGCTGCTGTTTTTTTTTCTGCTACTGATTTTTTTGTTGACCGCTATTTGAGAAAAAATATACTGATTTTTTGTTGTTGCTGCTGGTGATTTTTTTCTCTGATTCGATTGCTGCTGATTTTTTTTCATTTTTTTCTTCATAATTTGAATATGTCTTCTAGTGGTTCCACTCGTTTGAAACCATCAAAAGATCCCGGATGGGATTATGGACAACCATTGCTCAATGACAAGAATAGTGTGATTTGTGCCAAGTAATAACAAAAGAAGGAATTAATAGGCATAAACAACATCTTGTGAGCGGTTATCCATATGTTAAAGTGTGCTCCAATATAACTAAAGATATCCAAGAAATAATCAGAAATTATATAGCTGAACAAAAGTTGAAGAAGGAAGAAAGAGAGAGAGAGAGGATAAAACATGCTTCAATAGCATCGATTAATATATTTGAAGGTGTTAGTAGTACTAGTACACAAGCAAATAGAAATGATGAAGAGGTTGAAGCATTGGAAAGTTGTCATCTAAGCTCAAGTGGTGGTACTACTAGTAATTTGGCTCCTAAAGGACCCAAGAAATATGGTCCCCTTGATAGCATGTTTTCCCTAAATTTTGATAAACTTGTGCAAAAGCCCCTTGATAATGTTCACAGGAAGAGGGCTAGGAACAACACCTGTGATTACATTGCTGATTTCTTTTATGAAAATGGGCTTTCTTTTAATGTAGCAAAGAGTTCTAGTTTTACTAGAATGCTTGCAGCAGTTGGACAGTTCGGTGAAGGTCTAAAACCTCCATCATACCATGAGTTGAGGGTTACAATTTTACAGAAGAAGGTGCAAGCTATGAAGGAGTGGATAGACTCATTTAAGGTCCATTGGAAGATTTATGGGTGTTCTATTATGACAGATGGAAGGGGCAGAACACTCATCAATTTTCTAGTGAACTGTCCTAAAGGAACAGTTTTTCTGAAATCAATGGATGGTTTCGAATTTGTCAAAGATGCAAAACTTATTCTTGGAATGTTGAAAGAAGTCATTGAAGAAGTTGGTGAGGATAATATTGTACAAGTAAGCTCCTTATCCTAACATTCTTTCTGAATTGTAATGTTAATTTATTATATGCTCATTAAATAAGTTTTGAATCATTTTTTTCTTATGTAGGTTATTACATATAATTTATCATACTATAAACTTGCTGGAAAATGATTGATGGAAGATAAGAACATATTTTGGACTCCATGTACAGCCCATTGTGTTAATTTGATTTGTCAAGAAATTGTTGCTCATCCAAAGGTGGATGCAGTTGTGAAGAAATGTAGAAAAATTTTGGTATTTATGTATAATCATACCAATGTTCTACATATGATGAAAAGATTCACTGGTAATAGAGATTTATTGAGGCCCGTAGTTACTAGATTTGCTACCAGTTTCTTGTCAATGGAAAGCATTTTCAATCAGAAGGCGGGTCTACGGACAATGATACATTCAGAGGATTGGACGAAGAGCAAATGGATGACAACAACTGACGGAAAGATGGTGGCCAAGATAATTAAGAAGTCGTCCTTTTGGAACAGGTTAGTATATAATATTTGTTCTATCAATAATTTATTCTTTCTGAGTTTTGACAAGGTTTGATTCTAATTTGTTCTATTACAAATATAACAGGTTGCACTTTGCTTTAAAAGTGCATGCTCCGTTGGTGGATGTTATTCGATTGATGGACATGGAAGAAAAGCCTTGCATGGGCTATATTTATCATGCAATGGAGGACTGCAAGAAGAAGATAACATCCAATTTGGGGGAGGGTGACAATGGATTCTTGAATGAAGTGTTGATGATTGTTGATCATCGATGGGTTGATCAACTCCATCAACATTTGCATGCAGCTGGCTATTATCTTAACCCTAGCATTTATTTTATTAATCAAGAAGAAAGGGATTCAGATTTGGAAAGCAATAGTGCAATCAATAGGGGCTTATTTGATGCAATCAAAAATCTAGTTTCAGATGTAGACAGACGTGACAAAATTATTGATCAACTATTAGTTTATCGGACAGCTAGAGGCATGATGGGTGACCCAATAGCTGTAAGAAAAAGAACAACATCAGATCTAGTTGAGTGGTGGATCGATTACTTAGGGAAGTAAAGTGCCAGAACTTTAAGTTTTTGCAAAAAGAGTACTTGGTCTTACTTGTGCTGCATCTCCATGTGAAAGAAATTGGAGTTCATTTAACAATGTAAGTCAAATTATTATTCTAGTAGGTAATATATAATTTTTGATAATTAATTCTTTCATTTTCTGAATATCAGCTACATTCCAAGAAGAGGAACATGCTAGAGCATCAGAAGTTGAATGATCCTGTGTTTGTCCAATACAATACCAAATTGAATGCTCGTTATTTGGACCAGACTAGCTTGGCGGGAAGAGATACAGATCCAATTGTTTTGAAGGATATGGAAGAGTGTGATGAATGGCTTGTTCCTTATGATGCAGCCAATGATCGTGTAGGTGACACTGATCTTACATATGGACTTGTTGAAGAGGCTAAAGGAAATGAGGAGCACGGTCCTAGGATGAGCACGAGGACATACAAGAGGATGAGAACACAACAACAACAACAAAGCCAAAGGAGGGGAAAGGAAATTCGTAGTATTGACCAAGATTTAGAATCTAAAGATGATGAAGAAACATCCAATAAAGAGGAAAACTCTAGTGATGATGGGCCTCAATCAGCTGCAGAAAAGGATTTAGACTTTTAGATATTAGAATTGTGTGTTTTGTGTTATTGGGTTAAGCATTAACTTAAGTTGGAACTTTGAAGACTTTCTTGTGTTATTTTATTAATTATGAATGCATGTTGAACTTATTAGTTATCAATTATTGCTACTATTGGTGCTTGCTTGCTTATTGCTTCTTGCTATCACGATATCATCAAGTGTTATATTGACATGTTGCATGCATATATTTGCTCAAGATATGTTCTCAAATTGTATTTAAACGTTATATTTGTCTAATGATCATTCAGGATAGCTGCAGTGAAGAAAAGATGGATCAAGAAAGATGTATCATCTATCTATAAAAAAAGCATGAGGTAATATTTACATTGCTTGCAATAATTGTATAAACTCAAAGTCAATTACATTCGCTTCATTGCTTACAATATTGGCTTTAGCCTTTACATTTATAGTACAAATATAATGTTTACACTTTACATTGCTTCACATTTGCTTGCAAAATTCTGCTACTGCTGCCTTCTCCTTAGTCCTTACTGCCTTCTCCTTAATTCTGCTACTACTGCACACAGGAAAAAAAGCTATGAATTCTGGGCGGGCGCCTAGGCGAGGCGGGCATGGTCCTACCTCGTCTCGCCTAGCGCCCAGTACAACATAGCATATGTCTATTTCTAACTGGTCCTCATTAACTTTAGTGAGATCAAATACTTTAACATAATGAAAATAGAATGAACTGAATTTTCCATATATCTAATCAGATAAATATCCAAAATACTTAAATACATAAATATGTCCAAAGCCAAATAGCACCCAAATACATAAAATACAAACTCTTACTATATTGTCATATACTTAATTAAGATAACACCCATATGAGCAGTATACTCATGAAAGACCTTGAGTGATAATATTTTTGTGAACGGATCCGCTAAAATGGAGTTTGTCCTAATGTGTTATATGGACACTTTAACCATTCTGAATTCTTTCCTTCACAACTAAAAACTTTATGTCAATATCCTCAACTTATACAAGTTTCTGTTATTGGAATACAGTACTGCTGATTTATTGTCTAATTTAAGTGATCTTTCAACACCGTAGGCGCAGCCTTATGAAAAAATTTTGCAACTATATTTTCTGAATGGATGCCTCACAGCATGGTATAAACCTTGCTGTCATGGTAGAAGAAGTTATGAGTGTCTGTTTGACACTCATCCAAAATATCTCCACCAGTCAACAGGTAAACATAACATGAAGTGGATCTCTTGCTGTGTTGGCATCCAACAAAATTGGAGTTGGAATACCTTATGATCTCCAAAATTATCCGATCTCCTACAAAGAGCATATAATTCTTTGTTCTCTATTAATAACTTAAGTAGTTTGGCAGCTACCTATTGATCCATCACATATTTACTTAAATATCTGCCTAACATTTCAACTATGTACGCAATATCCGGACGTGTACATACTTGAGCATACATTAGAATCCCTACAACTGATCATGAATGAAAAATTTATTACATTTCTTTAATTCTAATGCTAATCTTAGGACACTTGATTGAAACTGAATTTGTCTTCTTTAGCGATATGTGTCTCCTGATTTGCATTAAATACTTTAATCGATATACAAAACTAGTAAAAAAAATATTTCTACTCCCACTGAACTTGTGATACACACAATCTTATCTCAAAACCAAATGAGATAATCACTTGGTAAAATTTTGAGTACCTCTGACGAGAAGCCTGTTTGAGTCCATAAATAGATTTTCTCAATTTACAAACCATATTCTTTGGATCTTTCGACACAAATTTTTCTGGTTGCACCATATAAATTGTTTCGTCATTGTTACCATTGAAAAATATTATTTTGGCATCCATTTGATGTAATTCAATATCAAAATGTGCAACAAGTGCTATGCTTGTTTTAAAAGAGTCTTTCAAAGAAATCGAAGAGAAAGCCTCTTAAAAATCAATCCCTAACTTTTGAGTAAAGTCACTACCTACAAGACGTACTTTATACCTCTCCACATTATCCTTTGACTCCTTCTTGGTTTTAAATTTCCATTTGCAACCAATGGACTTCGCACCTTTTGGTAATGAGACAAGTTTTCAAACTTTATTGTCTTGCATAGACTTATGCTCCTTATTTATTGTATCAATCCACTTTGAGAATCGGAACTTTCCATAGCCTGATGGAAGTTAATTGGTTCATCCTGCAATATTCTACAGTCTTTTTCATGTTTCTGGAGAAATATAAAAAGAATCATCCAAAATTACATTTTTCATTTCTATGGTGGACCATCTTAACATTACCGATTCTTGAGGTTGTTGAGTTTGTTCCTCAGGAATAATTACCTTAACTTGAATGGGGGTGCCGCTACGTTGTCTTGTTAAGGTATCTCAACAATGACTTGTAGAGGTAATTTGACATTGTAGCCCCTCTTCCCGGAATTTAGAATATTTTATTTATTTTATTTGAATGGTGAACTTTTAGAATTTTTATAAATATTATTTAGTTAACTTTATTATGGAATTTATATAAATATTGAGCTTATAAGATTTTATAGATTACAATTTTGTTTTTGTTTCAAAAATTTGTTATTTCCATTATTACTTTCATTTAATATATAATTTCAGTATTCATATTAAATACTAGCGTTATCTTTTATTTAATATTTTATCTAATAGCCTTATTATAATCTTATTAGGTTAATTGTACAAAATATTTATTTAAATATTTTAGAATTATTCTGGGGATTTTCTACGATTTCTATAAATATAGTTGGAATTTATTAGGGTATATACAAACATATATGGTTATATAAAGAGAAAAAAAAAACAAAGAGCTGCTAAATTAGTCCCAGCTACTTGATATGGTTCAGCTTGGTGTTGCAGCCGGCCAAAAAGGTTATTTAGTTATAAGGTCTCATATAATATTGCATATTATCATATAATATTTGATATTATTTCTTATATAATATTGCATATTATCATTTCTTATATAATATTGCATATTATCATACAATATTTGATACTAGCATAAACGTGACAATAAGGATGGTGATGATTGGTTAAACCATAGAAAGCTTTCCTGCAAGTTTGTAAAAGAATTAGCAGTTAACACTCTAAATAATACTCGAGTCAAATAAATCACAGCTCTAAGGAGTTAATGTAGAAAGATGGATTTCTATGTTTCCTAACCCATAGGGCCCAGCCAAGTAAGGTTTCCCCACAAATAGGTTACTAAACCAGGAAACCTTCACGAACCCGAGCAGCTCTTCAATTCCCCGACCCGAGCGGTTGCTTCCCCATCCGCGAATACATAACAGAGCAAACTCGCAAACCCTAAACAAATGCTCGACTCCCATGACGCCGCCACCATCCCCCCACGCGCGTGCGCCTCCCAGGACCACCGTGCGCGGCCGCGCGGGTCGCCGGAACCGCGCAGAACAGCGCAACAGCGGCAGCAGTTGCAGCCGCGAGGAGATGGTTCGCGACGACGTTGCGTCGTACACGTTCGTCCTTTTGACGAACCGTTTCTTCAGGTATGACCCCGACATAACCAACTCCTATTCCCTTCAAACACTTCAATTTATTTTGCGTCATGTACGTCGAAAAACGAGCCCGAAATCGAGAAAAAACCTGTCCAAAAACAGGATAGTTTTGCAGTCCAGGAACCTGCATTGACGGACCGATTTCGATCAATCCAGTAACTTTTTAGGAATTCCACCTGAACACGAATATTGACAACATATACGAGATGGAAACCCTGTTTATAGATTTATTTTTCATCGATTATATTGCTGTTAATTTAACTTCAAAGTTCGGGAAAAATCTGTTTTCAAAATCACAAAAGCGCTCCACGCGACGTGCGTCACGCCAATCGGGACGACGTGGTCGCGAACCGAAAGCATCGAAAGCTGCGTAACGGCTTCGTGGTCGTGTGGGCTTTGACGGAATTCAAATTGGTCGTGTGTGCGCGACGAATTTGATGCGTATCCGTCGAAATTTACCGTATCGTGCACTTTGCAAATTTTTCAATTACTTTGTGCACGCTCGTCAGATCGAGACGAAACTTATGCCAACAGGACCGTATCGTTTTTCTGGTCCTGTATGCCAAGTTTGGTCCGATTCTGAGACCGTTGATAAAATCACCGTTTTACGGGCCCCACGGTCCCACTCAACGGGCGATTTTGTGCACGGCCCGCCGGAATCCAACTTTGGACATACGGTTGGGTTCGTATCAGAAAACTGGATCCGTAGACATGTAGTTTGATGACTTTAGAGACCGTTGACCCTGGCACGCTTTTCGGTGCAAAACGAGTCCAACGGCGGACATCGTTTTTGCCCGAAATTACCGTTTTGCCCTGTGTCCAGAATTGGACGTAAGGACAGGTAATCCTAGCTAATTGGACTATTCTGAGATCATTGGTATTGTTTATTTCAGCTTCCGGGGACTGTTGTACGGGTTTTGGCTATAGTGGCACATTGAGTAGTCCAGATTGTCGGTTTCACCAGCAAAGGACCACAGGCGAGTACAGTTTATTGTTTGCATTTCGATATTGATCTTTACTATATTTCATTGATTAGTCATTGGTTATGTGATTATTTTCTATTATAAATTGTTGAGTCGGAAATGAGAAGTACCAAGGATGTGTGATCTGACCTTAGACCGTGTAGACCGTGTAGACCGTGTTGCATTTATTTCTTGTAGACCGTCACTACAAAAAAAGTGTGCTTTTGGGACGACATTACTAGAAACGCTAGTTTGAAACGTCCTAAAAAATTAATATTTAGGACGACTACATTTTTTGTAACAAAAAATAGTTTTATTTGGGACAAAATGAAAAAATGGATATCTCAATTGGGACAATTAATATTTGTGGTCCCAAGTAAGCCATCGGACCGTCCCAAATAATCACGCGGGAATGAAAATTATTTGGCCGCCTAAAATTTATAATCCCCAAATTTTTTAGATTTTTTTCCTATAAATTATTACTTTTAACCATTGGATCAAAAGATCTAAGGGATGCTATTGGTTCTCTTTGATCATATATGTGAAGAGAGAGAGGAAAGAGGTTGAGCCCTAAATTGATTCCTCTTTCTCACTCCTCCTCAGAACTGCCTCCCCGATCCTTCTCACTCCCTCCCAACTCTTTCTCTCCCATAAACCTAAACCTAGGCGAAACCCTAATTTTTTTACATTTCCATCAATTTTCCTTCAAAATTTTTAAGATTTCTCACATGTATGACCTTTTTTTCTTCCTCTCTCGCAGATTTTGTCGTTAAAGAAGGAAATCGAAGTACGATGTGTCGAAGAAGGCCGACACCAAGTAAGGATCTTGTTATTTGCTTTATTTTTGTTGAAATTTTGTTAGATCTGAGTTTTTTTTTTTGGTTTGAATATTCGAAGGTTGTCAGTGAAGAGGAAGGCAAAGAAGAAGGCGGTGAACAAGAAGCCGGTGAAGAAAGCTGGCCGCCAAGAGTTCCCCAAGGCCTCTCTCCTCCCTTGTTCCAGGTATTTGTTTAGGTATTACAACAAACAGCTTCTAATAAGATATCAGTATGGATGACTTGGTAAGTCTGGCTATGCCAACATAAAAGACGATTTGGATAGGAGAATGGAAGTTAATAACTCTTAGATAACCTGGTTGCAATTTTCTGTGAGAACGAGAAATATAGATGAATTCCCGGTAATGGTATTCAATTTTACCAGCATATCGCGAAAGGATCAAAAGATAGCCAACATGCAAATATTTGTGAAGCCTTGGCAAGGGTTAGCAAAGCCAACATGCACAACTTGCTACCACTGAACCTGTCACCACCTTAGCTGAAAAATGAATGATGATATTAATATCAAATTATACCAATAATAATAATAAAAAGAAGAAGAATAGTCATAATGATAATGATAGTACCAATAATAATAGTAATAATAATAATAATTTCATAGTGAAGGCAAAAGTCCCTTTTTTTATTAAGGTGAGTTTCAAAGCTTTTTTTTTAACAGGAAGTCTTTGAAACATTTAGTCGACTTTTGTTCACTCTCAAATGCAAACTTAAGTTAAGCAAACATGAAACTTTGAATGAAGCTTATTACAAAGTCCCCTTTATATACATGGATTTGTTTTAAAATCCTATTATTATTATTACTACCAATCAGGACACTTATCACAAAGCACTACGATGAGTACAATCCTTGGTATCTCACAATCATGACTATTTACTACTTTGTTAAAATTATTATCATTACAAATATTATGATTTTTATTATCAATGATATTAATATTTTATAGTACAATGTTAATAGTTTCACATTATTCGTAATTTTTTTTTCTATTTCTAAGAATGCTAAGCATGTATTATTCAAAATTCTGAGTTTACTTATTTACTAATTAGTTGAGGTCGACATTCAACATCCAAATTTTAATAGGTTGAATGGAATCCATAGTCGTAATCCCGATTAACCAGTTAACATCAATTCTGAAATGTAAAGGAAGGGGACTATAGTATTAACCTTTCAAGAACTTGCTAAAGTTAGCTATGAAATCCATCAAATAAAACTGACTTTTAAGGGTTTTTTTTAGTTCTAGAGTACTTTGTTTGAAGGCCAGCATTCATACTTTATCATAACCTAGTTAAATAAAGACTTCTTTACTATTTTTTATCATACACTGACTACTCTTCCCTTTAGAAAAAAATTTAAAAATATGGGTAGTTAGAGTTATAACTTTTTATTTTTCTCTTAAAGTTGGGATACTCATAAAACATAGGGATGGTCAATGTAGTTAGTTTAAAAGTAGAAATATTCCATATTATAAACTCTAAACTTAGAAGTAGTTAGTGTAAATAATCCTAACTAAATTGATGGCAAAAATATTACTTATTGAGGTAACTAAAAATAGTACCAAATAACCAAAATCTTATTGGTATCTTCCATTCTGTTGTGACTTCATGCGCAACATAGCTAAAGTATGATAAAATTGTGCATATGCTTGGTTTAAGTTAAAAAAAAGCGATGAATGGCCATACAAAGGGGTTCTAAGATGAAACACAAATGACAAAAATTTATAATAGACTATTTATCTCAATTCAATTGAAGTTAAAAGGAAAATTATATAGGACAGCTAAAGACCAGCCATGTTTTATTACACCTATTTGGAGATAATTTGGAATTCTTCAACCCGAGCAGAACTGCTCAAATTTGTAGATCAGCGACGTTGAGAAATACAAATTTGGCATCATTGAAAAGCTATGTTCCTTCAATTGACACCTTACACACCTATAAGGATTACCATCATGTCATGGCACCTGTATCATCATGTATATGTTTTTTTTTCCTTAGAACTTAACTAAAGTTTCTGTTTTCTTATTACACCGCTTAGATATAAAGAAAAAGCAAGCCACAAAAATTTGCAAATTATGATGATGAAAAGATTTTGGAGTATCAGTAAAGGCAGGAATTCAACATCATATGTTAGATAATTGACAACCATTTACATATCATCTATTTTTGTCATTCATACTACAAGTGATGAATGATAATGATGACTTATAACAATCGACCATAATTTGCCTTCTATTTTTTTTTCCTTTCTCAATTAGACTAAGATATTGGCACCTATTTGATGTGTTTTCCAGTAGATGGGACTAAGGTTGCTATGTAACAATAAGTCAGGCAATCACATTTTCACGTTCGACATTTGTTTTGTGCATAGCATTCATTTTGTATGGCTTATGTCAAGTTCTTTACAACAATCTATGTTCCAGTCAAGAGCTCCAAAAGAGCAAATCAAGTTCTTTGCAATAATCTAAGCATATTAGAAAGAACATGATCTCAAAATCGTATATTTATGTGTTGCTGCTCTCTGATGTTATATGAATTAGTACATGTGACATGTATAGTGTTGTATATATAAATAAACAAGCTTAGTTTTGACGTCTCTATGAAAGTAAGTGACAAGCTTATGATTATCTAGAGTTCTTTCAATTAAAATATTGAACTGTTATATTTTTGTTCAATTTGTTAATCATTAAAAGATGGACTTGCCATGACTTAGAAACATCCACATTTCTCTCAACAAAGACCACATTAAAAATATGTCATCACTGGACAACTCCATTATTGGTGCAACTGAATTTTTTAGACAAAATAGTTGTAATAAATCCCTTATAATGATAATTAACAAAGAAAAGTCCTGATTAGAAAGTTGTACTACAATAACACGATAGATGAGACAAGCATGCAGTGACTCCAATAATACTAAATCCTAGAACTTCATAATCTTACTATCCAAATGTAGAATTTAACCTTTTACATTATAGATGAAGATGACTTAGAAGATATAATTATTTCTCCGCAAACAGGGTTGGAAAAATATTGGAAGCTTTAAAGAAGATTATTTCCAGATAGTCACTTGGAAAAAGATTATTCCAGTTATTAAGATACATTTTCATATTTTCTTTTCATCTTAATTCTTCCAAATTTCTGCTACTAATTATGTGCTTATAATTGGTTACATTCAGCATGCTTGAATTGTAGGTAAAATTGGGAGAAGTGCCATTGAAAATGTGCTTGCTAAATTATATGCTAAGATTATATGCTATTCTGCTTTGTCGTACATTATAACATTTTGATTTTGTTCAGTCCATTTCTAATTATTCTCATTTCTGAACAAAGGAAACTCCTACACCAACAAAATCTCTTGCTCATGTTCTGTGTACATAATCTGAATCATGTCCATTTAGGATGACAGTTGAGAAACATGAGGTATTTTCTGCTTCACTTTGTAGCTGCAAACTTCATAGTAAAACTGTGTGCATTAATGGTTTGAATCTGGACCCTTTTTTCTTTTTTGTTTGACGATGGCTATGCACTATATTTCAGGATGCGCCCCTCAGTTTCCGTGTGGATGTTCAAAGCAAATTAGATATTTTACATGTCATACCACTGGATACAGAAGGTGGCAGACATGATATAGGATCTACTCTATTGAAATTGGAACCAATTGGTTCCAACGAAGGCAATGAGCAGCGAAGCACGAGAGAAATTAGCAAGGGGAAGAGCCCAGTGCTGCAATTTCAGATGACTGAAGCATGGTGGTCTATCTTACCGGCCAACTGGCCCAACCCTCCACATCTTAGTTCCGGTAATCTAAGAGATTCTCCACGCATTTATACACCTAAAAAAATATAGTTGCTACCAAATTTGTTCCTATATATACTAGTTCCTTTTAACAGTCCATAGAAATGTTCTGAAACGTTCAGATATATAGCAGTACAGAATATATATAAGTTCTGAAATGTCCAAGACATGAATTTGTCCTACACAGAAGGGCATTATGGTCCTAAGAAATGGTCATGCATACATAATGTACAAATATGGAGAGTTGACAATTAAGTATTCAACATAACCATCGAGCCTTACTCGAAGTATTTTGCCATCCCCTTATAAGTTGAATTACTTGTTATTTAATGAAATAAATTTATTTCACCTTTTTTGATCGATGAGTGGTCAATTCAGGATAACATAGCTACTCTTTTTTTTTCTCTTTAGCCTATACCCAACATTGGTACCCATGTTTATCCATGAAAGTCATGAGTTGTGAGCTCCATTGGTAAGTACTTCAGATGATGGAGTTCTGAAGCGAATATTTTTTTAACTCATAATTATGAGGCAACAATTGTTGTCTCACTCATGTTTTGTTACTATGCTAGGCCTAATTTCCCTCCAATTTTCATTAGATCATACTATAATATTATTAATTGAAATATTTCTCCCAATGCTCAATGGTGATTCATCTGGTGAAGAGGAAATATACATTTAGGAGTCTGTAGATGTGGGATGAGAGAGTTAGAAACACGTGTAGAACTGGAACTTTATATGTTAAGACACTACTGCACCAACGTTGAGGGATACTTCGTTTTGGATGTGTTGAGATATATGTGTGGGGTGGAGCTCTTGCTGATGAACAATTTTGCATGTTGAATTTTACCTTACAATTGCTATTTCATGTTGAATATTTACATATGATGTTCAGTTATGATACAGGTTAATGCTTTCGCTGCATGGCCTAAGACTAGGATTGAGACCGGCATCATCTTGTGTCAAATATAATTAAAAGTCTATAAATTTAAATTCTTTTATATGAAATCACCAACTTTTTTCTTCTTTTCATTTCAGCATGAACTGTTTCTCCCTAATTCTCCTATTGCTTACCTTCTTTCTTCATTTTGTTTATGAGCTCTAGGTTCTTATGTCGTGTAAGAAGAACATTGCAGGGATCCTCGAAGGAGATTGGCTGGTTGTAAAGAACTGAAGGGTTACCTCCTGTAGAGGATGGTACAAATCGTTTTATGGAGGTCCTTCACGATATAAGGTAATATGCATTGGCATTTAAAAGACGAACGTTTTTTTATCTATCCAGGATAATTTTGGCTTCAATATATTATGAAAACTCAAATTTTCCATTCTTGTGATGTTTGTATAAAATGCTTGGCTAGGAAAACTCAAGATCTTGATTTCCTTGAAATACATAAGTGACATACCTCTGCATAAAGGATTGGAAGTCCCAACGATAAAAAGAAGTAATCGTTACCTATTTCAAATGCCACAAATGCTATCTAATCTGTATAATTTAGTAAGATTTTTAAGCTTAACCTATTGCATATATGAGCTAAGCCTAAAACTTTGTCTTTAGGTTTTTCCCAATCATAATTCAATTCGTCAGCGTAGCTCATTTTCTTTGTGCTTGAAATTTTAGTAATAATACTTACTAAGTTCCAGGGGCCTTAAAGAATACAGATAATACCGGGCAAAATCACTACTTTTAATCATGTTTTCAGTCTATTTGGGGCCTTGACATGAATTAGATGCTAGATCTTGAGTTTTGAGGAAGTGTCATTGTCTCTGTGTTAGATACAGATGCAATCATCCAGAGGAGTATTTGTACACGCGACCTACAATTACACTGGTGAACTCTGTAAAAATTTGATCGATTTGAAGTATATGCAGAAAATCCTATTATATAGCCCACAGAAAGAAAGCAGATAGATATATATATGCACATGTGCAATCTGTGTATGGGAGAGAAGTGATCATAGCATATATAAACAACTGGCTCATACCCTTGGGTTTTAGGCAAGTGGCAATGCCTGGGGGATCCTTCACAGGGCCGGCCCAAAGGTAAAGCCAGACAAGGCTTCGACCATCAAGTATTTATTTCCAACAAGTATTACATGGAAATAAAGGCTGGATGTAATGCTTATGTTAAACATGGGATAGAAGCAATATAACATCCAGTCTTATTTAGGAAAATAATTGTATGATATTGTTCTTAAAACTAGATCATAACAGTAAAACTGAATTTTGGCCAAGTAGTTAATTCATTTGAGATTGATCAATTAGAATCTCACAGTTATCCTTTTACCAATAGATTCATGTTCCAAAAATTATTGATTAGAATGTAGAATTTCTTATGATCATTAGTTGTAGCTGATTTAACTAATATTGTTGTTATTATTAAATAAAAAAATGAAAGCAATACCATGTTAAAGTAGTATTTTGTGGCAGTAATCCCATGCACCATTGTTTATCTATTAAAGATTATGCAATTTATGATGTCTTATTCGGAGCTTGCCAACATATGTTGTATTTGACAATGTTACGGGTGTTAGCTTTGCATGTGATTTGAGAAGGACATTATTGAAGGATCTGCTAATATGAACCTTGCATTTGTTGCACAAGTCTTCCTGCATAGGTGATAGCATGATGCCTTTTCTTCTTTTATTTTTTTTTTCTCTTTCTGCAATTTACCTAATATATGTTTTACTTTTAACCTCATCTCTCTAGCAATTCTCATTCACGTTGAACTTATATTAAGTAGCTCTGCTTCATCTCCATTTGGACAGGCTTCTGAGACAGACTAGGACTAGGCCAAATTTGCTGGAAATGAGTCCTAAGAAGAACTTTGATTATTTGAGGTAAGAATCCGTCGCTTACTTTATGCTTGCCTGAGATTCAAACTGATGATCCATTATCTAAACAAAAACAAATATTTTTATGATTGTAAGTAGTTAGATTCAAACTTTTGTAGCCTGACTTTAAGTAAAACTACTGGAAAAAAATTGTTATTTAATGACTTTATAGTTGGTTTATCTTTGTATGACTAGTGATGTGAGAAAGTAGACATTGTTCATGTGCACGCAATGTCTACATGTCTTTATTTCAGGATATGGTAAACAAGAGAGGTTTTACAAGGACTGCTCAAGTTTTAAGTGTGGTTGTGAACCATGTGGGATTTATTTGGATAACAACTGCTCCAATGGAGGTAGAAGTGCCTGTTTTGGACTTCATTATCTGCATGTTGTTTTTTATGAGGCTGATTTGTTTACTTCTATTTGCAGGTCCTTCCAATGCTTTTTGTACCTATTTTGCAAATGATGGGAGATGCCACTTTGGAAAATCAAATATGTTTTGGACTTGTGTAAAAAGTTGTAGATTTTATTTTGTAAATTAAGTGAATGCTTAATGATGTAAAACTTGATGGGAGAACACTCAAAGTGATGTAAGACTTGGATTTCATTTTGTGGACAATGGGATATTACCTTTAAATATGTTTATAGAAATCGTTTTGTTAATGTTGCGGCTACGCTTTGTTAATGTTGCGGCTACCATATGCATTTGCGATTAAATAAAATAGTTCTGTATGAATTTTTGTTGTATATAAAATTCAATTATATATTATATATATAAACAGGAAATTAGTAATTCCATAATAATTTAGACAATTGTTAAGTTTTTCGGACGATTATAGTACTGTAACAAAAAGTAAATTACTTTTTTTGGGACTTTTTAAAATTTTGTCCCTTATTTATTAGGACGAAATATATCTGTTACAAAAACTTGTTTTTTGGGACAAATTAATAAACCGTCACACAAAAGCATAAATTTGAAAACTTTTGAGACGTTTTGCCTAACCGTCCTTTAACAGTATTTAGGACGGCAATATCCGTCCCTAAAGTTTTTGCCACGCCACCCTAATGGGACCGTCCATTCCCGTCCCAAAGGCCGTCCCAAATATTTGTTGGGACGGTAATTGCAGTTTTTAAGACGGTTTTTTTTTGTCCCCAAAGGTCACTTTTTTTGTAGTGCGTGTAGACATTGTTTATTTATTTCTTGTAGACCGTGTAGACAGTGTTTATTTATTTCTTGTAGACAGTGTAGACAGTGCTTTATTTACTGCATTTAAACTGTGTAGTTAGTGATTATTATTCTGTAGACAGTATTTCTTTATTGCTATATTTTCTGTAGACCGTGTAACTGTAGACCGTGTAACTGTAGACCGTGTAACTGTAGACCGTGTAATTGTAGACCGTGTAACTGTAGACCGTGTAACTTTAGACCGTGTAGACCGTGTCGCATAATTGTCCCGAGACCGATCACATATCAAAGGTACTTCTAACGGTGGAAAAGTATATTGGTCTATTTATTACTATTGATTTTTCTTACGGCTTTACTGTTTATTTTCAAACCCATGATTGATGTCTAACCTTTGTTTATAGTCATGTTCTTTATTTGAAATTGCATTCAGTGAATTGTGCTCGTTCCATTCCTGACTGGAAACCAACATTTTCAGGTTAGCCGTGGATTCACTTAGCTTGGGGAGTGACGGGTGTACTTGCAGACGAGCCTAGAAGACTAGTTAGATAGTCAAGTTATAGTCATTCAATATTTGTACAAGTTTATATTTTCCTGCAAATGTAAAACTTGTGATCATTGTAAATTAAATTAATTTTGTGAATGAGAATTATTTGTGATCTCGATCTTCATGGCCGTGACAGCGTTCTACCGCCGACACTGCGGCGTAGGCTGGCTTGGACACGTCTCGTATCTGTTTTAAAAAAAAAAAAAAAAAACGGGTGCGGGTCGTGACAAGTTTTTCTGGTGGCCCATGCAGGTCTGTCTTCGCAAATCACGCGAACTCGTAATAGTACTTAAAGTTAGTACTATTACGAGCCTGCGGCAAGGAAATGCTCATTCACGAATTAAGATTAATTTAATTTAAGCGAATGACTAGGACTAGGAGTCCCTTATGCAAACTTACCGATGGGTAGTCTAGGCCATGCAATTTAGGATGAGGGTTATAAATTTTGATACCTTGTCAGACCCCCATAGTTACACTAGTACCTCTTGATAGGACGATATGATCCAATGTGGATAGATTATTCACTTGGTGAGGCAGAGTTTCCTAGAGTAATGATATAACCTTGATGAATTGTTCAATTAATTCTCTTTTCCCCTTAGATATCACCCCCATATCCTAGCCGAATTATCCATATAATTGCTAGTTGCCCTAAGAATCATTATTTTATAAAGTTCTAATTTTTGTTATCCATATACTGACCTCGAGTTAGTTTCGATTCAAGTTTGTCCATCAGAGGCTTGAATACACATGGAAGAGTTAGAATGTATGTATTTCTTTTGTCCTCAGTTATTTCTCCCTGTTCAATCCTTTATTTTAAGGGTGGTGACTGATAGGACAAATGTTTACGCTTTATTTTTATAGTCAACTTGTTTGAATCTATAGAAGCCCATAAAGATTTACAGATATAGTTAAAAGAATACTAGTTAACTCATAATGGCAGGACAGCAGCGCACTGCCGCCATTTATTTAAATTTTGGAGACTACGGATTCACTGCAGCCAGCAGCGTACTGGCAAGACACGACCCATAGAGTTGGATTTTGTTTAAGAAATATAGGTTATAGAATGTTATTAAGACTATGGCTGGTGGTCCTCTTTGACCATAGTCACACTGGTGTCAATATAAAGTAAAGTATCGGATAGCATGTCACATCTGAATCACGAAACCAAGGGTTTACCACAGCCCGATTTTACGGGCGAGGCGTAGTCCTCGGTGAAATGATTTCAGACGTGATTACAAGTTAAGGATACTATAGAGGATAGGACAGTGCCCTGTGTGTTCCATAAGATCCGAAGCCAATATTGATGGAGGTTTGTAAGTTGGATAGCACGTCTCCCGATCTAGCATTCCGTGGTCCTTGTACCTATTGACGAGGATATCGACTGACAATAATAGGTTTACCTAGAATATAGAATTTAGAATGTCCATAACCCGTTAGTCGACCAAGTCCTTGTGGATCAGAAGATAGTAGGAAGACTGTATGAGCAAGAACACCGGGTAAGGTTTGATTCGCTCAAAACTCGAACGACTTATGTCCCCTTTCCAAAAATCTCGCATATTTATATTTTGACTCTCTAGACCAATGCTGCTATTACAGCCTAGTTTTTGCAAGCTTACTCTTTTATCGAGCTTGATTCAAGACATAAGTTTATTGGGGACGCCCAGTAACGTATTGTCTAATCAGAATCAGTGTATTATGGTCTGATCAACCATGATGCATTTGGTTCGCACTTCATTTAACTATCCTACGTGGATTGAGATATCAAGGTATCTATGATCTCATCCGCGAATGCTTGACAATTCCTCTTGAATTATACGTTCGCCTTTGAATCACGTGATTGTATTCAGTGACATCTTTCTTGAATTCTTTATTGTTTTTGTCTTTCACCGATTTGAAAAGACGAAAGCTCGTGATGGTAGAGAAATACAGAGTATTCTCATGGCCATGATAATGGTAGGCACAAGTGTAGCTACCAACGGCCAGTCATGTGATTGAGTTACTCGTTCTCCCATCGACCCTCAAACTACTATTAAGACTTTCGAGCCATCTGAATTTGAGAATGATTAGGGTTTTACCCTTAGTCAGAACGCCAACCGAGGAGACTATCTATTCTCAAGAAGCCAAATTTTGTGAGTCTCTAATTATTGCTGGAAGCTTGCCCTAACTAGCAACCCGTAAGCCTTGAACCAACCCTTCCTTGACCGAAGTCCACAGTTAGACATGAGATGAGTGGACAATAGGGTAATCATTTACCGTGACACTCATCCCGAGATTGGTTTCCAACAGATATTACTCTAATTACGTGAACTTTATTATTAAGACCTAACTAGTGATGGAACACCACGGTCACTAGCTTAGCCAATACCATAGCTTAAAATACCCTGACACACTATGACTTACCAGCTGTCAACAGCAATACCTGATCACTACAACCCTGGTGACCATAGCCTGGCCGGTTTGCCACAAATAGAATTTCTTGACTGAAATGTTAGAAATCTTTTATTATGTTGTGCCTTGGAGTTGGTTATCCCATCGGAAACTCTCATATACTGCGGACGAGTAGGTCATTCTATTTTATCGACCGTGTGTCATTGTACACACTCGTTCTCCATTCACCGATGAACGATCCTTGACATGATTTATATCTACCGTATTCCGTTACGCATTGCCTTATCCTCTATTAACAAGAGTCGAGGTACAGTATACGGATTTTGGAAATCCTTCTAACCTCGATATTCCTAAACCCATGTCCTAATTTCTAAGATGGGTAGACTGTAAGCCTTCAAAATTTAGGATATACCAGGATTTCCGAGTGATTAGAACGATTTCCATTAGGGTGAAAATTAGTGCCCCAGGGACTCCCACTTTTTGTTTAGATCATTTTGTGTCCCCGGCCGTGCCATTAATATTCGGAGCACGAGACCAGCTGTTACCTTCCAACAAATTCCACATGCAAGATCTAGACGAGTCCACCCTCATCTAGGTATATCATGTCCCACTCAAATCCGTTCCCTTGTACTCTATTTTTATGGTACGACTTTCAGGTAAAAAGGACTAGCGATAACCCTTACCATAGTACCGATAAACTTTCCGACTACAATTAGAGACTCAACCTCGACTCATTTCCTTCGACCCAATATATGGTTGTGACCTACGCGAAGCCCACTATGCACATGCCACTAGTGTGCCACCAAATTGAGGCCTCAAGTGCTACTTAAACACAAAAGTCACTGGGGGCACATTTTGAACTTTAGGGACCTAGCTAACCAACCTGACTAGCAACTAGCTCAATCCCCTGGGTAGAAACCTATTCTAGGTTACCCTAACCTAGTAGACATAGTTTTATCTTGGGATCTTGTCCAGTTCATATAGATTGAGATCCTAGGATCATCCAACCAACGAGTGATATCCAAATAGGAAACCGAAGGCCCAGTAAAACCCCTCCAGACAAACCCCATAGTTGATCTATAAAACCGAACTGTTTGAAATAGGTCCCCATACCTATTATGTAGTCTCCACCCCTTAGAATGTGATGTCCTTTGTAACCATTATGCCATCTACTTGGACGTCACGATGCAATCCTGTATTGCATTCGTATCCCTTGTTCGTGTTGTTAAATAACCACGGAAAGATCACAATTTTGATTTCTCAATGTCCGTTCTATTTTGGAACTCTGGTTAGGACTTCGAGAACATAATTTCTGTATTGCACGGATTGCAAGTCCCTCTAAGAAACAAGTGTTCTTCGATTTAGCAAGTGACTGGACTAGAGTAGTCCTCTCTAGCAAATAAGTCATGGTTCATAAACTTTTATTCCATCTACAGCATTGGATACTCTCTACCGCTCTAGAAATTTTATTTTTTTTCTTTCGATTGTTCGTCCTTATTTTCCTGTCCTTCCTCTTTCGGAGCGACGAATGGTCATGCTTATTGGGATTTACCAATACCCTCAGCTACTTGTACAAATTTGTTGCTAGTTAAATTTTTGGGTTGCTTGATAGATAAGAGAGAATTATAGAGGTCACATACAATAAATATTATATTGGTAGAAATGTTTAGCAAGTAGTTGGATGATTATACAGTTTTAGTGACATGAGATTGGAGGGAGTAGTGTGACCAAAGGTGGGTAGAGGTCCTCGAGGTTGCATAGCTACAAGATGCTAGGAGGAGGAGGTAACTATTTTTGGAGGAATTAAAATTCGAGGAGATTAAGGAAATGATAGATTTCCTTTGAATTTAAGGAATACTTGTGAAATTAGAATTTCGAGGACGAAATTATTTTAAGGTGGGTAGATTTGTAGCCCCTCTTCCCGGAATTTAGAATATTTTATTTATTTTATTTGAATGGTGAACTTTTAGAATTTTTATAAATATTATTTAGTTAACTTTATTATGGAATTTATATAAATATTGAGCTTATAAGATTTTATAGATTACAATTTTGTTTTTGTTTCAAAAATTTGTTATTTCCATTATTACTTTTATTTAATATATAATTTCAGTATTCATATTAAATACTAGCGTTATCTTTTATTTAATATTTTATCTAATAGCCTTATTATAATCTTATTAGGTTAATTGTACAAAATATTTATTTAAATATTTTAGAATTATTCTGGGGATTTTCTACGATTTCTATAAATATAGTTGGAATTTATTAGGGTATATACAAACATATATGGTTATATAAAGAGAAAAAAAAACAAAGAGCTGCTAAATTAGTCCCAGCTACTTGATATGGTTCAGCTTGGTGTTGCAGCCGGCCAAAAAGGTTATTTAGTTATAAGGTCTCATATAATATTGCATATTATCATATAATATTTGATATTATTTCTTATATAATATTGCATATTATCATTTCTTATATAATATTGCATATTATCATACAATATTTGATACTAGCATAAACGTGACAATAAGGATGGTGATGATTGGTTAAACCATAGAAAGCTTTCCTGCAAGTTTGTAAAAGAATTAGCAGTTAACACTCTAAATAATACTCGAGTCAAATAAATCACAGCTCTAAGGAGTTAATGTAGAAAGATGGATTTCTATGTTTCCTAACCCATAGGGCCCAGCCAAGTAAGGTTTCCCCACAAATAGGTTACTAAACCAGGAAACCTTCACGAACCCGAGCAGCTCTTCAATTCCCCGACCCGAGCGGTTGCTTCCCCATCCGCGAATACATAACAGAGCAAACTCGCAAACCCTAAACAAATGCTCGACTCCCATGACGCCGCCACCATCCCCCCACGCGCGTGCGCCTCCCAGGACCACCGTGCGCGGCCGCGCGGGTCGCCGGAACCGCGCAGAACAGCGCAACAGCGGCAGCAGTTGCAGCCGCGAGGAGATGGTTCGCGACGACGTTGCGTCGTACACGTTCGTCCTTTTGACGAACCGTTTCTTCAGGTATGACCCCGACATAACCAACTCCTATTCCCTTCAAACACTTCAATTTATTTTGCGTCATGTACGTCAAAAAACGAGCCCGAAATCGAGAAAAAACCTGTCCAAAAACAGGATAGTTTTGCAGTCCAGGAACCTGCATTGACGGACCGATTTCGATCAATCCAGTAACTTTTTAGGAATTCCACCTGAACACGAATATTGACAACATATACGAGATGGAAACCCTGTTTATAGATTTATTTTTCATCGATTATATTGCTGTTAATTTAACTTCAAAGTTCGGGAAAAATCTGTTTTCAAAATCACAAAAGCGCTCCACGCGACGTGCGTCACGCCAATCGGGACGACGTGGTCGCGAACCGAAAGCATCGAAAGCTGCGTAACGGCTTCGTGGTCGTGTGGGCTTTGACGGAATTCAAATTGGTCGTGTGTGCGCGACGAATTTGATGCGTATCCGTCGAAATTTACCGTATCGTGTACTTTGCAAATTCTTCAATTACTTTGTGCACGCTCGTCAGATCGAGACGAAACTTGTGCCAACAGGACCGTATCATTTTTTTGGTCCTGTATGCCAAGTTTGGTCCGATTCTGAGACCGTTGATAAATCACCGTTTTGCGGGCCCCACGGTCCCACTCAACGGGCGATTTTGTGCACGGCCCGCCGGAATCCAACTTTGGACATACGATTGGGTTCGTATCAGAAAACTGGATCCGTAGACATGTAGTTTGATGACTTTAGAGACCGTTGACCCTGGCACGCTTTTCGGTGCAAAGCGAGTCCAACGGCGGACATCGTTTTTGCCCGAAATTACCGTTTTACCCTGTGTCCAGAATTGGACGTAAGGACAGGTAATCCAAGCTAATTGGACTATTCTGAGATCATTGGTATTGTTTATTTCAGCTTCCGGGGACTGTTGTACGGGTTTTGGCTATAGTGGCACATTGAGTAGTCCAGATTGTCGGTTTCACCAGCAAAGGACCACAGGCGAGTACAGTTTATTGTTTGCATTTCGATATTGATCTTTACTATATTTCATTGATTAGTCATTGGTTATGTGATTATTTTCTATTATAAATTGTTGAGTCGGAAATGAGAAGTACCAAGGATGTGTGATCTGACCTTAGACCGTGTAGACCGTGTAGACCGTGTTGCATTTATTTCTTGTAGACCGTGTAGACATTGTTTATTTATTTCTTGTAGACCGTGTAGACAGTGTTTATTTATTTCTTGTAGACAGTGTAGACAGTGCTTTATTTACTGCATTTAAACTGTGTAGTTAGTGATTATTATTCTGTAGACAGTATTTCTTTATTGCTATATTTTCTGTAGACCGTGTAACTGTAGACCGTGTAACTGTAGACCGTGTAACTGTAGACCGTGTAATTGTAGACCGTGTAACTGTAGACCGTGTAACTTTAGACCGTGTAGACCGTGTCGCATAATTGTCCCGAGACCGATCACATATCAAAGGTACTTCTAACGGTGGAAAAGTATATTGGTCTATTTATTACTATTGATTTTTCTTACGGCTTTACTGTTTATTTTCAAACCCATGATTGATGTCTAACCTTTGTTTATAGTCATGTTCTTTATTTGAAATTGCATTCAGTGAATTGTGCTCGTTCCATTCCTGACTGGAAACCAACATTTTCAGGTTAGCCGTGGATTCACTTAGCTTGGGGAGTGACGGGTGTACTTGCAGACGAGCCTAGAAGACTAGTTAGATAGTCAAGTTATAGTCATTCAATATTTGTACAAGTTTATATTTTCCTGCAAATGTAAAACTTGTGATCATTGTAAATTAAATTAATTTTGTGAATGAGAATTATTTGTGATCTCGATCTTCATGGCCGTGACAGCGTTCTACCGCCGACACTGCGGCGTAGGCTGGCTTGGACACGTCTCGTATCTGTTTTAAAAAAAAAAAAACGGGTGCGGGTCGTGACAGACATTGTCTTGTTGAGGCTCCGAATTTACTTCTTGATCAATGACATGTACATATTCATGCACATCGTCAAAAGTGGTAGTAGAAATCGTAATCAATTCCTCCTCAAAGACAATGGCCTTGAATTTATTTCTCCCATAAACTCAACATCCTCAAAAACAATTACACTTCTCGTCTCAAAAAATTTCTTTGTGTGGGATCGTATAATTATTAATCCCTCGATCTGTCAGCATAGCCAATAAAGTAGCTGCTTACAATTTAACTTTGGTCTGTCTTTTCTTTACACATTCAATACAGACATTGAAGTCTATAAAGTCAATGGAATCCAAATCTCATCAGACACAATTAGTTCAACTCTATTTCTAGAGATGTGATCTAATCGCTTATGTTATAATGAGGCTAAATTTTTATTATTGTTAATTTTGTGTTTAGTACCACTTGACTCCACTTGCAAGGTTTCATTTAAGCTGCAATAGTTTCAAGTGAATATAGGCCATCATAAACCTTAAAGGAACCGTTACAAATAATATTTGAATTTAAAGATAGACTAAACTTATTGTTTTCAAATGAACAATGATAATCATATTTGTCCATTAAGGAAACTGAAACTAAATTTCGCTAAAAGACGGTACAATAAAAGTGTATCAAATTCAAATAATAATCGGTTCCTAATAATAACCCAAAATGTCCTATTGTTTACACTTCTACCGATTTTTCATCACCCACATAGATGTATCTTTCACCATCAATTGGCTTTCAGTAGCTCAGACAACATTGTCTACAAACACTGATGTGGGTAGTAGCAACAAAATATCTAACCACCATGTGTTTCCAGGTACTAAATCTAAATTAACCTCAGAACAGACCAAATTTAGAAATATATTTTATTTATATGTCATGCGGGGTACTTTGTACATTTCTTCCTTATGTGTCATAGCTTATCACAAAAGAATAACCCTTAGTTTTATATTTTTGTTTCTTTTGAGCTGGACCCTAGTAGTTACTGTTTTCATTTTTTTTGCCCTTAAAATTTATTCCATTAAATTTAAAAATTAAATTCTTATTGGCAGATGTTATAGCAACATTAACTGTAAAGAGAACAAAGCAACAACAAAAAGACGCGCTCTAATTAATAACCAAAGAGAAAAATATAGTCAAACAAATTCAGATAATGGTGAACCCCATCTCAAGATACCTAGTACATCATTAATATCAAGTTTTTAGACAGTGATATTAACTGCATGTGGTACTCTTGGTGTAATGATCAAATGTTGACAATAACTAGTCATGTCAAATAATAAGCCTATCTTTGGATTGGGTTATTATTCACATGTAAACCTTATAATTGTCACACACTTATCATCACATGTATGTGTGCAATTCGGCCAAGTATCAACCTTTCTTTGGGCCGACTAACACCCGCATGAATGTACACACACAAACATCCGACATCCCTCATAGACTATCTACGCAAGAGATGTCACTTTGGCGACATCTTGTTTCAATGAGTTTATTTAGAATATTATACAACTATTGCTAGTAACAAAAGGCACCGAAAATTTGATTGTTGACTAAATTTTACAAAACTAAATTATGTCCAAAACCTTATATACATGCATATTTATAAGATTATTACTCAAATAAAGTAATCAAAAGCATAAGCATGAATTTTAATTTGACAAAATTGGACATTATCAACATAACAAAATTCATGTAATAATTTACTGAGGATATACATCCAGAGAACAACAACAATATATAGGACATGATACAAATACTCCAACACGTAAAAAAAATTTCATGGAATTCTATATTTTTCTTATTAAGCTATTTTGGCAAAAAAAAAAAAGTTACCATAGTGGTAGCCCTTGTTAGCAATCATCTGAATAAAACTCGTATTATACACGAATTTTTTCGTATCTTAATTCAGAAACGTATTATACTTGCGTACTTTTAAAAAAATTGAATCAGTATGTAAATTTTAAGCATGCAAAATTTTAAATGTGTTCCATACAAATTATTGAAATATTTGGTACAAAAAAACGTGGTGGGAACCTGTTTAATTAAGCAAATTTGACAACATATTTAAGAATGTGAAGTTTCTACCCTTAACATTTCTATTTTTTGAATATTTGACCGAATTTTTTAACATATTTTTATTGTACTGAGCCGATTTATACTCGTACTTTTGCTGGCCAGAATTTTTCCCGTTTGCCGAATTGCTAACAAGGGTGGTAGCTAACTACATGTGTTGTCCTCTCTTGATTAGCACTGTCTGAACTATCGAAAAACATAAGCCTTAGTGACCTACAAGTTTGCCAATATATATTTATCATCACAACCTTATAGGTGAATGAAACAAAGGTTCTTATATGTCGTTCTATACGACAGATACCCGCACAATAAAAATATAGCATGTTCTTTTCTCTATAGTTACTAGCCTATCTAATAGAGAGGCTGAAAACATAGTTGCTTCAAAATGATATTGCTTTTGGTGCCATACGCATAGATTCTTAGGTTTAGCTATATTGTTCAATGTAGTCATAAGAATCTACTCTTGTTTTGATTCCAGTTTGAATCAAGCAAGTGAAACAATCTGTATTGTTTAAGCAATATATGAGACTAAACTAGAGCCCTTTCAACACTGGTTCTCATCACCACTTCAAAGGACTCAATCGGCGTATACACAAAAGATTTGTGCTTCACCATAAACTTTGCTTTACTCGAGCAAACAAAGCACTGATATTTCTCTGTGGCATTTCAACGAACAAAACTGATGTAATCTAAAAAACATGTACATTAATTGCACACTATAAATTCATCCCCCCCCCCCCCCCCCCTAGTTGCCGGCTATGAACAAATCAATTCCTGTTGCGGGCTATGAACATATAAGACAGCATAAACTTTACAAAAGTCTGTACTATTGTGAGATATTTTTGCAAAAAATATTTTTCTTAAATTTTGACAATAAATGGTTCGAAAACCAGATGTAAGAAAATCTTTAAAAAATTAAACATTGAGCAAAAGAATGGATCTGAACTTGTGGATTATAAAATTTTGATCAAACAATCTGAACCCTAAATTAAACTTAATCGAAAGATCTAGAGTTCCTGAACAACATAAAAAAATTGGATTCTAAACTTCGACCTCATAAATCAAACAGGAAGGCTCTGATACCACTTGTTAGAAATTAATGTGTCTGTTGATTCATGAGATAAAGAACAAAATAAATGCGGAAGCGTACCTGAATTCATTGATTGGCTTGATGGATCTTGAAACAGACGTCTCTTTATGTGGTTCGATCTTCCAACCCGCTACGACCCTTAACAACAAAGATGAAATCTTTGTTCCTCTCCCTGTTGACGGGGATACAAAAGAGAATAGAGAAAATCCTCTCTTTGGTGGCCGTATGAGTTGGGGACCATAACCCTAATGAATACATATATTTATATGTAGTATATTTCTAATTTGGCCCCTCATCAAATTAGATTTATCTCCGGTATCTACACATTATTTCCATGACAATTATACCCTTAAGCCAATTTTTCAAATAAACCACTTTAATTTGGCTTAATTATTTAGATAGCCCAACACAATTAATTTTACATGTGTGACCCCTATTATTGAATAATTCCAACATTCTAACCTTAATTAGTTAGAACATAAGTAATCTATATTTTCTTTGCTTACTTTAATATCATTAAAAGTATAACGAGCACTTAATTATTTAGCTAATTTGCTACTTCTTATAAGGGGTTGAAAATCCTAATTTAATTAGCAAATTAATTTAAAAAGGAAACAAAATAATTAATCACGGAACATGGGTTTATAAGGGGACACACCACCACTGCCAATGGTCAGAATTGGGGACAACCCACATTGAGGCTTAAATTGCCAGACTATGATGGCGAAATGGGTGAGGAGGAATTATTGAGGGTCAATCATTATTTCATTTACTATAGTGTGCCAGAATGGGATAGGGTTCAAGCCTGTTCAGTTCAACTAAAAGGGACAACAACTTATTAGTTTGTGAAAATCAGAGGAGGAATTATGAGTTGGAATGAGTTCTGTCAGACTGTTGGGATGGAGTTTGGGCCTTCTCAGTTTACAGATTATATGATTGATTTTAAATTGTTAAGACAGGAAACTTCAGTTCATGAGTATGATCAATAGTCTCAGAAAATGTCAAAAAAGGTGCAGGGAATTTTAGAGAAGTGCTTAGTCAGTCGATACATTGGAGGCTTGAAAGAGGATGTCAAGTGCAAATATCGTACCCAGTTAGCCTACCTGCAACAATGCAAGTGGCTCGATTGCATGAGGCTAAATTGTTAGCCATAAAAAAACCTTAGACAAACAATCCCTATCATGGGAGGACCTCTAATGCTACAAAAATTGGTTCCTTCACAACAAATTGAGCCCAGCAAGAAGAATTCCACCAGTATCTCAGATGGAGGGTCTCAACAAATTGCAGGAACCACAACCCTTACTATATCACCCACTAAGCTTATGAGGAGGAAAACTTTAGGACTTTGTTTTTTTGTGTGATGAGAAATGGTTCAAGGGCCATAGGTGCAAAGAAAAAAAGATTATGCATGTTGATTTCAGGTGAGGACAATGAGTGTCATGAAATTTCTGATACAGGAGGAAATAAGCTAGAGATTTCATTGGAACATAGATAGAGTTCATTTGCCATCTCCTTACAAGCAGTGACAGGTGACTCATCATTCTACTATAAAGTTGACGGGGACAGTTCAAAACAAACGATGATGATCTTGGTTGATTTGATCTACATACGGTTTTATTGATACCAAGTTTAGTGAAAGGATGGGACTACCCTTAGATGATGACATATATATATACCCTTTGAAGTGATGGTAGCTAATGAAGAAAATTTGGTGCACAAAGGCCTGTACAGAGGAGTGATAATAGATTGCGAAGGCAAGAAAATCACAGCTATTTTGTTAGAATTACCCATATCTAGATGTCATATTGTGTTGGGGGCAAACTGATTAATGCATTGGGAGATATTATGGAATTTTCAAGACTTAACTATGAAATATGAAATGCAGGGGGTGACACTGCAGTTCAGAGGAGTTAGATCTAATAGTACAGCCAGTTGTTGGAGCCTGTAAACAAGGATTTGATACATAAACCTCAAGTTTTTATTATACAACTCAGCTCTGTAGAAGTAAGTACAGGTACTAAAGGTGAATATAGGCCCAAGTTAACTAAGGGTCTGCTTGGTAACGGTGTTTTCACCGGTTTTGGGGTGTTTTTGAACCGATCGTTTATGAAAACCCCTGCTTGTTAATTTTTTTGAGGCACCGGTTTTGGTCGGCTCAAACCACACCCACCCCCCCCCCCCCCCCCCCCCCCCCCCCAACAAAACCGGTGTAATGTATTTTTGGGTAGCTTTATAAACACCACAAAATTGTGGGTTTTAAGCGGCTCTATTTTTTTATTCCATTTATATCCTCACAAAAATATATATAATTATAACTACTGATACCCTTCCCTATTTAATTTTTTTCGTGTAAAAATCTTTCAGAACCGCTCGTTAGTGAATTACCAAGCATGGATTGGACTGGTTTAAAAGCCACTAGTTAAAAACCATCCAAAATCGGACCCCTCATAACCGCTCATATCCGGTACTCTAAAAATACCTCATAACGCTACCCCTACAATTGTCAAACAGATCCTAAATTGTTGCACTTTGTCCATATATGGTCAAGAGAGTATCAGACAGAGCAGCAGACAGAGTATAAGAAGAAGAATTGTCAGACAGTTCAAGAGCTACCAGTGATTTCTTCTCATGTCTCGAGCTTAGAAGGACAGTTAGATTGCTTCTCATGTCTCAAGCTTAGAAGGATTGTTAGTTAGTTACAGGTTAGTTAGGTAGTTGGGGCAGTTAAATTCCTGTAAATGACTTGAGTATGTTTTTTTTCCAATTGATTACTGTTCTTAAAAAAAACCCTAGTTATATTTTTTTTCCAATTGATTAATGTTCTTCTTGCTTCCATCCATGGCTACTATGTTCGTTCAACTCCAGTTCCTGGTCAATCAGGAAGAGGTGCTAACACAAATGTGGGCGAAATTCTAAAATAAATAAATAAATCTTGTACCCTTCAACTTTTGCAACAACAAGAAAGAAACAACAATCTTACGACGAGTTCAGGTTGGCTAAAATCATTCAATTCTTTTTTGGGTTACATGAAAAAAAAGCGTAATTAAACATGCAGAAGCTAACTTCAGTAGTGTCTCCATCAAGCAAGATGGTAGTATAGATAAAGATGTGCAAACCACAATTACTTGGTGACAACAAACTAAGTTTGCCAAACATGTATGATGTATGCACACTTATACATCACTGCCACGGGGTGAGTCCGTCATGCTGAATAATTTCTCGGATAGAGGAACACAAGGACGTGCTACCAAGTACAACTCCCACTTTCTCGATACAGTAAATGCGTAAAGCTCCGTCATGTCGAGCTCATCGGCCTTCATCCCGTTAGGAAGTTCCCAGTCGAAGTAGCAAAGGAGATGGGCCACGGCAAGCTCTACACTGGCCAGACCAAACGTCATACCCGGACACATCCTTCTACCTGCACCAAACGGCAAGAGGTTGAAATCTAGCCCTTTGAAGTCTACCGGATTCGCGTCGAACCTCTCCGGCCTGAAGCAGTCTGGGTCGTCCCAGTGCCGCGGGTCTCTCGCTAAAGCCCATGCATTCACAAGAACTCTCGTGCCGGTTGGTATCGCGTAACCTTGAACTCGGCAAGCCTCCCTGCACTCTCTGGGCTGCAACGGAGCCGGGGGATGTAGCCTTAGAGTCTCTTTGATGACTAGCTTTAGGAACTTCAATTCTCGGACATCGCTCTCTTCCAGCTTCGTCCTCCGTCCTAGCGACTGTCGGACCTCATTCTGCACCTTCTCCATCGTCTCCGGGTTTCTCATCAGCTCGGACATGGCCCATTCTAGGGTTGTGAAGGACGTATCGGTTCCAGCCATGAACATGACCTAACAATTAATTAAAATGCGATCGAGATATTCTTAAGACATTAATTTCTTGAAAATAAGATTTGTCACTCACAAAATATGGATCTCAATAAGTCATTTTTTCATACAGTATGTGAAGCTATAGCTAGGGTTTCACATATAAGAAACTCAAAAAGTTTCTGAATTGATATGAACCAATGACTGTTTGAAAACCTATAGATAGCTAAATGTTATCTAATTTTGATTAACTTGCGCTTTCAGATTTTTGCAACTAAATATCCTGAACTTTTTTATTAGCAACTATGGGACAATAAGCAACTTGCAAAATATGTTCTTATGACAAATTAAAAGAAGAAGAAAAAAAAAAGAGCATAATATAAAAAAGAGCATAATATGTTTTAGTGAAGAAAATGGTCTCCAAAAATAAATATTATTAGTTTGACAAACTAATGGGAGGTAGCAAGTTACTAACGGTATGAGTTCAGGATATATAGTTGCTAATTATATATAGAGAAAATTAAGAGCATTTAACCTACAAAATCCTGAAAATTCAGGATATTCACGCATGGAGTCCAAAAACTCAACAAATAGATGCGAATTGTTGTCACTTCTTTTCCCATCAAAAGCTAACCGGGCATGCATGGCGCAAGCCATGAACACGTGTCAGTCATTAATTATCAGCGAACCGTCGTTGGAGATTTTGGACTTACCAAGATGACAGCTTTTACGTTGTTGGATGTAAGAGGGACATCAAGCTCGCAACTCTCCCTGTGCCTCAGCAACACATCTACAAGATCCTCTTCCGTATCATCCTCCGATTCGTGCTCTCTCAGAATCTCGTCAAAGAACCCGTCGAGGAACTCATGGAGTCTCTTCACTTTGGACTTTGCCCCCGTCACTACATCGAGGAAGCTCAAGAACGGAAACAGATCTCCTACATCTAGACCACTTGCCAAGTTCATCACCTCTCTCATTACCACGAAGAACCTCTCCTGGTTCCGGCACTTCTTTCCCATGACAGCTCTGAAGACTATGTTGTTGCTCAGCGACAAGAGCCTGCGGCTAAGATTTATAGGCACTGCTCCCTCGCTCGTCGTCACAATGCCCTTGACTAGGTTGTGTACCTCTTCTTCCCGCAGTGAGCTGAAGGACTTTACGCGTGTGGGATTCAGTAGCCCCAACATGCATATCTTTCTCAGTTGCACGTAGTACCTGATTGAATAATTGTTAGTACGATTACATAGAATAGTACAAAAATGTAATACAACTTGAACAATACAGCTACTCAGGAATGGAAAGATCAAACTGACTGCTTTGAAGAACAAGTTGCAATTCCTCTCATTCATCACAGGTCACCATTCGCACTATCCTTTTATTACCATATTCATTTCCCATACTTATCCTTTTTATTATCATATTCATTTCCCGTACAAAAATGCTATTTGGCTCCCAAAAAAATTTAAATGATACCATCTTCCATTATGTGGCATATGACATGACTGATGACATGACAGTTGACATAGCAAAATTAAACATTAAAACTAATATTAAAATTAATATCAAATTAACAAGAAACATTAATATTAAAATTAACATTAACACTAATATTAACTTTAACATTAAAATTAATATTAACATTAAATTAAAATTAGCATTAACATTAAAATTAATACTAATATCAAATTATTATGAATATTAATATTAATATTAATATTAATATTAATATTAATATTAACATTAACATTAATTTTAACATTAACATTAAAATTAATATTAATACTAACATTAAATTAAAATTAATATTAACATTAATAATAAAAAATTTGGGTAATTAATTTCTTGGGTTAAAACATGACATGTCAGCTGTCATTTACAAATATGATACTATTAGCTATAGCTAGGACAAACGTCGTTGAAAATTTTATACATGATCATATGTCTTGGAAAGTTTTATATAGCTATGATAGATTAGAAAGTTTTTTATATCCATGATGGATTAAGTAGCCAATAGAAGACACAAGGCCAGAAATCATAACGATTTTTGATCCAAACGTGTGAAAGTTTCCAGTAGAAACAGACCAATGATAATATTTAGTCAACAATTAATCATATTTTCAGCAATTGGAGCACCACATATTACGGTCAGCGATATTGCCAATATTGAGATAATTAATTAGTTTAATTACAGTGTGTGTAGAAGGAATCCTATATAGATTATACATCTTTGTTTAATATTAGTTTCTACATGATTCTTGAGACATTCCTATATTTTGTTCGCAAGCTTCCATGTCTTATTTGCTACTTGTTATGAAAATGAGATGTCTAGTTCTAGATGTCAATTATTTCAATAGAAAGCATGACCTAATGCTAGTTGTTTAGTCGTCACAAGTTTGAATATCATATATAGATGTCACAAGTTTGAATATCATATATAGATGTGTCATAATCTGCTACTTTCTAGCATTTTCTTCATCCATGTGGAAATCGGTGAGTAAACTGCCACAATATATTTTAGATTGGACTTTAAGCTCTCGAGTGATGTATTATTAGGACCTATATATTAATGGGATATGCTAATTCCTTAAGTAGAAGAAAGGCATGTAAGACGATGCTACAATACCATCTTGGCATTGGTTAAAAGTTCTAGATTTTAATGAAATGTGTAGACAAAATTTTAAGGTTAGAAATAAACCAAAATAAATGATATACGCAGCAACACTAGCAATACTGATGTGAATTGTGTCCACACTTTTCTTTGTATTAGATTCTCTCTAACATGTCTTCCTTGTTGGTCCATATTTGCAGAAGAAAGATATCAAGACCTCAACTTAGTTTTACATTCTGTTATATATTGTTAGTTTTTCTATTATTTGAGATACTAGCTTTTCTATTATTAGCTTCTCATAATATTTTAACAATCATTATTTGAGGCTCCATAAATTAGAATATATTGTATACTTAGAAATCCCAAAATAGAAGGTTGTAATAAAATCGTGCAAAGGTAATTGTTCTCCATGCACTTTCCAAAAGTGATCCATACTATTAAAATTACACTAAGGACTTGAGATCCTCATGTCATTTTGCAGGCTACATAAATTCTATGTGAATTTTCTTCAACTTTAAAAGATATAGTTCGCTTTACTGATTTGGATTTTAGCTTTTAACTATTTAAATATATATGCTACTGCCTTATTGCTTAGTTTATTATTAAAATATTCATGAAATATTATTTTTAGTCGATGTGTTATATTTGGTGACACTTGGTTAGCACAGAACTAACTTGTCGTTTTATTCCAATTAGAAATAATATGCATATATCGATGAATTATTTTTGATGATAAACTACTTTATTCAAATTTGTTATCGGCAATTACAACAAATAGAATTTTGCATCTATATAAATAGAATATGCATTTGCAAAGGCATTTTACATAACAAAGGATTTTTAGAAAAACTTAAATTCATATGCCCAAATTTGTTATATAAAATATTTTAAATATTTCTCAAATAAATTAGAAATATTACATGGATAATGTATATAGAGATATATTTGTAGCATCTGATTTAATTGTGTGTATTGCTTAATGATTCTATTTGGAGTATTGTTATGAAATATACACAATTTTGGTTACTAATATTCCTACTAATATATATAGCAAATAATTGTTTAGCACATACTTTAACACCTGTAATTTTTTATGGTGTAACATATAATAAGGCACATGGAGTGAGAAATCCATTTTTCCTTAGTTTTTTTTGTTTTGTTACATTTGCATATCATTGGTATATTACAAAGACCATAACACCTATTCTAATTTCATGTTTTCTATTCCTGATGCATCGTGAGAAATCTTTTTTATTTAATATTATTAATAACTAGTGAAGTAGTCCGATATCATGGATAATGACATAGAATTTGATCAGATCATGATACAAAACTAGGTATGACTACACATTAATATCATAATTTTATATCGTTCAATATTAATTATGGACTTTGGTATCTAGAATAAATTTTTTCAAAATCGTCTAAATATAAATAAATTGTTATGTGATTATTTTATATGTAATGTATAATTTATGAAACTTTTTGATACATGTTGCTATATAGTATTTATAGTATTGTCAAATATTTTCTTTTACTGTATTATGTAACTGAAATATATGGCAGACTTGGGCATATGATAACATCTTTATAATTCTTGTTTTCATATTTACCAAAAAAAATATTGTTGAATTATTTTAATGTTAAAATTCATACACAGTATATATTGTTGTGTCAGAATGAACAAATTGTGCGTCGGTTCAAATTACATTTTTTTTAATATACAAACAAACATTTATTTTCTTGAAGACCGAATTGTTAGAGATTTTTATCATTTTCGAACATGATCTTTGTAATTTTATTTCTTCAAGTCAGAAGCATTAGAAGTGTTATGACATGTTAGAAAAGGAACAAACATGCTAAGACATAAGGTAAGTAATACAAAGTTCTTCGGTTTATTATTCAAAAGTTGATGTTTATAAAATTTTCCTTTTTCCAAATTCTGGGACAAAATTGGATGTCGGTGAGATTATAGAACTACCTCAAAACAATGTATCAAACGACATTTATTCTGAAGTTCTATTACTAAGCCGAAATCAAGAAATACAAAATTGCTCTGATCACGTGTAAAGGTAATTTTTCATATCTACAATTCACATATTCTATTCATTTTGATTACTAAATTCAGTTGGACAAATATATGAAGGTTGTGAGCTATCGTTCTTGATTTATGTATGTAGAATATGCTGAAAATGGATAATATTCTTTCCTTGATTGGTTTACATGTTTGAACCTTAAATGACTATATTATCACAATATTAGAATTTCTAGTTAGAAAGAAATCACAATATTGTCTGTCATAATATTTAGACAAACTTTGTGTTTGCTTATATTCCATGACGCTATAATTCTTTTTATTCATTCAAACAATTTAGTCACAAGAAAATAGTTAGTAAAATTGCAAATTCCTATAAATATAAAGTTTAAAAGTTGAGATTAATTTGGGTACAAGCCGAAAGGATTCTTCTGTCAACCAGACATAAATAGCTCTAAGTGACACGGTACTTAATCTTCCCCCTGTGGACCTCCGCTAGCTAGAAAACGGCCCCTACAGGTAACCAAGTTGATCAAAAACTTGATAAACTAAAGATTTGATAAGGCGAATTAGCAAAAATTACTTAAACTATTATTCTAGTACTTTAGATAGTTATTTTTTTTAAAGACTTGTAAAAATAAATTTTTAGAGCCAAGGTTGAAAGTTATTGTATCTTACTTTAAGAGGTGACAGGGTCAGATGATGTTTGACTCACTATCCTAAGGCTTATGTCAATAATTAGTAGAATCACACATTTTGTTAAATGGATTCTGATGACACAAAATATGATTTGGGAGTAATCCAAACATCCGAACTACAATTTGTTTCACATAATTGTAAGTGTTTACTGAGTTATTATATGATATTTTCTTTGGGTATAAACATACTAAAGATCACTAAGATCCAGTATAAGGTTTTACATATGGAACAACTTAGATACTCATAAGTCGATAGGTCCTTGTGACAAATTAGCATAGCTAGAAGTATCAAAGAATTTAAAATAGTATATTTAAACATAGTTTGTGCTAAAGTTGAGTGGCTCAGATATCTTACTATGTATATATCAAATAGATCAAGGTCAATTTTACTCGTACTATGACTTCATGATATATTGAAACTGAATAGATCAAGCATCTTATTATGCATATACATAATCTACATATTTCTATACCTGTCATTTTTATAAATTATGCTAAAAGAACTGCTAAAGCATGATTTTGAGAATTCTGAGATGAATATGTTCATGCAGATGTATTTCAAGATATTAAAAAAATCCCAAAAGGCAAAATGCTTGACTATAAAAGTTATAAAAGAACTTTACAGATCTCTTGACGAAGAGTTTGTTTACTCTTGACGAAGTGTTTGTCTAGAAAATTAATCCTAGAATCATTGAGGGGATGGGGTTAAGTCCATAAGTTAGTCACCAGCAGTAGCAATCCAAACGAGTCTGACTGGAGATACCAAGAAGCCGGTTCAATGAGTAGAAACAAGCTGGACTTAGGTGACTATTATGGAACACTGACCCTAAGATTAAATTCTCTTAAAATATTGTCCAAGAGGCTGTACGATATTGTACATGTGTACCCCATCCCTGTAGTGACAATGTTTCGGTATGATGTGGTTAGGATGATTTTTTATTCTTAATAGGTCCAAACATGATATGCATGGTTGACTCCCATCACCAACCCTTAAGGACTTACCTATATGAGAGGTCGTAATGGTCGCGAATATAGGACATGACAATCCTAGACAACTATCGTGAATATGGAAAAGTGTGCATAGCCATATAAAAAGCACCACCCGATAGACCCAAGAACCTCTAGCGTACTATGTGTGTTATTTTCTGAATCTGGTTCAAAAAATATGATTCATGTATAGTCTATCAAGCACTTCATCAGATAAAGACAATAGTCACTAAGTGAAATTCAAGGCTGTAGTCCATCTCATTTATGCATAATATATAATTGTCCAGAATTCTCAACTCTTATTCTTTTAGTTATCATCTTTGTTATTTCGGAACTTGGTTTTTGAGATGAATGTTGCATGACTATTGGAAAAAACCAAGTTCCCTAAAAAACTTTGTTTATATTAAATTACATTAATTCCTCTCATTCATCACAGCTCACCATTCATACTATCATTTTTATTACCATATTCATTTCCCACAATTATCCTTTTTATTACCATATTCATTCCCCATAACTATCCTTTATAACAGCTAATTAAGTAGTCGTTAATTTTGTGTTTAATGATTATTAAATATATTAGGGATGGAGTCCTTAAATATATTCAGGATTCTTTTTGTTCTAGCGACATGAAAACATAGAATGAATAAATCTATCCTCCTTCCTCCTTTCATCTCCATTCAAATCACTTCTACTATGGGCAGAGCTAAGTTCGGGCCAATCTCCCTAAGTTGTGTGCAACGACGAAAAACCGGTAGAGCAGATGTTTTACCACTATGAGCATTCGAAAAAGTCTGTACATAGGCCCAAATTAACTCTTAGGACAGTGATTCGTGCACGACTTTCCCGAATGCCGTAACTTTTAATTATTTTTTTTGTTACAGTGTTTTAAAATAGAAAAGTTGTAAACCCACCCCCCCCCCCCCCCCAAAAAAAATAAAAAATTAAAAGAATACTTAATTGGGTTAATATATTTTTATTAAATTTTTAAATATTTTTAGTTTTAATTTTATTATAGAAAAATGGCCATAGTCATGGTTGAGTTTGGATATACATGTTGACTAGAAAGTATGATATGCCTAGTATAGTCGGATGCCATGATTAGTATACTAGCCATGATATGGATGATATAGTCATATTTTAGTCCCTTGCATGTTAACCATTCAAGTTGTGGCCAAAAACATATTTTTTATTAATTAATTAATTATGTAAGCCTTTTTGACTTTTTATGAGACCCGATTGTACCAAACGTTTTCGAACTTGACCCGAACCAAACTCAAACCTACGTAGACATGTAGCTCTCAAATACCTTCATACTGATATATATATATATATATATATATATATATATATATATATATATATATATATATATATATATATTAAAATTTCTATGTTTCTATTTTAGGAAGTTTCTACATATAGTAAGCATCCTAGTTGGCAAATGACTAACTACCCAAAATCCAAACTAATTAATACCCAAACCTGCCACAAAGAGCATCTCCCATTCTTTTGGGCCAACTAAACACCCATAAAACCATTATATATAATCCAAAACCCTCCAAATATGTCCCGATATATATACCTATACATATGATACAAAACCCTAACCCTAAAAACCTATTTTCTCTCCCCCACTAGGCCGAATAACCCCCTCCAAAATTCTGAAAATAGCAACCCTCTCCCTCCTTCTCCAAGTTTCGGCCACCCTTTGCCATCCATAATCCATCTATCATCATCCCCATCATCAACAACTTCTTCCTCCCCATCAAAACTCTTCCTATCACCATCCTTTCTCAAATCTCTACTAAGAAATCCATAGAGATCCAACCTTTGCCATCAAGATCAGTCAAGAACATTTGTTAACACCTACAAACCTATCAAGAAGGGGTTAGCAAGCTTACAAACTAAGATTTTTTTTAATCTGGAATCTCATGCTAATAATTCTGTAGGAAATCTGAGTTTAATATCTTAGAAATTAGACTTTAATCTCTCTTATCATAAATTTTTATCTCTACAAATTGTATATAAAATTGTTGAGAAATCGGATTATGGTAGCGTTTATTTTTAGCACCATTGTGAATGAACCCTATGATATTGTTAAAAAAATTTAAAACTGAATCTAACGTAGGTTTATTACTATAAAATATAATTTTTAAGCATTTTTTTTTATTTTATCATCTTAGATCTGATCGAAAAAAAATAGGGATCGAAATACTAGCTTTTCGGGTAATGGACTGACAAAGAATAGCCAAAACATGGTGGTTAATTGGACCATTGAATCCAATGTTATTTTCTGTGAAAAAATCCGTATCAAATATGTTTTAAAATAATATTTCATGTATTTTTACTTATACTAGAAGTTGACGATGTTTCTGACATGTTTCGGGTAGACTAACTGACATAGAAGTCAACTAGCCTTATAATTTTTTTGGAATTTTAAATCTGAAAATTCAGAGTTAATTATGTATAAAGTAATCTAAATTATCATTTTTAGATGATTTTTATTTGTGTTGTTGAAGTAGGGATATAACCGACAATTCAGAAGTCGGAAACTGTAAAACTAGATCCCACCAGTGTCTCAAGGAACGTATGTGTTATTGTGTATGAATCTGAGTGCTTCCATGAGATATTTGGATATAGTTATTATGGTTAGTAATAATAAATTAGCTAATTAAGTCATACTATATGTTACTAAAGAAGTCAATTAATTATTTAGGAGCATTGGATTTTCGAGGCGTGGACATGAGAGCTACTTTTCATCTTCACAATGCAAAATCAGGCAAGTACACCTTACTATTCTTCAGTTCTGTTATATTATTGTTCTTTATCTTCTTGTATTGATGTTATTGTCTTGGACCTTATTGGATATATCAATACATGCTTTCGGGTTATATTCGGGTGCATTCAACTATTAAGTTGTTTAGTATTGATATATAGAGCCTGTCTGAGATCTATGGATTTACTTCCATTGAGACCTGTAGGATACGACACGTGATTGACATATGTGCTAGATTTCCTGATTTACTAGATTTCCTGATACCTATAGGTTAAGATTGGTGGTTGTCATTTTATTTTTATTTTAGATGTGTCATAGGATGTGCCGTCTAGATAGAGGTCAGAACGGCGATCAAGTTGTGGATGCAACTTATTGATTTTTGAGAGTTGAGGACAATTTCTACTTGTGCAGGCCATGTTGTGCACTTACACTATATATATATATATATATATATATATATATATATATATATATATATATATATATATATTTATATTGAAGAAGGTAATTGTATTAATTAATAACAAATAGGCAGCCCAATTAGGTATGCGTTGTTACAAGTGTTTGTACATCATCCTCAATATTATTCATGATGCCTATCTCTGAAGTATACAAATTCTCAAAAATTCTTTTGTTATGTTCACATCAAATGTGCCAAACAGCAGCTGCTAATCGAATACGTGCTTCAGAGAACCATCTACGACCCCTCCTTCTGGTGTTACTTAGCTTCTCAATGATGCAGTCCACCTCCTGCTGATTGCCTGGTAGTAATTGGAGTTTACAACACTGCTCTTGACAAATTCTCCATAGTAGAGGGCAGTTGAAGAAAATATGGTTAATGCTCTCTGCATAGCCGATGCATAGCACCCAGCTCTGATCTGTAACATGTATACCAAAACGTATCAGACGATCCTTCGTAAGGAGTCTGCCTTGTATCAATTTGTACATGCATAATTGGAATTTAAGGGCAGCTCCTTTTATCCTGGCGAACTCATATCTTGTCAGGTTCTCATACTCTCATTTACTACCTTGTGAACAAAGCCGCTTGGAGTCGCTCCCGTCAACTGCCAGCTATCCGTCCTTAGCTGGTGGTCCACATGGATACTCATAATGGCCGCCCCCACTAGACGAGTTCCTTCGTGCTTCTCAGGCTTCCATACGCCTCCTTCCAATATGCTGCTCACCCGTTCGTAGCTTCTTGGGCGAATAGTAGCATCTCCACTTCTAATCTCTACCAAGCTTTTGTTCTAAATCCATGGGTCATACCAGAGACTCGTCGACTCGCCATCCTTCATAACTCTGTCTATCCGACTTTGAACGAATCCTCGATATTTAAGAATTGTTTTAAATGTCACTGAGGCGTTGTTGTCGCTACGAACATGCCAGAAGTTATCTTCCTTAACGTATTTTGCCGCCATCCATCTAGCCGATAAAGACTCGCCAGACACTAACTTCCAAACTAGCTTCATAGCTGCCACATCTCGGAGTGTACTTAAGGAACACAAGCCCACGCTTCCTTCATCTCTAGGATGACATAGATAAGCCAAGCTAATTGAGTGGAGGCCTCCTCGCCATATAAAATATGCACATATTTTTCTATCTTTGTGATTGTTGCTTGTGGGATCATAGTAGATTGAAGCCAGAAGGTAACGACCGCATTGATAACCGATCAGACTAACTCAATACGACCACCAAAAGATAATCCTTTGGCATGACAACCTTCTGTGCGCCTCTGAGCGTATTCCACTAAGCTCTTGCATTCAATGTTACACGCATAATTTATAGATAGTGGAATATCCAGATATTTCACTGGTAGCTCCCCCCGCTCAACTCCGATTATCTGAGCTCGAGTCTTTGTCCGGACATTGTCAATTAAAGTAGATTTTACTTTTATCACAATTGAGTTGCAACCAAGTGTGAGATCTGAATATCTTCAGGATGGATGCTAACTCCTTTATGCCTTCAGTAAACGACAACAAAAATACTAGTAAGTCGTCTGCATAAATCAGGTGAGACACATGCGGCTCTATCTTGTGCTATATAGGGATAATTCGTCGCTCAAATATGGCTTCCTCCATAAGATATGAAAAATATTCCATCACCAGAGTAAACAAATAGGGAAAGAGCGGGTCACCTTGACGCAAACCTCTATTACTAGCAATAAAACCATGAGGGATACCCTGGATGAGCACAAAAAATGACGGAGTGGACATGCATTCCTGAACCATAGCGACCCAAGCAGGGGCAATCCCATGTGCCATCATAATATGGCAAACAAATTCGCGGTTAACCGTATCATAAGTTTTTCGCAAATCCAGTTTGATACACGCTCGTTGTCCACCGGCCTTGTTAAAGTTGCGAACCAATTCGTGTGAAAGTAAGTTGTTGTCAGCTATAGCTCTACCTTTGATAAATGCCGCTTGATACAGAGAGACTAAATGTGGCATGATTCCTTCCATTCGCCGACACATCAAATGAGTGACGATCTTGTACAGGTAGTTGCCGCAAGTGATCGGCCAGTAATCAGCAAGCGACGAGGTGTTCTCTATCTTCGCCTCGATCTCCTCTTGAATGCGGAGAAGACTAACTTTTCTAATCAAATCCCGCTCCTCGTTGGCCAAATCTTCGTTGTCCATATTATGTTGGAGAGATAGTTGACATTGCGCAAGCTTGGCTTCCTGAACATCAAGTCGCTCGCAAGTCCGCCTCCGATTCCAGGCTTTCAAACCCGTCTTCACCGCTTTGAGGTGCTGAACAAGCTTGAACTAATGATTGCCTTGGATATTAGATAGAAGTCCACGCTTAACTACCTCACTATATCCATCGATTATATGCCATTTATTGTTGTACCTAAAAGATCTGGCTCTCCTTTGGTCCGGAGAAGCAAATCGAATAGACATACGTGAATGATCACTTGTACCCGCCACTAGTCCTTCGACGACTGTGTCAGGGAAGGTTTGAAACCATTCCCTATTCTCCAAAGCTCTGTCCAATTGACACGCCACCCGTTTATGGACCGACTTGTTATTCTAAATCCAAATATGCCCCCTGCGTTCAATTTGTTGCAAGCCTGATTGGAGAAGACAAGAGCAGAACTCCTGCATGATAGCCTCCGGGATTGGACGTCTACCAATCTTCTCGTGCCGGTACAGAAGAGAGTTGAAGTCACCTATTAGAACTAGGGGAAGCTTGAACTGATCTTTGGCTATTTCTGCCGTATGGATGATGTCCTTCCAGAGCGCCTCCCTCCCTTTGCGGTCGTTATGACCATATACAACGCCGAGAATAAATTGTATTCCTCCTTTATTGCTAAATTTGACAACAATAAGTTGATCAGAAATACTTATCGTATTACCTTCCCAGCATCTATTATCCCATTGAAACCTTATACGAGCGATCATACATAGGTGAAGGTTATGTACGTGGTCCCAATGCATCAATTTACGCCACGATAGCATCTTTTCAGTTTTGATTTTCGTCTTTAGCAAGGCGCAGATACTATGTTGCCCCTTCATAATACTTTGGCTGATCTCCCTCCACCGACCCAGCGAACAAGCTCCACGAACGTTCCAAACGATCAGTCATTTATAAATTATTAGTCCCCCAACAGTAATCTGAGCGTCGTTATCTAGGGAAGGAACTTGCTCAATATTATCTACTTCTAGCACACTCCTCTCCGTGGTAGTCACCACCATTGCCTCATTCGCCTAAAATTTCTCCTGCCATCTGGGGTTGTCCATACATACACCCAAGCCGCTATACGTCGGCAAGAGTATTGGACGGTTCGAGTCCTCCGCGGCGACACCCGCGTGTCATTTTCTGCTACCCATAACCGCCGATGTACTCGCGGCTCCTTTCTGTCTATGTGTCGCCTCCTTCCCACGAGTCTTCATCGTAGAGTCCCTATACTTCGATTGCCTCTTGCTCTTTGAGCTAAATGTAACCTGCTGTCCGCCATTCACCTCCTTCAGCAAGACGCTCCCTAGCAAATTACGTGGCGTAAAAGGGTTGTTCAGGCCTGTGTTTCACGAATTCGCCAAATCAATATCTATTTCCAACTCCATGCATGCTTGATTGCCATCTTGCTTCCCAATGTCATGTGCCAGGTTTTGACTCTCAACTTGAGTCATAGTTGTGGCCAAGATGGCCATGCTCTGTCTCTCTCCTTGTATGGTCCGGATAGGAGTGGCTGCATTGTTAGCCGAACTTGACTCCTCTCTTTGCTGGGTTCTAAAAGGAGATTCTTTGCTTCCTACTGGATTTTCCTCCCCCATATCGACAACCCTAGCTTTGCATTCTTTTGGAGGATGACTAAAACATTGACAGAATTGACACATAGGGGGAACCCATTCGTACTCCACCTCCTATGTAAATACTATGCCCGAGGGAACTTCGTACTCTAGACGTGTTGGGAGTACTATGCCTGTTTCTATCTCTACAAATATCCTGGCATAACCCACTGTAGAGCGGGATGCGGTCACATCATCGGCCTTTATTGGCTTCCCAATGAGGCTAGCCAGTTTCATCATCATTTCCGTATTCCAGTATATAATAGGTAAACCTGGCAGACGAATCCAGATAGGGACTGTATGAAGGGCTTATCTCTCACATCTGGTATCCGACGTCCGCGCCTTCAACATGATCAATCGACCATTAAACGTCCAAGGACCTCCTTGAATGACCCATTCCATGTCTTCCTGAATACCAAACCACACAAAATAAAACCCATTATTTCTGGAGAAGAAATCCATGCTGCCTTTGGGTTTCCATACTCGATGTGCATACGCACGTATGTGCCCATAGAACGACATGTTCTCGAGTACGTACATAATTATTGTATTCTTCCAATACTCCTTCGTCTCCGCCAAATCTTCCTTTGTGAAAGATGCTCGCAATCCGTTTCCCACTTTTTTGGGTTCCACAAACTTCATAGCACCATTTGATTTGCTAGAATCCTGACGTACAAAATCCGCCCATGATTTCCTTTGGGTTACTTCCGTCAATGGAGCTTTGCCTTTGTCAATATGAGGCTGGGGCTTGGCGTGGCCAGACCCCTCCCCGATGTACCCCAGAGTTGCCGCTTGGATCGGACGCCACCGAGCTATGGGACGTGTGGTGGGCTGTCCTCCGCCGCCCCTCGTATTATTCATCTCAGCCCACTCCCGGCGTCGATGGGGAGTCGCGTTAGCAGGAGCCACAGTCTCGCGACCCTTAGCCCGACTTCGTCTCCGCACCGTTGTCCATCCGCTATGTTCCTCTCTTCCTACCGCTATGGATTCTCCTTTCTCTAATTCGTCTTCCTCCGTCAGGCCAGGATCCTATATTGGGAACACTATTTCCTTCGAGCCGGAGGCAGCCGTGATCTCCAGAGCCATCTTATATATATATATATATATATATATATATATATATATATATATATATATATATATATATATATATATATATATATATATATATATATATAAAAGTTACAGCCTCTCTTAGTTACCATTGAGACTCTAGTACCAGAGCTACGGCTATATGTACGCCAGTCCCGAATGTCTTTTACTTTGGAGATGTCTGCGCTTGCGAACGTTCTCCTAAAAGCGTCATGACAGTTTGGTTTAGTTACCCCAAAATATTTTATTTACTGCACTTTGTCTTGTATATTATGTGCCTTGCTATGTCCCCTGAGGACCTGGTTATTCCCCAAATATGGCTGACAAGATCTTTCCTGAGAAGTACGGGCCGAAAGTCTATTATTCTTTTGCACCATCTGAGGAAGACGAAGTAGCACCGGAGTAGTTCTTCATTAATTGCTATTTTATTTTCTGTCAGAGCTGAGGGCTTGTAGTGACTTCTTTTACATTTTCATCTACACTTGTATCGTTCATTTATTTTGCTGAGACTAGTATCCATGGGTTTCATATGTGACTATTTTATTTTTATTTTGACATTATTCTAGTTTTCTTTATTCAGACGATTTGTCTTATTACTATTATGTGATTCTTGTATCTGTGGATGAGATTAATTCTTGTGACTACCATGCATATTATTCTACAGCTTAAGATACTTTCAATTGGTCCATTAAATTGGGTATACTAATGGAGTGTGTCTGTTGGCATGCCCCGGATTCTAGTCCTTATGGATTTTGAGACTGGGGCGTGACAAAAGCAAATATTTCTAACAGAAGAAACATAAGAATAAAACTCTTGTTCGGATAATGAAGATCATCATTGCTCAAAGCAAGATTCGACCATTTTTCGTCGATCTGCTTCCAGGAACCAGCAAGTTCAAAGAATTGAACTTTTGGAACGCTCCTTTGACATCCTCAGAAACTGGACAACACTCAGACAGAACTTCGCGGCTTCACTGTTGCTACAAACTCTCCTTTTGTTTCATATATTCCCAAGTATATCAGCTAAAAGCAAAATCGAGAGAAAATATAGGAGAGCCAAGTCCTCTAGCAGCCAGAACCACCCATGATGGTCAGTTAATCAAGGAAATAACTTTTCAAGTGGACGGTTACAACAGTAACTCCCACTAAGTGGGCAGCGAGAGTTACAAAACTGAAACGTCCATGCTGAAATAGTCACCTTGAAACCCAGTTCCAGCGGGAGCAACAACCACACTTGAACCCAGGTCCAGCAGAAGCACTGACCGTACTGAAACAGCCGGCACCGCTGGAACGCTGGCCATGCTGAACCAGCTAACCCACTAGACTAGTTGGTTATGTTGGAACACTAGCCATATTGGACCAGTTGGCCCCGTTGCACCCAGTTGTACCAAGTGATGAACGTGCATGACGTAAAAGTACACCATCAAAATGTTACTTTGCGCTCTTCACCCATGCCAGTATCTGAGTCCTTATCGCTAGGCAAAGGCTAGATCCTAAGGAAAATTCCCAAAAAATAGGTGACAAAAACCAATATTTCTTGGAGGATTTGAACCTTGTCCTCTAGTAAAACACCACATCATACTAACTACATGGACTAAAACTCATGTGTGTAATACAATAAAAGAAAAAGATTATATTGAAATACACAATTGGAGTTTGTCATATGGATGAAGTGCGACCAATCTCTAGAGTGTAATTTTAAATAAACCCCAACAATCTTTTACATATTTCAATATATGAGCTAAGCATTCCCTACTGTACATCATGCATTAGGATAGATGTCGCTTACAACTTGAATCTTCCAGTATGGGTCGAACATTACAAAACAAAATGAACTAAGCATTAAATTCATTACCATAACTGTTATTCTTCTCACTCACACAATAATATCAATTGTGCCTCTGGTGGCACATTAAAGGCTATGTGCTGATCTGGTATCTGTGTATTTATCATGTCCCGAAGTTGAGTTCCAACCTCTTGGTGGTGCTATTCCACAATACCATGAGGTTATAGCCTCTTTATAGTGTTTGTACTACCACTCCCTGACTTTTAGCCTGAGGCTACCTGCCTTTATGTGTTGCTACGCTGCTCTGACGTGGCCCGAAGCTGATGTCCCACCTCATGTGGTGTCATACTAATGTAGCATTGGGTACTTGTCCCTTTGTAATGTTGAACTACCATGCTTCCTGTAAAGCACGTCGAGTATTCCAAATGCTCAAAAACTCATTAAGTCATAAAAACCATCCTCCCACATGATATGCTTTTTCTTTAGACCAAAAACAAAGGTTTAGGATGCAATCTCAATAATGTCTCAAAGAACTAACCTTTGTACTTGATGTTTCCTATTCAATGATCTTTCCTTAAACTAAAAGCAAGATGCCTTGTAAATTTTTCTTTGAACTATTTGCATAATACTTTATGGTAGAATTAAAATACATTACATCAAAATACTTTCAAGCCCATTTTTTGTTGTGTCATCGACCAGCTAACGCTTGATGTCTTTGATGGACGGATCCACCAGATTCTCCTAGATCTGAACATCAACAACTACAATGATGTCATCTTTGATGCACTAATTTAATGTTGTATGATGATGTCTCACAATTATCTTCTTACCATTGAATAGATTATTTGATGTCATGCTATAGTTGTCTGGTTGTCGTAATATATCGGTATAACCAAAATTTACACCCCAACTAGAGGAATATCATACATGATCTCCTAGAGCCATTTTGCTTCATCTGTTGTAGCATCCAGAGCATAGAACTCAGACTCCATAGACGAGTGAGAGAGCAAAGTCTGTTTCTTCGACTTCCATGATATAACAGATCCACCCATGGAGAAAAAATTCTCCTGTGGATATTTTTCTCTCCTCTTCTACGGACCAGCTAGCATCATTGAAGCCTTCCACCACAATCGGATAATTATTGTCGTGTAGTACAAACTTTTGCGTATCCTTGAGATATCTTATAATTATTTTCACAACTTTTCAATATTCTACACCTGAATTGCTCGTGAACCGACTCAGCATCCCTACGACAAAAGTAATGTCAGGTCTAGTGTCACTCATCGTATAGATTAAACTTCCAATGATGCTTGAGTACTGCATTTGCCTGATACTTCTCTCTGAATGTTGCTTCAGCTTCTTGTCACACCTATAGGAGTATCAATTCCAGAAAGATCTTGATATCCATAACATGTGAGCAACTGTTTTGTATGTAATGATCTTCTGAAAGAGTGAGCCCAGCTTTCGTCCGGGTAATCTTTATCTCAAGAATAACATCAGTATCTCCCATGACCTTCATACTGAATTTGAATAAGAGAAGCTTCTTTGTCTTTGTGATGCTATCTAGATCTGTACCCATGATTAGCGTATCGTCCACATAGAGACACGCAATAACCCTCTGTTATCAGCGAACTTGGGGTATACACACTTATCTGTCTTGCTAATTCTTTAACCGTTTGATCTGATAACTTAATCAAACTTCTCGTACCATATCTTGGGAGCATGTTTTAAACCGTATATAAATTTTACTAACTTGTATTCTTTGTCTTCAATCCCTTTGGCGACAAAACCTTCTGGATGCTTTATGTAAATCTCTTCGGTCATGTCTCTGTTCAGGAATGTTGTTCTGGGTTCTACATGATGAATCACTAGCTTGCTTATTGCACCAAGAGCAATAAGCATTTTGATAGTTGTCATCCGCATAACTAGAGCATAGGTATCAAATAGTCGATCTTATGCTTTTGAGAAAACCCTTTAGCCACCAGTCTATTCTTGAACTTATCAATAGTTCTGTCGGCTTTCTTCTTCTTCTTCTTCTTCAATATTCGTTTGCAACCGATAGATTTTGCTCCTCCAGGTAGATAGACTAACACCCAAGTGTTATTAGATGCTATGGAATCAATCTGGTCATTGATTGTCTCCTTTCAGAAAATAAAATCTTTAGCCTTTATCACCTCAATATAGGTAAGCGGATCAGCTTCCACATGATAGGTGACAAAGTCTTTTCTGAATTCCTTCGGCCTTTTCACTCGCTTTTAAGGTGCTCAGCAAGTACTGGTTCAGATATTACATCTTCAATTGCAACTTCTTCTTGGACTATAGCTTCTTTTGAAGTGCTAGCATCCTCGGTGTTTATCGTGTTCTCTGGTAAATTTGCAAGGACAATGTTCTTATGCCTGGCAAACTTATCCTCGAAGAATTCAGTATCAAAGAATTCGGTAATCTAATTTGATTAAAAATCAGAAAAACCTACGAGCAAGACTCTTCTCGGCATAACCCAAAAATATGGTCTTCGTAGTCCTCTTTCCAAGCTTCTGAATCTTGACGTCGAGAAGTTTCACATAAGAGAGATACTCCCAAACTCGAATGACATTCAAGTTGAGTCTGAATTTGAACTAGAGTTCATGAGTAGTGATGTTTGATTGTGCAAACGATACTCTATTGAGAATAAAAGTAGCCGTCTGTGCAGCTTCTTCCCAGAATTAGTTTGGAAGACGTGCTGCTAATAACATGGAGTTCATCATTTCTGTCATAGTATGGTTCTTCCTTTATGCTACTCCATTAGATTGGAGGAAATACGGAACAGTCGTTTCTTTGACAATTCCATTTCTTTACAAAACGATACAAATTCAAGAGAACGATACTCTCTGTCTTGATCGCTTCTGAGTCTCTTGAGTTGTTTTTCCGTTAGACGTTTACCTTCTGCCTTAAATTCTTTGAACTTCTCGAATGTTTCATCTTTAGATTTCAAAAGATAGACAAAAGCGTACTTCGAAAAGTCGTCGATGAAGGTTATGAAGTACTTCATTCCGGCCTTTGTGGAGAAGTTCTTGAAGTTACAGATATCTGAGTTTACTAACTTCAGATGATATGTACTTCGGTTCACCTGCTTGAACGACTTTCTTACAATTTTAGTCTGCACACAGATTTCACATTTCTCCACTTCCTTATCCCCATATTTGGAGATTAGACAGACTAGACATCTTGTTTATTCCTCCTCTCTCCTTCCACCTTGTTCTTCCTCTTTTTTTCCCTAGAAGCAAGTCTGAATTTCTGTGGTCATGTATAGGCTTATTTTAAAATATGGTTTGATGGAGACCAAGACTGTGGTGTGTTTTGGATTGCTCTATCAAAAGAGAATGAATAATGCTAAGTCTACTACCAAATGCTTACAACCCACTTACAACCACTCACCCATTGCTGACATGTGGGCTGACATGTGGGCCGACATGTGGGCCATGGCCCACATGTCAGCAATGGGTGAGTGGTTGTAAGTGGGTTGTAAGCATTTGGTTGTAACTGTAGCACTACTCGGAGAGAATAGTCCATATATAGATTCCGTACTTACGGGAATCAGGATACTCGAACACAGTTTACAGCTAGCTCCCTAGTGATAGATTTAAGCTTATTTTTTTATTTATTTCTAATGGTTAGAATCATATTATTTAGTCATCTTAACATTTAATACTCGAACCTAGTTTACAGCTAGTTCCTTAGCGATATATTTAAGCTATTTTTATGCATAGTCTAGTCTATATCATATTATTTAGTCATGTTATTGGTTCACGTCATTGCCGACATTTTTATTCTTTGCATATATTGTTATTGTCATAGATATTAACAATCTCCTTTTTGGTAAACTACATATCTAGGATTCTCATAATTCCTGTTCACAGTACAAAAACTGTATCACAAGACAAATTGTCCTAATGTATAGCTAAATGTATTGTCTTGTTTACAGGTTCTACAGTACCACATAGTAAGATGTGTATAGTGTATCGTAAATAAGATGTGTATTGTAAGATACCGACGAGCAATTTATAGTGTCATTCTCATGATTGATTACATAGGCATTGCACCGTCGAATCATCTGTTTCCTAAAGTCTAATAGATGAGGATTTGAACCAGGTAAATTGTTTCTGGAATCGCTCCCACTGGGATTCGAACTCCTGACCACTCGGGCCGCATGCATCTCGCTAGAGGTCAAATATATATATATGTATATATATATATATATATATATATATATATATATATATATATATATATATATTGGAAAAATGGTAAATTTTATTCCAAAAGCAATGCAATAATCTTACAACATACAATCAAAGTGGAACTCCCACTCATCAATTTTCCATAGAATTTACATCAAACTCGATGTTATGGAGAATCCCTACGGGAGGGGTGACCAGCCCCTCAAATATTCGACGGTTTCGTTCCCGCCATAAATGCCAAACGGAGGCAGCCAGTCGAACTCTGACGGTCCGGAACCAGTCCTGCCCTCGACTCCTGCTATCCGGAACACAGTGATGATGTCCCCAATTTCCTTCCCAGATTCGCACCCTCCGAACGCTCAACTCTGCTCAGACCAGATCTGTCATGCCAGGGCACACTCGAAGAAAATGTGCCCTATAGTTTCATGCTCCAGACTGCAAAGCACACACTTGGGATCTGGAACCGGCACTCCAAACGAACTCAGATGATCCCTAGTCAAAAGACGGCCAAGTAGAAGCTTGTAGACACAAAGCTGCATCTTCCTGGCCAGACCCTTGCACCATACGAACTCATAGTCAGAACTCTGAGGAAAGGTGCGCCGGATGAGGTTGTAGCAGCTTCGGAATTGGAACTCGCCAGTTCCCGGAGTTGCTCTTATCGGCTCCCAAAATCCATCGATCAGCATGCAAGTCCAGATCAATAGAAATAGTACTAATGATCCCACCCAGCTCCTCGGTAAGCCGATACGACTCCGGCCTCCTCTCCCCGTCACGAATGATACGACTGCACGTCAGACCACACCTGTCCTCCTGATGTGTCGGGGCTCCCCTAATGTCCAATAGAGAAAGCCGATCTATCCAAGGATCCCGCTAGAGGTCCGTTCCAGACCCATCTTTTATGACCTTCCAGATTGCAGATTTGAGAACCCCCTGTGTCTCAAGACAGTCTTGAAAGTGACTGAGTGATTGTTGTCAGTAGTACACGTCCAAAAGTTGTCCTGCTTCACATATCTGTTGTGCATCCAGTCAGCCCAGAGAGACCCCCCCGTTGATGAATCTCCATGCCAGCTTAAGCGCGGAGGCCTCCCTAATCTCCAGTAACAGCTTGAGCCCCACTCCTCCCTCCTTCCTGGGTCGACAGAGCTGCTCCCAGGATATCGTATGCATACCCTCCTCCAAATGAAATCTGCACAGATCCGCTCCACTTTTCTAACAGTGACAACAGGGATGAGGATGGATTGCAGCCAGAAATGAGCCACAGCCGAAATTACCGATCTGACCAGCTCGATGCATCCTCCAAATGACAATCCGGTGGCTTGCCAACCTTCCACTCCCATCTGGACGTACTCCACCAGACTATGGCAGTCCTGATCCCGTGCATAGTTGACTGTGAGAGGCACTCCTAAATATCGTACCGGAAGATCACTCCTCCCGATTCCCAGCACATCGGCCCGTTCCTCCTTTTGGGGACATAAGGAGCTGAAGTACACCCTGCTCTTTTCTTTGTTCATCTGAAGGCCCAAGAGAGAATTCAACTCTCCCATAATCTTCGCAAGCGTCTGCATACCCTCCGTCGATGGCTGGATGAACACCAAAAGATCATCTACATATATAAGGTGGGTAACTGAGGGATCCACCCTCCGAAACAATGGGACCAGCCTCCCACGGTGCACTGCCAGGTCCATCAGACATGTGAAGTATTTCATAACAAGCGTGAACAGGTAAGGGGACAGGAGGTCACCTTACCTAAGCCCACGATTACTCTGGAAGTACCCATAAGAAATGCCTTGGATGAGGACAGAGAAAGTGGGGTACGTGATACACTCCCGGATCAATGTAACCCAGTGGTCCACGAAACCCATGGCGGTCATCAGATGACAGAGTAAGTCCCGATTGACCATGTCATACGCCTTCCTCAGGTCCAGTTTCACACATGCTTTCTTCCCTCTGGGTTTGCTAATGCCCCTCACCCTCATGAGCCAGGAGGCTGTGCTCAGCGATCGACCTCCCCTTGATGAACACAGCCTGATTTGGAGATACCAAGTCCTGCATCATCCCCTCTATCCGTCGGCACATAAGGTGCGTAATTATCTTATAAAGATAATTACAGCACGTAATAGGTCTAAAATACGCCAATGCTGTCGCTCCCTCCTTCTTTGGCACCAAGGTCAAGAAAGTGTGGTTCAGCTATTTCAGAAGCTTTCCTTTGGTGAAGAATTCCTGCACCGCCTCCAAGACCTAGTACTTCAGAATATTCCAGTGACATTTGTAGAACCCCCTGCTAAAACCATCCGGTCCGGGAGCCTTGTTGGGATCCATCAACTTGACAATTGATTCCACCTCATCCAAAGTAACAGGGGCAAGAAGAATGCTATTCCCATACGAAGTCACAAATCTCTTCGTAACAACCTCTGAGAACACAGACAGGTAGTCAGTCTGGAAATATAACTCAGAATAGTCCCTGACAGCCTCACCCTGGATCGCAGCCAGCGCCCCCACCAGGTTGCCACCCGCAACAAGAAGCTAGGAGATGTGATTCCTATGCTGTCTTGTCTAGATGACATCATAGAAGAACTTGGAGCAACGGTCGCCGTCCTTGAGCCAGGAACATTTGGCACGCTGAGCCGTGCTAATCTCCTTCTGCAGTCACAGAATGTTAACTTCTTCGATCAGCTCCTTCTCTCTTGCCGCCAGGTTCCAATTTAGCATGTCAGATTGCATGTCCTACTGGATAGCCCGCAACTCCGCCTCCTTATCTTCTAAGGTAGACTTGGGCAACCCCTTCACCCAACTCCGAAGAGCCTTCTTCGTGAACTTGAGACGATGTACCAAGCGAAACTGGGCCGTCCCCTCCTGATAGCTAGTAAGCCCCTCTGAGACAGCCTCCAGGTAGCCCTCCGAGAGATACCAACTGTTGTTGTACCTGAAAGGGCGGGACTTCCCAGGAGACCGAGAAGTGAAGCCAACCCTGATGTGGGAATGATCGCTCGTCCAAGCGGCCATGTCACGTCCCGCTCCCGTAGGAGCGATCGTCCTCGCTAAGGCGTGAGGCCGCACGAGCCTAGATTGCACTCGTGTAAGGCGGGTTCCATAACAGCCGATTTCAGCGGCTGCGATGGGGTCATCGCACAGAAGTCCCAAGCAGAGACATTGAATAATAGCGGCAAAAATTTTAAAGCAAAACACAAGTTATTCAAAGACGTTCTTTATTGATATTGAAACCAAGATTACAAAGGGCACAAGGCCAAGATTACAAGTCTTTCGAGCTCACTTTTCTCACATTACAAGTTCACCCTGCTCTCTCTCATCTCTCGATACGATGCTTGAGCCAGCGGAAGCTTTGGAAGGCGACGTCCATACATTATGTCCCGTATAAGTCTTGACTTCATGCTGCCGCACGCTTCAAATTGCCAAGAAACTCCGTGCCTCGACGCATCCAAGCGAGCTCCGTGCCACGAGCTTCTACCTGTGCCTGCACATAAAAACTATGTGGGTGTCAGTACTCAACTGTGCTGGTGGAATGAGCTTCTCGTCTACCCATACAAAACCAACACGTTTGATTTACTTCATGCAACATAGTCCCTTTTTATCAATTGTCTTTCTACTCTTGCCTTAGGATCAGTTTTAGGACCGACGCCTTGCCCTATTCTGTGTCTCTAGACCATTCCGTGCTTTGCACCAACAACGTTAACTCAACAACGTTAACCTATCAAGTCGTGTTTGCCTTACGGCTTGAAATCAGAGACGCAACTATGCAATAAGACTCCATTCTCGTGTGACCCGTGCTATAAGTCCTTGTTGAGGCCGTGCCCCGCAACTCAATGATACTCATTCATATCGCCGTCTCGCGGCCCTTTGCTACTAAATTATCGACTGACCCATCCAACTTATGAACTAAGTGTCATTCGACCAACTTTGCCTTGCGGCATTTCCTAACTTAAACTCAGGACAACTCAAACAAACTTATGCAACTTATATGCCGACAACTCAAGACTCGACGCCACATCTCGTGTTGAAGCACGTCGCCTACGTTGCAGCCAAATCTTAGGCCCAATATTTTATGTTCTAACTGTACACACACATTCAACTCGACTCCTTGATATAGTGCACTCAATACTCGACTCAATCCAAAGGCACACTCGCAGATTGTCGCCCGTGCCGACTCATCTACATGAGGTCACTAGCATAACAAGCTATACCTGGACTCATAGCTTGCGGTTGGCCAGGACCCTTCCAGTGCAAGGTAGCTAGCCCCCTGGAAGTCCCCGACTAACCCAGTGCTATCGATTCAGCACAGTTATCCCTTGTTTCCATACTCAGCCATAACGGTCCTGGGCCCTGTGGGTCGCCGTTACGGTGAAACTATTTACCTTGTCGACAAGTTGTCCAATGACCATGCAAGACCCGACTCAAACTGACATCTCACACAGTCATTCTACCTTCAGTATTACCATCTCTTTCAAAACCAAGTTCAAGACTTCTATCCTTGAGACCCCTCGATGACCCATGGTCGCGAGCATCATTTCCATGTTACTTTATCATTTTATTCAACTCATGAACGCCTGTTTGATAGTCCTTTATCCAAAACTCACTTTGAATCAATTGTGGTCCTTGCCTTAAACACTAAGTCTGTGCATCGTGCTTAACCCCATTCTGCTCTATGCGACACTCCTGCCCAAGTCGACGGGCCATGAGATCGTGGGACTATTTAACCTGACAAACCGCAAAAGAGCGGGACAGTACTTGGAATGTCTTAGGTCGACTAGCAGAACTTTGCCTAACTTAATCAAACCTACAACTTAACCCAAGGGACGAGCAAAGGCTATGCCAAGCCTTGTATGGGGGAAGCGTGCATGCTCTATCGAGCATTTACGCGGGCGACGCCTATGACTTCGGCTAATTCCAACTTGGTGACAATTCAACCAACTTCCTTCTTCCAAGCCACATGACGAAGGAACGAGTGTCATTTTGAAAGCCCTCGTGCAACGATTCTAAGCCGACCGTGGGACCTTGTTCCTTTTCTAACTTAATTGACATGACTCGAAATTATTCCCTTAGCTATGTGGATTCGTCTTTTTATTATCAAGCCTACTTGTACATTTGAAAACATGCGATTTATTATGTGAAGGCTAAGATGAGGCAAGTTCACCGAAACTACCCCACCTGAGCGAGCGGTCGCCTCGACCGAGTGATGTCTTTGAGTCACCGTTGTAAGGCTAAGTCCGAACGCCGTTGACGTTTCGATTCCTCCGATTGACAGAGCGGGACGGGGCACTACATCATACACCACTCAGAAAAAGTTTCGTCCTCGAAACTAACTGAGTACTTACTTATTGACTTATCATTTTACTCAACATTCAAGAAATCTCGCACACGCTACGCCTATGTGTTTCCTCAATCCAAGCCACGTTCGCCCTACCCTCAATCTTTTCTTTGAAAGATTATTTCGAAATCCTCAACACTTTTTCATTCCTCTAGTTCTTACTTGATTCAACATATCACTTAGTTGGATCGTACACATATTTCAGGCGTCCCCGAAATACATGTATTTCAGTCAAATCTTGTGACAGAGAATCCGTCATCACCACTCGAGTCGGATCGTGCACATATTCGGGCGTCCCTGATATACGTGCATGTCAGCCGAGACTCGCGAGTGGTGCCTCCACAAACCCTATTACTTCGCACTCGGACGTCTGCCTAACCGCTAGGCTATGTCTTTCCGTCATTATTGGAATCATAGTTCCCAAATAACGATATCAACACTGACCCCATCTTAAGGTCAAACCAAGTTGATAGTACGAGATTTTCTACCCAAGCTCACATCACTTCGATTTTTAAACATCGAGCATAGATTTCCTACACGTATCCCGATATTTTATCGTACGGGATCTGAGTCATTCAACAAAGCCATCCTATGATATCTCACGATTCAACCAATTCCACGTCATATCAATATCGTTCGTTCATCAAGCCGTTTTGCATAGTCTATCTCTTCGAACACGTTCGACGTAATCCGCCTATTAATCCTTCTAAGTCAAGCACGCTATGATGCAATTTACCGCTAAACCATAATTCACATTTCATATTCCCTAAGTCATTTATCCCAATTCACGTATTCGATCATAAGGTCGTCTAGCTTAACAATATGTTGCGCTCCGATCTCACGCGATTCAGATTATCTATGGTGGGCATGAATCACCATGCACGCTCCCGCGAGATAGTCATCCTCATCGGGACGTAACTCTTGTTTTGTGTCTAGACTAACTCATTCTCAATGCGCGGATTTGATCTACTCAATCCTCAAATTTCCTTCGCATCAAGCCAACAAGTCGAGACGATCAAAGTTGTCGCGTCCTATTTTTTGAGTTCGATCATTCCCGCGACATGAATCACCATGTCAGCACTCACGCGGAATGATCGCCCCAAATTCGATGCAACGCATGTGCGAGGCTAGAGTTGCACTCGCGCAAGACAAGATCGTCGACGTTGTAGTTCATAACCATCAAGACACAATCATTTTCATCCAACATTCATCTCAACCAAAATCCTAAGTATAGCATCCAACCGAACAATAACACTTGCACGTCCGCCGAGTCAGAGTACCCCCGAGTTAACGCATACCGATTTTTGATACGCCTCAATACCATCGACGATATGCGTAACCTGACGATCATCCTTTGCAACCAATTTCGAGTCGTGCGAATGATGCTATCGTCCGACTGGATAATCTCTTTGACATTCAAATTTAAGTTCGATCATTATCCCTCGATTCATTCACAACATCAATTTTCTCAAACCAATTTCACGTATCGTTCATTCGTCTACCTTAAGTCATCACCAACGTATTTCCTCAATTTGCATCGATCCTTTGCTAACTCAAATCATCGAGCAACATTCAATCCAATCTTTAGAGTCATTGCGTAACTTCCAAATTCAACTTTTCATGCACGCTATCTACATGTCGTGCTAACTTTTCGTATACGATCCATATTAATTCCTTTGATCAAGGCATCCATTCGCTACACCTTAACTTTTTCTCAATTTGATTTCACCTACTCAATCATTTCGCATTTCATTCTCACGCAATCCTCTATCCCGTGCATGTTTCGTGCACGTCAATCTCTAAGTTGTTCGAATCAGCTTGTCAAATCTCAAGACTACAACATGTTCAACAACACTCAAACTATGACTTTGCATACACGCGACGCTTGCTGATAGACTCATCGACACCCTGTATCCTCAATCAATCGATCGACATCCCTGAAGCTATCGCATACACCACTCAGGGATGAAGTCATTCAACAAATCCTCAACTTATCATTCGAATCAAAATCAACTTCTTCAAATTTTTCGTTCGAACCATTCCTCGAATTCTAAGCACGCTCATCTATATCGCATCGACGACAACATCGTCGCTCGATAGCATCCCTATCGATCATCATCCCACTTTACTCAATCGAGTTCAACTCATTCTTGCTCGACATATTTTCAATTCCCGCACTCAACTTTTCTAAGGTCGACGCAACTTTGGGGTATATGCCCAGCCCGACTTAGCCAACCGTGCTTATGCGAACCATCTTTTTGTTTTTTGTCAAAACTGTTCTTCTATGTTTTGCAAAATAGATAGACTTATTGTATGGATATCCGTGGGACATTTGAGAGAGAGCACACCAACGATATCAGCTTTACGGAAGCAACATTTCAGAGTTTACGAAAATAACGGAGTTAAAGAATTCAATCGATAGTCCAAGGACGTAAAGCCGTGCTCTGATACCATTATGTCACGTCCCGCTCCCGTAGGAGCGATCGTCCTTGCTAAGGCATGAGGCCGCACGAGCCTAGATTGCGCTCGTGCAAGGCGGGTTCCATAACGGCTGATTTCAGCGGCTGCGATAGGGTCGTCGCACAGAAGTCCCAAGCAGAGACATTGAATAATAGTAGCAAAAATTTTAAAGCAAAATACAAGTTATTCAAAGAAGCTCTTTATTGATATTGAAACCAAGATTACAAAGGGCACAAGGCCAAGATTACAAGTCTCTCAAGCTCACTTTTCTCACATTACAAGTTCATCCTGCTCTCTCTCATCTCTCGATACAATGCTTGAGCCAGCGGAAGCTTTGGAAGGCGACGTCCATACATTATGTCCCATATAAGTCTTGACTCCATGCGGTCGCACGCTTCGAATCGCCAAGGAACTCCGTGCCTCGACGCATCCAACCGAGCTCCGTGCTACGAGCTTCTACCTGTGCCTGCACATAAAAACTATGTGGGTGTCAGTACTCAATTGTACGGGTGGAATAAGCTCCTCGCCGACCCATACAAAACCAACACGTTTGATTTACTTCGTGCAACAAAGTCCCTTCTTATCAATTGTCTTTCTACTCTTGTCTTAGGATCAATTTTAGGACCGACGCCTTGGCATATTCTGTGCCTCTAGACCATTTCGTATTTTGTACCTACAACGTTAACTCAACAACGTTAACCTATCAAGTCGTGTTTGCCTTACGGCTTGAAATCAGAGATGCAACTACGCAATAAGACTCCATTCCCGTACGACCAGTGCTATAAGTCCTTGTTGAGGCCGTGCCTCGCAACTCAATGAGACTCAATCATATCGTCGTCTCGCGGCCCTTTGCTCTAAATCATCGACTGACCCATCCAACTTGTGAACTAAGTGTCACTCGACCAACTTTGCCTTGCGGCTTCTCCTGACTTAAACTCAGGACAACTCAAACCAACTTATGCAACTTATATGCCGACAACTCAAGACTCGACGCCACATCTCGTGCTGAAGCACGTCGCCTACGTTGCAGCCAAATCTTAGGCCCAACATTTTGTGTTCTAACTGTACACACACATTCAACTCGACTCCTTGATATAGTGCCCTCAATACTCGACTCAATCCAAAGGCACACTCGCGGATTGCCGCCCGTGCCGACTCATCTATATGAGGTCACTAGCATAACAAGCTATACCTGGACTCATAGCTTGCGGTCGGCCGGGACCCTTCCAGCGCAAGGTAGCTAGCCCCCTGAAAGTCCCCGACTAACCCGGTACTATCGATTCAGCACAGTTATCCCTTGTTTCTATACTCAGCCATAACGATCCCGGTCCCTGTGGGTTGCCGTTACGGGAAACTATTTACCTTGTCGACAAGTTGTCCAATGACTATGCAAGACCCGACTCAAACTGACGTCTCACACAGTCATTCTACCTTCAGTGTTACCATCTCTTTTAAAACCAAGTTCAAGACTTCTATCCTTGAGACCCCTCGACGATCCATGGTCGCGAGCATCATTTCCATGTTATCCTATCATTTTATTCAACTCATGAACGCCTATTTGATAGTCCTTTCTCCAAAACTCACTTTGAATCAATTGTGGTCCTTGTCTTAAACACTAAGTCCATGCATCGTACTTAAGCCCACTCTGCTCTACGCGACACTCCTGCCCAAGTCGACGGGCCTAGAGATCGTGGGACTATTTAACCTGACAAACCGCAAAAGAGCGGGACAGTACTTGGAATGTCTTAGGTCGGCCAGCAGAACTTTGCCTAACTTAATCAAACCTACAACTTAACCCGAGGGACGAGCAAAAGCTATGCCAAGCCTTGCATGGGGGAAGCGTGCATGCTCTATCGAGCATTTACGCGGGCGACGCCTATGACTTAGGCTAATTCCAACTTGGTGACAATTCAACCAACTTCCTTCTCCCAAGCCACAGGACGAAGGAACGAGTGTCATTTTGAAAGCCCTCGTGCAACGATTCTAAGCCGACCGTGGGACCTTGTTCCTTTTCTAACTCAATTGACCCGACTCGGAATTATTCCTTTAGCTATGTGGATTCGTCTTTTTTATTATCAAGCCTACTTGTGCATTTGGAAACATGCGATTTATTATGTGAAGCCTAAGATGAGGCAAGTTCACCGAAACTATCCCACCTGAGCGAGCGGTTGTCTCGACCGAGTGATATCTTCGAGTCGTCGTTGTAAGACTAAGTCCGAACGCCGTCGGCGTTTCGATTCCTCCGATTGACTGAGCGGGACGGGGCACTACAGGCCAGGCCCTCAGCCGAAGAATTGGGGAAATACCGGAACCATTCCCCATTGCCCAAGGCTCGATCAAGCTGGCATGCAACCCTGTTCCGGATTGCTTTGTTGTGCCAAGTCCAAATGAAGCCTGAGCGAGACAATCCCTGGAGCCCCGCCTGGAGGAGGCATCTCTGGAAATTATATATAATAGAGTCTGGAACTGGACGACCGCCCACCTTCTCCCATCGGTGCAGATGGGCATTGAATTCCTCGATCAGAACAAGTGGAAGGAACGACGAATCTGTAGCAGCGGCAACCCGGGAGATGTCGCTCCACTGGGACTCCCGTCTTCTTCTGTCGTTGTAGCCGTAAACCGCCTCCAGTAAGAACCGAAAACCACCCTTGTACGAGAAGGAGATGGCAATCAACTGCTACGTCATCAAGATCAAGTCACTATCCCAGCTCTTCGAGTTCCATCGAACCCAAATCCTGGCCATGTCACATAGAGCCAGGTTGTGCAGTTGGGCCCAATGAGATGGGGTCCGCCGAGCAAGAGTATTTTTACCTTTGATTTTAGATTCTAATAGAACAAAAATGTCGCATTTCTCTCTGTAAAGAACCCCATAAATATCTCTCCACCTCCCTAGCGAACACGCTCCCCTCACATTCCAGGCGATAATAGCCATTAATTAATGAGAGGATGGGTCCCCTGGGAAACACCCGGATCGGCACCTGGAGAATGTGCACATCCGACGCTAATAGATCCTCCTCCATCCCGGTCGGAATGGCCGGCTGGGGAGCGACCTGAGAGAGCACCAACGCCCATGCAGGGTTGTCAACACACACCGCCTCCTCTCTGTTAGTAGGATGTCCCCCCTCCCTGGAGGGACCGTCACTCAGCGGACCAACAGAACGTCGCTTCCGACAGTAAACCTGTCCCTCAGCCGATCCGCCACCCCCTCGGGCCTCGATCCCCGACGCCACCATGCCTCTGGTAATCATACTACTCTGCCCCGGGCAAGTGGTCAACGCCCCACTCGTGGGAGCTAGCTGGGTGAAGACAATGAGGCTCATCCCGCCATCACTCACTGGATGGGTAACCCCTTCCGCCAAGACCTCCTCTCCCCTGTCATCTCTAGAATCCATGTCACACGGTGAGTCTGGAGCCTCACTAAGGGGAATAGTAGGCTCTACTGAGGGCCTACCGCCGAACAAGCACTGACCAGATGCCCAAAACAGGTGCAACGTGAATAGGTAGGTGGGACCCATTCGTATTCCACCTTCTGGGTTAGCACCTCTCCAGAAGGAATCTCATATTCCACCATCTTCGGTAATTCCCCCCCAGCCCGAATCTCCACAAAAATCCTGACGTACATCAACCTCGACCGAAAGGCAGTACATCTGCTATATATATATATATATATATATAGTACCAATAAAAATTGCACTTGCATAGATGGTTGTTCATGGTACTTGTTCATAGAGAACTAAGGCCTCGTTTGGTTCATTGTAATGTAATCGTAATGGAATTGGGTTTGTAATGTAATTGACTTTGTAATGTAATGGAATTACAATTACTTTACTATGTTTGGTTGAAACATGTAATCAAACCATGTAATGTAATGTTAACTGCATTCATGTGTTTGGTTTACCAGGTAATGTAATTGAATTTTTAATTTAATACTTTTTTAAAATACAACATAAAATTTAAAAAGTTGATCAATAAAAAATTTCAAAAATTTAAAAAGAAAAAATAAATAATAAATAATAAAAAAAAAGGGGGGAAATGGTTTATTTTCTGCTTAAAAAAGACCAAAAACGAAAAAAAAACGATAAAAAATAAAAAATACCAAAAATGACAAACGAACAAAACGGGAAAAAAAACCAAAAACTAAAAAGCGATAAAAATAGAAAAATGACAAAAAAATTCAAAAATGACAAAAAAGGTGAAAACCATCAAAAGTTACCAATAATGACAAAAAAAACGAACAAAAACGGCCAAAATTGGCAAAAAAAATTAAAAAATGACAAAAACGATAAAAAAAAGAAAAAACAAACAAACAAACATGATCCAAAACGATAAAAATGAACAGATAAAACGAAAAAAACGAAAAAAGACAAAAAAAAATAAGAGGGAATTAAAACGAACAAAAAAACGACAAAAAAGATTAAAAATTTTTGAAAAAAAGACCAAAAACGACAAAAAGGAACAAAAACGACAAAAACAACAAACAAAAAGAAAAATGAGCATAAACGACAAAAAAAGTGGAAAAAGACACAAAAAGGAGAAAAAAAAAGGTACAAATTTGACCAAAAATGTACAAATAGACCAAAAACGATAAAATCGTGCAAAACAGCAAAAAGCGACAAAAAACGAGAAAAATGGTCAAAAACGTACAAAATCGACAAAAATCGATTAATAACGTGCAGAAACGGCAAAAAATGTGTAAAATTGACCGAAAACGATAAAAAACGTGGAAAAGTGACAAAAAACGAAAAATGCACAAAAACGGTCAAAAATGAAAAAACGTACAAAATCATCAAAAAACGAACAAAAATGCAAAAACCGACCAAAAATGATAAAAACATGCAAAAACGACCAAAAATGATAAAACATGTGCAAACACGTGAAAAATCGACCAAAAAGATAAAAGCGACAAAAAAAGTGCAAAATCGACAAAAAAGGATTAAAAAACGAGCAAAACGGCCAAAAAGGACAAAAAATGATAAGAAGGTGAAAAATGGTCAAAATGTACAAAATCGACCAAAGAGATTAAAAAAAACGTGCAAAAGCAGTCAAAAACGGCCAAGAATGTACAAAAACGACCAAAAATCGAAAAAAGAAGGCCCAAAACGATCAAAAACGGCAAAAAAACGAAAAAAAGGACAAACCAAACAAAAACGAACAAAAACGGCAAAAAAAGGACAAAAACGATAAAAAACAAACAAAAACGACCAAAAACGGCCGAAAACAAAAAAGCGGCAAAAAACGAACAAAAAAGGACAAAAACGACAAAAAACGAAAAAAGGGAAAAAAATAAAAACGACAAAAACTAACAAAAAGGCAAAAAACGACCAAAAAAACAAACAAAACGAACAAAAATGGCAAAAAAAAACGAAAAAAGACCAAAAACGACAAAAAAGATGAAAAACAAACAAAAACGACCAAAAACTAACAAAAACGACAAAAAATGAACAAAAACGACAAAATAGGACAAAAACGAAAAAAAATAAACAAAAATGGCAAAAAACAAAAAAAGTGCAAAAAAACGAACAAAAACGACAAAAAACAAAAAAAACGACCAAAAACAAACAAAAAGGCAAAAAAAAGACAAAAAACAAACAAAAACGACAAAAATAACAAAAATCGAACAAAACGACAAATTATAGCATAACCACCTTCCGCTTAAGTTGTAATGTACTTGCGATTACATAGGTTTTATAATGTAATTGAGTTTAGAAGAAACTGATGTAATGTAATCAAACTTGTAATCGCGATTACATTACATCTAATTTTTTTTGGACAACCAAACACTCGAGTTAGATTGACAACGTAATGCCAATTACATTACGTTGTCCAATCCTGCAAGCCAAACAGGCCCTAAGTTTGCATAGCTGCTATCCTGTCAGCATGGCGTTAGTGCAAGTCTCCAGCTCCCATAGTTTTTCTTTCAAATTCATAGGGCATTATACCTCATAAATGCAAACCTCTTTGCCCCTTCTGCTTAATTAAGGGACCATTCGAACAAGTTCCAAACTGCACTTGCATAGATTCCCCATCTAAAGATGAGCATACTTCTAAGTCTACCATTCTTATCATTACAACTAATACCAAATTCCAAGTATGAACTTCACTTCCATAAACTAAAATCCGACTCCAAATTAATTCTGATTTATCATAATTTGTAAGAACAAAATTTGATTCTATCATACATTACAAAACCTTTTCCAGGGATGCATCTTATATTCCATTATAATCAACTAAAATCCCAATCTATGCAAAAAAACCCAAACCATCTAAAATCAACTAAAACCTATTCAATTAAAGCAAACCCAATTGAGCAGCCACCCATGAAATCTTCCAACGTTACCAAGAATAATTAGAGGCAAATCAAATTTCTTCCCGAACACTAAAATATATATATATGGTAATATTTTTTACACAGCGTTGACATGTTACCACCTTTAATTCCAAAATATTCGTCTTGAACTCGAAAAATTATTGTTTTCATATGTTAACTTTTTAGTGTATGTTGCTACCTAAAATTATTTTTATTAGCATATCATTACCTTTCTTAACTTCTTTTCATGAACTACCTAAATTCCTAGTTATGCTTCTTTATGGGAAATTTTCTTAACTCTCAATATACTTTTCATTGGATTGGGTTTTCTTCTTGTCATAAACTTATATGATTAGAGTTGCTTTTTGGTACCCAAATAAAATTGATTATATGAAGAAGATATGACTAGTTGGATTGCAGTGACAAAAATGAATTCCTAGACATGCTTTTTTCTGAGAAAAATTTCTAACTCTACTTGTACTTTTTATTGGATTTGACCTTCATATAATCCTAAAGTTTTTGTGTTAGAGTTGTAAATTATGGAAAGACTTTTTGGGTGCCCAAATAAAATTGAGATACATGGGCCAGTATTCATATGAGCATGTAGTCCTAGTGATAAGAGAGATACATGTGGCCCGAGTGGTCCGGAGATCGATTCGTGGTGGGAGCAATTCCAGAAACTATTTACCTGTTTCCAATATATATATATATATATATATATATATATATATATATATATATATATATATATATATATATATATATATATATATATATATATTTCTTTTTCTTTTTTTTTGGAAAAAGGTTAAATTTTATTCCAAACTCAACACATAATCATACAATCAGAGTGGACCCCCACCCGTCATGTTTCCATAGCTTTTACTTCAAAATCAATATTATAGAGGATACCTACAGGACGGGTGGTAAGCCCCTCGAATATGCGCCGATTCCTTTCCCTCCATCTATGCCAGACAGCAGTAGACAACCGAATCCTAGCGGTCTTGAACCAGACCTGACCTCTCCCTCTGCAATTCCGGGTCCTATCGATGATATCTCCGATCTCCCTACCAGTGTCACATCCACCCAACACACGACATTGTTCATTCCATATGTACCATGACACCTCACACTTAAAGAATAGGTGTCGGATAGATTCATTATCCAAGTCACACAGCACACACTTCGGATTGGACACCTGGATCCCAAATGAGATGAGACTGTCCCTCGTCAGAAGGCGACCCAGAAGTAGATGGTAGACACATAGCTGCATCTTCCTGGCCAGGTCCTTGCACCACATGAATTAATAATCTGATCTACTAGGGAACGTACGACATACAAGATTGTAGCAGCTTTGGAACCTGAACTCTCCAGAACCTCCAGTATCACCCAGCAGACCCCATATCCAATAGTCAGCTGGCAGAGACGGATCGATCCCGGCCGTGCGAATGACCTCTCCAAGCTCCTCAGTATGGCGGTAGGTCTCAGGTCTCCACGCTCCATTCCTAATAATATGCTGACAGTTCAGACCCCTACCGGCCTCCATGTGCGCCCAGTCTCCCAACATCTTAGCCAGAGAATGTGCTCTAGCCAGGGGTCCAGCCAGAGGTCGGTGCCAGCTCCATCTCGCATTCTCCTCCTGATGGAAGATTTAAGAACAACTCTGTGTCTCAGGATATGCTTGAAAGTAATAAAATTGTTGCTGTCGATGGCGCACCTCCAGAAGTTGCCATGCTTCACATATCAACTATACATCCAGTCAGCCCATAGAGACCCCCTTTAATGAACCTCCATGCCAGCTTCAGAGCCGATCCCTCCCTGATCTCCAACAAGGATCTAAGATCCACCCCTCCGTCCTTCTTCGGCCGGAAAAGTTGTTCCCAGGAGATCGCATGCATACCCCCTCTCCAGATGAAATCAGTGCAAATCCTCTCTACTTTTCGAATTATGGCTACAGGGATCATAATAGATTGGAGCCAGACTGTGCCAAAGCCGTGATGACCGATCTAACCAACTCAATCCTCCCCCCAAATGATAGTCCAACAGCCTGCCACCCTTCAACACTTCTCTGAGCATACTCCACCAGACTGTGACAGTCAAGGTCACGAACATAGTTGACTGTCAGAGGGACTCCAAGATATTTCACCGAGAGATTACTCCTATCCACACCCAGAACTTCTGCACGTTTCTCCTTCAGGGAGCAAAGAGAACTAAAGTACACCCAACTCTTCTCTCTGTTCATTTGAAGTCTTGTAAGGGATTCCAGATCCCCCATAATCTCCGAGAGCGTATTCATACCTTCCATAGTGGGCTGGAGGAAGACCAGGAGGTCGTCAGCACATATGAGATATGTAACGAGGGGCTCGATCCCCCTGAACAACGGAACTAGTCTCCCACTATGAACTGCCATATCCATCAAGTAAGTGAAGTACTCCATGACAAGTATAAAAAGATAAGGTGACAACGGGTCACCTTGCCGGAGTCCTCGATTTCTACGGAAGAATCCATATGGAGTACCCTGGATGAGTACAGAGAAGGTAGGGGAGGAGATGCACTCCCGAATCCTTGCAACACATCGATCGTCAAAACATATGGCAAGCATCAAGTGGCACATGAAATTCCTATTAACCATGTCATAGGCCTTCCTCAAGTCCAGCTTCACACACGCCTTCTTCCCACCTGGTTTATTGAAACCCCTCACCATCTCATACGCTAGAAGACTGTGCTCAGCAATCGATCTCCCCTTTATAAAAGCTGCCTGGTTCGAAGAGGCTAAGTCCTGCATGATCCCCTCCATGCGCCGGCACATAAGATGCATAATTATTTTGTAAAGATAATTACAGCATGCTATAGGCCTGAAGTCTGTCAGCAATGTCGTACCTTCTTTCTTTGGCACGAGAGTCAGGAATGTATGATTCAGCTCCTTCAGTAGCTTTCCTCGGTGAAGAACTCCTGGACCGCCTTGAGTAACTGGAACTTCGAAATATTCCATTAGCGTTTGTAAAATCTACTACTAAATCCATCCGGCCCCGGGGCCTTGTTGGGATCTGCCTTCATGATGATAGCCTTCACATCCTCCCTAGAGACCAGCACAAGTAGCTGGCTATTCCCATAGGGCCACCAGCTTCTTTGTAGCAATATCCGAAAACAGAGAGAGATAGTCAGTCTGGAAATATAACTCAGAGTAATACTTGACAGTCTCGTCTTGTATCTTCGATGGCTCCTCCACCAGTTTGCCCTCTCCATCAAGCAGCTGAGATAGGTTGTTCCTATGTTGCTAGGTCTGGATAACATCATTGAAGAACTTGGAGCAGCTGTCGCCATCCTTGAGCCAGGAGCATTTAGCATGCTGGACTGTACTAATCTCCATCTGCAGGCGTAGAATGTTGATTTTCCCAATCAGCACCTTCTTTTTAGCCGCTATGGTCTCGTTCAACATGTCAGATTGCATGGAATTTTGGATGGCCCTGAGCTTCGCCTCCTTATCTTCCATAAAAGTCGTGGACAATCACTTCACCCAACTCCGGATAGCCTTCTTCGTGTGCTTGAGGATATACACCATTCATTACTGAGTCGTACCCTCATGTTGGTTAAGAAGACTCTCCGTAACAGCTCCATGTATCCACCCGAGAGAAACCAGCTATTATTATACCGAAAAGGATGCGACTTCCAAATGGGTCGCTATGTGAAGCCGACCCTAATAGGAGAGTGATCGCTCGTCCCAGCCGACAGACCCTCAGCCATAGAGTTTGGGAAGCGACGAAACCACTCCCCGTTGCCTAGAGCTCTGTCCTGCTGACAAGCAACCCTGTTTCGGACAGTTTTGTTATACCAAGTCCAGATGTGCCCAGAGCGCACCAATCCCTGAAGCCTAGCCTGAAGAAGACACATCTGGAAGTCATACAGAATCTGATCTGGAACAGGTCTGCCACCCACCTTCTTCCCTCTGTAAAGAAGAGCATTGAAGTCGCCCAACAAGAGAAGTGGAAGCGACAAGGAGTCAACAGAGGAAGCGATTCTAGATATGTCACTTCGCTGGACCTCCCGTCGTAGCCTGTCGTTGTGGTCGTACACCGCTCCTATTAAGAACCAGAAACCGCCCTTATTAGTAAAAGAGATGGCAATCAGTTGCTCCGACATTAGGAGCAAATCCCCTTCCCAACTGTTGGTATTCCATCTAACCCAGATCCTCGCCATGCCATAAAGTGCTAGATTGTGGAGTTGAACCCAATGAGTGGGGATCCGTCGGGGTTGGAGGAACCTATTTGTACTCCACTATCTGGGTTAGGACCTCCCCAGAAGGAACCTCATACTCTAATATACTCGGTAACTCCCTACCAGCCCTGATCTCGATGAACATCCGAGCATACATCAGCCTGGATCGAAAGGCTGTAGCATCATCAGCCTTGATCGGTTTGTCCACTAAGCTGGCAAGCCTCATGAGCAATGAAATGCTCCAATATATCACTGGGAACTCTGAAAAGCGTATCCAAACATGGATAGTAATGAGAACTTCCTTCTCACATCACAGATCTGCTGTCCACTCTTTCAGGATGATCAGCCTGCCATCAAACATCTACGGCCCTCCATGAAGGATCCTGGTGACATCGTCCGTTAGCCCAAATTTTACATAGTAGAATCTATTTTCCCTGGTAAATATCTCCATGCTTCCTTTAGGCTGCCAAACACGAGCAACATACGCCCGGATCTGTCCATAGAAGGGCTTGTTCCCCAGCACATACAGGACCAACGTGTTCTCCCAGAAAGCAGTCACCTTCACAATCTCCTCCGCAGGGAACGAGGCTCGAAAGCCACTCCCTACCTTCTTTTGTGGCACGAACTCCATAGAGGTAGGGCTTTTGAGACCCACCGGCTTGCATATGTCAGCCCATGTGAGACTCGTCTCACTGTATCGGTATTTATATACAGATATGTATTTTTGGTACTGTGTTTTGTATTTTTTTTATTTTCGGAACGTCTTAAAATTTTTCCAACTTATAAATTTTTTCCTTGATCGGCATATTGCCAGTGTACCATTTTATGCTGACGGTATGCCTGTCACTCTCGTTTTCTGTTATACGTATTTTTAGTGTACGTATACGAAATTCTGGTCTTTGTCAGGTGACTCGTATTTTGACTTGTCTTTCTTAGCCTTGCTTTATTTTAATTTTGACTTGGTTTAATTTGGTTTGGTTCAACTTGGTTTGGTTTGGTTTAGTTTAGTTGGTTTGAGATGAGATGGTTTTGTATAAAACCCAAACTTCTCTCTCTCCTCCATTATTTTTATTCTCTTCATCTTCTTCCTCTTCATTTTCTCCTCCAACCTAAGGCAAGTACATCTTGCCAAATGTTGGACAAATGTTATTTTGTTCGTTCTAAACTCTTCTTTACATAATTCTAAGCATCTTTAGAACTTGGTATTTTTTATTTTGGTGGATAAATTCTTGTAGATCTAAGTTTACTTTATTTTAGTTTTTCTTGGTTTTGATCTATCAAACTTACTTGTTTTCGAAAACTAATTGTTTCATGTGGTAGAGAATTTGATTCTACACAATTTTGATATTTGAAAAGTTAGATTTCGACTTGTTTTGAGAAAGTTATGGCCAAATAAGATTTGGACATCTTCTATGATTCATCTGTCCTGGTTCTGGCAGAGACGATGAATAGTGCTGGCCGCATAGCTGTATAGTGTCGCATAGTGCTGGTCGCATAGCTGCATAGTGCCTGGCCGCATAGCCGCATAGTGCTGCATAGTGCCAGTCCGCATAGCTGCATAGCTGTATAGGGCCGAATAGTGCCGGCTGCATAGCTGTATAATGCCACATAGTGCTGGCCGCATAGCTGTATAGTGTTGGCTGCATAGTGTTGGTCGCATAGCTGCATAGTGTCGTATAGTGCTAGCCGCATAGCTGTATAGTGCCTGACCGTATAGTGCCTGGACGCATAGCTGTATAGTGTCTGGCCGTATAGTGCCAGTCCACATAGCTGTATAGTTTCTGGCCGCATAGTGCCAGTCCGCATAGATGCAGTGCCGCATAGTGCCTATTTTGACAATTTTTGGCTGTTTTATGCCCTATTTGGCTGATTTGTGGCCAGAATTTCTCCCAACTCCCAACATAAAAGTTGTAGATCTTTGTCTTGGCTTCAAGAATCTTCATGTCTCACTTTAATAACTTGATGTTTCTTTAATAAATGAATTTTTACATGATTTGATGATCTTGTACAGTTAGAGAATTATTATACACCTGTTTTACACTCAACACTAGCATAGATTTAATTATTGTTTTATGCCAAGTAGTCGCTATCTTTACTCCTCACATTTTATGATAAGCCTTTTGTCCAGATCTTTCTACATGCTATCCTCACGCCTATGATTTGCTTTACATGATAGTAGCCCGTTGTGGTGTACTCATGTTACATGTCTTCTTTGCTTACTAGATAATGGCCTGTTGTGGCGCACTCATGTTGCATGTCTTCTTTTCTTACTAGATAATGGTCCGTCGTGGCGCACTCATGTTATATGTCTTCTTTGCTTACCAGATAGAGACCCGTCGTGGTGCACTCTTGTACATGTCTTTCCTTGCTTACTTGATAATGGTCTGTCATGACGCACTCCGTATTTTCTCTATAGTAGCTCATCGTAGCGCACTCCTAGCTTCCAGCTTATTATATTTTCTTGTTGTGGCTTGTTATAGTGCACCTTCTTGTATTATCCAGTCCTGTATCATCATGTCTAGGATGGATTCTGCGAAATGCTACACCCAGAATCCAACAAGAAAATGTTAAAGACTAAACAACTAGCTTGATTATCTAGATCATTGGGAGAGAAGAATTTTCTGGTTACCTGCAAGCCCTTTGTCCGGCTCCAACCTGAATGGATTTGAAGCTATCTGTCATGATGAGCACACTTCGAGCGTACCGTCGAGTGTTGTAGGGTACATTTGTCTCCTGGGCAATGTACCCACCATTATATGTCTATAGGGTACATTTGTCTCCTGGACGATGTACCCACTATTATATCTTGGATATATTTATCTCCTGGGCGATGTATCTATCGTTACTTTTTTTTTGGCCTGGATAATTTGGGCACTCTGCAGGGCAGGTAACTGGATTGGATTTCTTAAAACTGCATCTTGTTAGTAACTAGGCTTGTGATAACCTAGTTAGTTAAGTATCAAGCCGTACTCATTGCTTGGCCGTGTTTGATGGATGGAGTCAGTCCAGTCCAGTCTAGTTTTGTCTAGGCAGTGTCCGTATGTTTATTTCAGTACATTATTGTTCATGCTTTACTTTTGTCAATGAATGATTGGAGGCTTAGTTCTGTTTCGGAGGAGGGTTACAATCTCGGTCCTTGTTTGGTTTAAGGGTTGTAACTTGACTTCCGAAATAGCTGTCAAGTCATCTTATCATTTGTTGTCCTATTCGATACTCACAAGTTATACAAGATCCTTATGCTATACAATGATTAGAGACTAAGTTCTGTTCAGAAGAAGGGTTACAACTCCGGTCCTTGTTTGGTTTACGGGTTGTAACTTGACTTCCGGAATAGTTCCTAAGTCATCATATCATTGTCGTTCTATATAGTTCTCACACGCTCTCATGCTCTACTTATCTCACATGCTCACATGATTCAATTATCTCACAAGCTATACATGATCCCTATGTTGGGTCACCATGTTCACATGACCTGGCTATCTCACATGTTTACATGACCAGTTGATTTTACATATTCTCAAGCTTTCGTTTACTTAACATGTCTATACTTTACATTATGTCACATGTTAATTACCTTATATCACATGATGCTTTACTTATTGTCTTCCATGTTCAGGATAAGTGTATTGGTAGTGCACGAGTCTCGATCTGCTTTTTACTTAATTATATCTCTAACTATTACTATGATAGTCATTGCTGGTTTTAGTCCATAGTTTGGCTTTCTTTGTGGTACTTGCTATTTGGGGGTCTGACCCCACTGGTTTTGTTTCGCCAGATCTAATAGAAAAGCCCAGAGGATCTTCCGTACCATCTGCTCGACGGTGACTATCCGGAGCACCAGAGTACCTGAGTGGGTCTCTTGTTTCATTCTCCCACTTGATATGTACATTATTCTTTTGTGGTGTTTAGCCTCCGAACACGTGTTTAGCTCGTTTTGGTTCTTGATATTTAGCTTACGGGCCTAAACATGATGTAATATTCTAGACTATAGCTAGAGCTTATCATGTATGACTTTTGCTCTCGCTAGTTCTCCATTTTGTATTACTAGCTTCAAGATCATCCATGTATATATGGTTTGGGACGCTTTACTATTGTATGTCTGATGATCATACTTCTTGTTCTTTATATAATTGCCTGTGATTGAGATACCTAGGATTGCTTGACCTAGGATCGACTGTTGGCTTGTAGAAGTAACCCCCATGTCTTGACAACTTATACATTATTTCAGAGTACTGGTGTCATACTCTATTTTTTTTTCTAAGTTTTCTTTTTGAAAAAAAAGAAAGAAAGAAAACCCCTCCATGGCATGACACATGTCATGCCATGTGTCCCCATGAGAAAAACCTAGAAAGTGGCCAAGTGACCCTTGGAAAAGCCTAGAAAGGGACACCTCACCCCCCCTCCCCTTTTCCTTCTTTAAAAAGCAAAGCCCCCTCTCTCCATACCACACACACACACACACATACATATACCACCACCCCCCTATCCCCACCTGCTGCTGCTGCTGGCGGCCGTCGGCCACCTCCTCTTCCTCCTCTCATTCCTCCTCCTCTTCCACTTCTAAGAAGAAGAAAAAAAGAAACTCTAGGTAAAATTCCTTCTTCTTCCCAAATCTCTTTAATTCAACTTTAAATTCTAGGTTAGGTTTTACTAACTAATCCAATTTTGAAGTATGGTTGGGTTCAATTTAGGGATTTGTGGAGAAAGCTATGTCAATCTCCAACCCAAGGCAAGTCCTCTCCCTCTTTCTCCATTTCTCCCTCTCTTCTCTTGAAATTGGTATGAAATTGATTTTCTTATTTCTTCGTAATTATTATGATTAGTTTCAAATTCTGAATTTTTTGAAGATTAATGGCATAACCCAATATTTTGAGGATGGCATGTTGTATGAGCAAAGAAATTTAATTTAAACCTATTCATGGTCACAACTAATGCTTGCACTTATAAAATAGACACCATGTGTAGGATATAACACAATTGGATACTTCAAATTTTGATATATATATATATATATATATATATATATATATATATAGATTTATGTGAATAAACTTATGTGTAAACTCACTCTTTGAAACTAAATGATAATACAAACACGTGTATTTAGGTATACATGGACACATATAGTTGCAAGGAAATTTATACATATATGCAAGGACACTTATGTTCATATACACACATACATATATATCTTGGCATATTTTATCTATGCAATTCATGTACTTATATTCCAATAAACACTTTTCATTAATTTTTTGTTGGTTGAAATCAACTTAACAATATGTATGTATATATATCTCTCACACATGTACACACCCTGACATGTTGCGTGGACACAAACACGTACTTAAAATTTTCATGGACACCTATAATTTTTGACATACTTTAGGGACCCCATCTATTTACTTAAAAGAAAATCTCTATATATATAAACTGTATGTTCCTTAGCATGGTATGTATAAACAAGGGTTAGTTTTCAGTTTTAACGTATTATTTCAATTATGTCCATATTTAAAATTGTGCTTAATTAACATGTCTTAGCATAACTAGTTAGATAAAATGGATGTTCTTGGGTACCCATATGTTATGGTAACCCTACACCTATAAATATTCGATATTTAACTCTTTTTGCATCTTCAAGAAACATATATAGGAATTATTAATAGTGACATTGGTAGTTGGTAATATTATGTTGCTAACAAATCCTGTTTTTGAACTTGAATAGCATTTAGATAAAACGAGTTGCAAGATCCAAAAATTAAAATGCTTGCTTGCTCGTTTAAATTGCTAAAATCGCTTGCTAAGGTAAAGAAGTCAGTAATTAATTACATTTCCATATATATGATGCTTGCTTGAGTTTTCCGGTGTTGAGGGTTGCTCCACCGAAGGGGTCGGCGAACCTGATATATATACTTGCATGGTTCCGGTGTTGAGAGTTGCTCCACCGAAGGGGTCGGCAAACCCGATTTTTAATTATATCATATATTTGTCTCTTGTGAATTTCCGGAGTCACCCGATACAAAGGAGACTCTACCGAAATTTTTGGAAATTCCAAGAGATAGTCAAAATTCCTGACTTTCAGGAAATATCGGATTAGTACTTAAGACCTAAAATTATTTAGGAAGGGTACTTAGTAACAGTTAGGAAGCATTGGGCGGGGGAGAACAACCTGGATATCCCTAAATAGTCCCATAGCATAATTAATTTAAAAAGCTGATCAGTAAATTTACCACTCGTTCGTAAGGCCATGCGAAGCGAGTTTGTGAGGCTTAGCTCACGTACTTTCCGTTTGCTCAAGGGAGGCAAACTAAGCCCAAGGGAGGCTCTTATTTTGTTTGCTCAAGGGAGACAAACTAAGCCCAAGGGAGGCTCCAGATTATTACATCTATTTCGACAGTAACATCGAATAGGTGATTGTTAAGCCCAAGGGAGGCTCCAGGCCGAATACTAAGTACCGTGCCGCCAAATTCACAGCCTGATCCCAGGTTAACGGGATTGTTGATGGAAAATCATTTAGATGAATATTCAGGGGTTGTTCTCCAATGTTGCATTCCATGTTAGGTCCATTTTCCTTTTGAATTACATTACCTGTCATAACGCCTATCTGGATAAGAGAAACAGGATACTCACACATTAACATAATACTTCATTTCAATATGACTACTTTACAAAACTACTATGTCTCATTTCATTTCATATTTCTTTTACATTTATCCGTTCTTAGCCGAGGGCTTGCTTGTCGTTTCTAAACGACCTAGTATTTTCCACTAGGAAAAGAAGAAGACGTTCATGCCGAGGCGTTACCGCTGTACGTCGAGGAGTAGTTATCTGAAGACTCTCAAGAGATGACCGTACTATTGTAGTTAGTTTATGTGGATTACCTTGTTCTAATAAACTTGTAAGACAATATGTCCTTAGAAAAGGTTTCATGTATAATAAGTTACAATATGCGTAATGAAATGTAAGTCCTTGTATTTTTTATTCTGATGGTTACGGGCAATAATCGCGAATTCTGCGCATAGCCTGGGGATGTGTTTTTTACGTCACCGTTTGAATCTGGGAAAGCGGGACGTGACAACTGGTGTACTTTGGAATTGCGTAGCTGGCCTTGTCCGTCCCCACTTGCCAGTATTCTGGTTCTGGGGCGTGACAGTCCAGGACTTTCCTGCAGGGCGGGGAGCCATCCCCTGGGACCGATGTACGACAACAGGAGGAGAGGACCATGTACCCTGACCTTCCAAGTCCACCGCTTTTCCTTTCCCATTATCTGTCGTAGACACCTTGGGGCGTCACCCGACCGATCTCCCATCAGTAGAATTCCCTGCCCGGGAAGGGACCGTGGGGGCATGAGCTCCGCCCCCCCGAACCCTCACCCGCTCGCCTTTCAGAAGTGTAGCACGCCTTTGAGTGAGTCTGAACGCCACCCTCTTTTCCCCCTGTCTTGCTATCCCGACGTCTCGTAACTGTTGTCCAACCACCGCTCTTCATTTGTCCCCCCGGGATCTAGACAAGGATCCAGGTTGGAAATCCGACGACCCCGTCAGATTTGGGGCCCAACGGATATTGCTACCATTTTCCGTCGACGCTGACGACACCACGCCTCCCGTCGACGAGTCTCCCTCGCTGCAGCCGTGTCTGCCACCCCTGGTGTCGCCACCGCCCCTCAGATTTGGGGGGCCGCTGCCTCTGGCTCCTCCTGGGCTGCCGCCCCCAGCGTCGCTGCCTCCGCCAGCGCCACCCCTTCGTCTGTGCCACGACCGCCCTCTCCCGAGCAGTCTCCTCCCATGCCACGACCGCCCCCTCCGTCGTGCTTGACGACACTATAGTAGCATTTGATGTACAATCTGGAGAGATAAAGTCTGGTATAGCTGAGGCCATCTCTACTATTGAACTCTACAAGGCTGAGGAAGCAGATAAAGACAGAGAGGTGTCTGAAGGTCAGGTTCGAATCTAAGAGCTAGAAGCTGAATTAGCCCGAGCCCGTGCATCGGTCATAGCGGCTAGAAAATGCCAAGAGGAGGTTATAGAACTGCATCAATTTGTCTCGATCCATCTGGATGACTTAAATAGACAGAGGGATGACCTTATCTGAGGTCGAAATACAGAGATGGAGCATCATATCTTATCGATGCAGCCATTAACTCCAGAGTTCAGGATGAACCTAGTCAGGAAAAGAGTTTTTGCTACATGGTGTAACAAGTTTAAGCTCTAAAGAAGACAATTTATGACCTCAGCACCCCACCTCCCCAATGAGTCTTTCAGAGGATAAAATGAATGTAATAAACTTTTTGAACGGTTTTTGTCACTTTTTTGAGAAATGTAATATTTCATGTTCTCAAGATTTTGAAATGAAATAAAAAAAACTGGTGATTTTGTGACTCTATTACTTATTTTGGATCTGTTTAAGACACAAGCAATAGATAGAAATGTAAAAATACATTCAGAGGTCCTGGACGTGACATATTTCTTAAAAATAGCATCACTTATTATATCTGTTAGAGGTAATGTGGACGTAACAGAATATAACTTGATATGATATTATTTTTGGGACGACGTTATCAGTAGGTAATGTGGACGTAACAAGTCGTTGAGACAGACAATAAAATTTAGAGGTAATGTGGACGTGAATTCTTATATATGTTGATTATTCTTAATCCAACTGGGGCTTAAGAATATGTAACACCCATATCTCAGAATACATATTTTGTCAAGCTTGCATGTATTTCAGACCTATATTTATTTTCTCTGATTTTGGCATGTACTTATAATTGGCTTGACTTGCAGATTTTGGTTCTCGTGATTGGGTTTTACCTGGCTTGGTTTATTTTGTGGAGGAGAATTGGTTTGATTTGGTTTGGTTTGGTTTAACATGCATTGGAGCACTTTAACCTACACTCCACCCTCAACACAACACAACTCACCCTTATTAAAATTCCACCTACTTTTCTCTCTCCTCTTTATTCTCTCATTTATTTCTCCATCTTCTTCTTCTTCCTTCCTCTACACAACACTCCACCCATAGGCAAGTGCACCTTGCCACCACATGAGAACCACATTTTATTTGTTCATTAGCTAGATTAGGCCATGGTGATCAACATTAGTACTTGATATTTTGTGATTTGGAGTCTCCATTGTTCTAGATCTAGGTTTTAACTATTTTCGGATTTACATAGTTTTGATCTATTTTGGTTGGATTTTGTGGGTTTTAATGCTTCCATGTGGAAGAGAATTCAATTTTACTCAAGTTAGAACTTTGAAAATCTAGATTTGGCTTTGATTTGACAAAGATATGAAAGATTGAATTTTTGGGTGTTCTTGATGTTCCTCTCGGCCTGGAGAAGAAGACCTACAGTCTGCGCTCTTTAGCGCAGCACTGACCGTGCAGCCTCCCCGCGCCGCGCTCTTTAGCGTTGGTCGCTGACTGCGCAGACTGGCCGCTGCCCGATTGCGCAACCAACCCTGCGCCAACCACTCCTGCGCAATCCACCCTTGCGCAGTTCATTCCTGCGCAGTCTGCTCCTGCGCAATCCACCCGTGTACAGTTCATTCCTACGCAGTCTGCTCCTGCACAATCTACCCCTGTACAGTTCACTCTTGCGCACTTGGCCCATGCGCCATCTGCCCCTGCGCCCGGTGCCCCTGCGCACTTGGCACCCTGCGCAGTTGACACCCTGCGCAATCCAACCTCCTGACCCCTTGCGTAATCTGTCCAACCATGGAGATTTGGTTTTATTTTCCTTAAGCTTGGCTCTTCTTTAGTCCTGTATATTGATATTTTATTAGATATTTTACGCCCATTTTATATCCTTACGCCTTTCGTCATGAACTTGATTTTACTTAATATGTTTGGAATGACTATTGTACATGGCATGGTATGACAAGGAACTAGCATAACACGACATTGACCCGTAGTGGTGCACTCCTGACATGACCAACCTGACATGATAGTGGTCCGTCGTGGCGCACTCCTGACAAGTACCCTGACATGATTTATCTTGATAACTTGATAGTGGCCCGTGGCGGCGCACTCCTGACTTGACTTGACTTGTAACTTGTAACTTGACTCGTATAATCAACTTGACACCGTGGGTGTTCCTGCTTGTTTGCTTGTGCAATCCACTTGTCTTGTCTTGCATCATGTCTAGGACGTGACTCCCTGGTTCCCACGGTCAGGGATTCATACTGAATATGGATTAGGCTAATGACTAGATCAAACTATAGTTCATGAAGAATTTTCAGTCACAGGCAATCTCGTTATCTGGGCGCTCTTAATTGGACTTGTAGCTTGCCGACGAGTAGAGCACATTTCCAGTACACTGTCATGTGTTGCACCCTCTAAGTCACCTAAGGGTATATCGTCTCAGGGGCGATGTACCCAACCATACTCTCAACCCGCGGAAGGATAACTGGATGGTCTGCAGGGCTTGGGACTGGGAAATTCTCATTGCATCTTGTTAGTAATTAAGGCTTGTGATAACCCTAGTTAGTTAAGTAGTAAGCCGTAGTAATTGCTTGGCCGCTTGTGAATGGATGGAGTCCAGCCTTGTCTAAGTCTTGTCTAGTCCCAGTACCTGGCAACTGTTGTACATGCTTGTTTTACTTATCTCTACAATAAATGGGTAGAGACTGAGTGCTGTTCAGGCGAATGGTTACAACCTCGGTCCTTGTCTGGTTTAAGGGTTGTAACCTGGCTCCCGGAATGGTCCCACGTCACTAGTCGTTTATTGCCCTGTTGCACTCTTTATTTACTTGTACTTTTCTTTTATTTTCTTATGTTCTGATATGCTGGCTTTTGTTCTTATTTCGTGGCCTCCTTTGTGGCACTTGCTCTTTCTGGGGTTTGACCCAGCTGGTTTTGTGTGGCCAGATTTCGGAGCAGCTCCTGAGGATCTTCTGAACCTCCAGCCCGATGGTGGCGACTAGAAGGAACCCGGGCTACGAGTGAGTTTTCTATTTTGTTTCGCTCACTCTATTGTAAATTATTCTTTTGAGGCGTTTAGCCGACGAGCACCTGTTAGCTCGATGCATTTACTTACTGTCTGCCTACGGACTGTAAACATGATTAACAAATCCTAGGGTTGATCATGTATGACTTAACTCTTGCTAGTCCCAGCATTTTGTACGACTAGCTTCATGATCAACTGATATGTAATATTTGGGACGCCTTTTATTGTATATTTGGTGGTCAAACATCTTGTGTTATATTATTTACTTGAGATTGGGACAATAGGCTTGACCATAAGAGACCGTTGGCTTGTAGTAAACCCTCATATCTAGACAGCCGTGACCGTATAGTTGAGATATATTCTATTTCAATATACGTAGCTGGCTATGTGCGCCCCCGCTCTCCAGTATTCTGGTTCTGGGGCGTGACAGAATAAGATCTTTTAAAATGACTGGGTTTCAAAAGATGATGTTGTGATGATATGTTGTGGTGGATGTTATAGGTTAATCTTTTAAAAATGTACCATAAGATCTGGGTTAGACAATATTGGGGGATTTTTGAGAACTTATTATCTGTGGATTTATTCATGAAAGAATGAATAAAAGATAATAATTCAAAAATTTTGTATGTATACTATTTTGCTAGAAAACACACTACTTGCTTTTAAACATGATATTTATTTAGAAATTTGTCGTTGATAGGTATCATAGAAATTCGACTATCCATCCCGGGCAACTGGTAAGCTCCGTTAGAGAAGAATTTGCGTATGACGTAGGGACCTTCCCACTTTGGCTCAAATTTGCCTTTACTCATGTGCGTCATAGTCATATGGCGTCTAACAATAAGGACTAGTTCACCCTTTTGAAAGACCCATGCTTTGACTTTGTGGTTGAAAGCTTTTGAGATGCGGGCCTGATATAGCTTAATGTGCTGTTGAGCTAGCAACCATTTCTCATCAAGTGCTTCAAGTTCCTGAAGTCGAAGGCGATCATTATTTTCCACCGTCAATTCGTTGGCGATAGCTATTCTCAAAGATGGAATTTGAATCTCCAACAGTAAGACCGCTTCAGATCCGTACACTAGAGAAAAGGGTGTACAACCAGTTGGGGTGCGTACGGTAGTACGGTACGCCTATAGATATAATCTAAGCTTTTCGCTCCAATTGTGTTTATTAGCATAAATGAACTTTTATAGAAGCTTGATGATTGTCTTATTGAATGCTTCTGCTAAATCGTTGGCTGCAAGATTATAAACTGTAGAAGCAATGTTGTTGATTCGAGTGTCATTACAGAATCGAGTAAATGCATGACTTACAAACTGAGCTCCGTTCTCATGAATGATTCTTCGAGGAACGCCGAATCTATAAATCACGTGATGCTTGATGAAGCTGATGACATTACTTATCTTGACTTCAGCGAGGGGAATAACTTCTGCCCATTTTGAGAAATAATCGGTTATAGCCAGGATAAACCGATATTCTCAAGATGATGGTGGGTTAATAGGTCCAATGATGTCCATGTCCAAAGCTTCAACGGGCCAAGATGCTGCAGTTGGACGTAAGAATTTTGATAGTTAGTGGATGAAATCTGCTTGGATTTGACATGCTTTGCATTTCCTTGCATACTCAATTGCATCTGCCACCATAGTAGGCCAATAGTATCCCATGCGTCTTTTATGGTCATATAGCTTAGGACCAGGCTGATATGCACCATATACACCATCGTGAGCTTCACGTATTATCCGTTTTGCGTCATTGCCCACAAGACAACGCAGGAGCATACCGTCAAAAGATCGACAGTAGAGTATCTTGGATGAGTGATTGTAATATAGTCGGAGTGACCGACTATGAATTGTCGTTGCTTCTTTAGGGTCTTCTGGTAAGATATTATGTGATGCGAATTCGATGAAGGGAGTCCTCCAATCTTCACTACTAGTACAAATTTTGACCGTATTACTGAATTCAATATTCAAATTATTCTCGACACAGAATAATTCTCGATTAGCGATGACGATTAGTTGTTGTCCTTTCAAAGGAACAACTAGTACTACTGCTAGATTAGCGAGTGCATCGACTTTCGTATTGCATGCTCAGCATACATGTTGAATAAAGAAACCTTTGAATGATATAGCAAGTTTAACAGCTGCCTCTTGGTAGGGGATGAGATCTTGGTACCGAACCTCATACGTACCTCTAATCAGGTTGACAATCAGTATATAGTCTTTGTATACTTCAAGATAATCGATATCCAGCTGTTTAGCTAACTGGAGACCGATGTGCAAAGCGTTGTATTCAACAACATTGTTGGAACCCTTGTTAGAAATTCGACAAACGAAAAAAATTCGGGACAAAAAAGTACGAGTATAAATCGGCTAAATGCAAATAAAATACGTTCAAAAATTCGGTCAAATATTCGAAAAATCGAAATATTGAGGTTAGAAACTTCACATTCTTAAATAGGTTGTCAAATTTGGTTAATTAAACAGGTCCCAGCATATTTTTTGTGCCAAATTTTTCAATAATTTATATAGAACACGTTTAAATCTTCGCATGCTTAAAATTTATGTACAGATTTTGATCTGTCAAAAGTAAGCAAGTATTATACGTTTATAACGGAAAAATTCGCGTATAATACGAGTTTTATTTGGGTGATTGCTAACAAGGGTTGGAACATGGCTTGTCTAGAGAATAGGCTCTCTGAATGACTAGCCCTTCTGGGGATACGAGGATAATTCCTACTCCAGCGATGATAACACCGTTAGGTCTGATTCTGGATGCACCATCAAATAATTGACGCCAAGCGAGTATTCCTTCTGAAGTCATATTAAACTCTAAAGTTTCGTCGGGAATCTCATTATAAACTTTTGAAGTTTCAGGGATTAGATGAGCAGCCAAGAAATCAGCTAGGGCTTGACCCTTGACAGACTTCTGTGGGACAAAGAGCATATCATACTGCGCTAATAGCATCGCCCAGGCAGCAAGTCTATAATTGAGTATACTAGGCTTTTTCATCAGGACTCGCAGAGGATTGACTCTGGAGATAACATAGATGGTTTGGCCCGTGATGTAATGACGCATCTTCTGGATAGCGAACATTAAGGCTAAGCATTCTTTTTCTACTGTATTGTATCGGTGTTCAGCACCGATCATTGTGCGGCAGAGGTAGTAGATTGCCTGCTCATGGCCTTCATTGTTCTTTTGGGCTAGGAGGGCACCAAGAGAATGATCCATTGCTCGAATGTACATCAAGAAGGGTATTCCTGTGATTGGAGGAACTATGACTAGCGGGTTCATCAAGAACCGCTTAATATCCTTAAATGCTTGTTGTCATTCATCAGTCCAAACGAAATATACACCTTTCTTCATTAATTAACTGAACGGTCTACAGCATCCAGAGAGATTTAAAATGAATCTCCTAATATAGGCAAGTCGTCAATGGAATCCTCGTAGCTCTTTTAAGTTGCGTGGAGGATGCATCTCTTGAATGACTTTGACTTTATCGGGGTCAACATGTATACCCTTAGAGGTAATAACGAATCTAAGAAATTTGCCACTATAGACACCCAGGAATAACTTAGTGGGATTCTTCTTGAGTTGATGTTGACGCATTAGATCGAAAATAGTCTTCAGGTCTTGGATGTGATTTTCCTTTAAACGACTCTTGACAGCAATATCGTCGACATAATATTCGACTGTTTTTCGTAAATGCTCACAGAAAATAGTACTCATGACCCGTTGATAGGTGGCACCAGTGTTATTGAGACCGAACGGTATGACTCTATAGCAATAGACTTCCAGAGGAGTGCGGAAGGATGTATGTTTTTCGTCTTCAGGATTCATCTTGATCTGATTATAACCAGAGAATTCGTCCATGAAAGACATTCGTTCGAACCCACAAGTATTGTCGATCATGACGTTGGTAGTTGGGAGAGAAACTCATCTTTGGGACAAGCTGCATTGAGGTCTCTGAAGTCGATGCAGACTCAAACTTTTCATGTTTTCTTCATTACCGGAACAACGTTAGCCACCCAGTCGGGATGTTGTTCCTCCCTAACAAAGCTGCAGGAAATGAGCTTCTTGACTTTAGCTTCTATAGCGTCTATCATATCAGTTCAAAATCGCCGTTGTTGCTGTTTAACATGCTTAGCGTTTGACATAATGTTAAGCTTATGAGTAGCGATCTGAGGATCTAGTCCCAGCATATCTTCATAGCTCCAAGCGAATACGTTAATGTACTCTTTAATGAGCTGAATCAGTTCTTGTTTGTCTGCCTCACAGAGGCTTTTATTGATGAAGATAGGCCTTGAAAAACTATCTCCGACGTCGATCTGGATTAATTCATCCTCAGTAGGTGGTTCACACTGTTCGAAGCAAAGTTTCCATTGAGTATCCATCCTTTGTGCCCAAGACTCATTCTCGTAAGTCTCGATAAATTCATCATCGTATTCTGAAAATTCAGTTGTCACCATATTGACGGACAGAGTCAGTCGATGGACATCTCCTACGCTAGTGTCTGAGTCCTATGAGGAATCAGAAGAGTGAGACCGTATCTCATCGTCTGACTCAGATCTGTCTGGGGTTATGATCGACATAGTGTAGCCTAACCCATGTTTAGTCTTATTATAATACTGTGATGACCTTCCTTTCGGGACGGGTAGTCGAATAGGAGTTCGTCTACCTTTATCGCCTTTAAGTCCAGCCTAAAATTGTAACCCATTTTTCGAATAATGTTCTTGGAATGTTGACTATAATGACGTAGTTGTATTCTTCCACAATTGTTATTTTCAGAATCACTGTCGAGTACAGCCTTTTGGTTACATTCTCTATTGAAGAGAACTGCATGCTCGTCATCGTTCCGAGGAGGAACTACGAAGAACGAGTTTTGTACAAGTTCAAATACTATCTCATCCTGGAAGGGTTGAATTACTCCTAAAGTGAGAGGTTTGAAATTATCCAAAATTTCTAAGTAGCGATGTGCGTAAAAATTGACATCAATATTCTGCGAAGGAGATATTGCTTTATTGATACCCTTCTCTGCTTCAAAAGTTGCAACAATATTTTCGATCTTGGCTGAAGACATCACCAAGTCGATAACAAGAGGAGGAGAAAGAGAAGTAGTAGGCTTGTTATGACAAAGGTCAATAACAAGAGGCTCGGAAGAGGTGTGCTCCCTTTGTTCCACTTTTTCAGTAGAAGGGCGAGATTGATGGTTATCATCTGAGAGGATGAAGGACGAGAAGTGCGTCCTTTGACTGGAATTACCAAGACCTCGTTTGGGTCGTCATTTTGGTCTTCCTCCGTGTCCATAGCTAATATGACCTTCATGTATTTTTCTTTGTACATCCTAGATATGTATAATAGGCTTCGATGCCTCAGAAAGGATTAAGTTCAGCAACTTCTTTTTTGATCTCTTCGTTTTTGTCCACATACTTAAAGCACTGATGGAGAGTGAACGACATAATATTATGCTCATCTAACCACGACCTCCCTAGCAATATCTTATATAAAACGTGACAAGCAATTACATAGCAAGTGACTTTCGTCCGAAGATCGCCAATTTGGACTCTTAAGTGAATCTTTTCCAGTGGTTTAGTCCTCCCAAAATTGAACTCAAGAATAGTTGTAACAGTCGGTAAGAGGCTATGGACTGGAATCTTCAAGGAATCCAGCAGAGTTTTCGGGATTATGCCGAGTGCAGATCCAAGATCAACAAGAATTCGATCTACCCTCATAGTGTCGACATACCCAGTAAAGTAAAGAGGTCGGTCGTGCCAATTGTCTTCAAGCAGCATATCATCATGTGTAAAGGTGATGTTTGGAATTATTTTCATCACACTATGACATTGAGGGCATGCCACAGGCTCTTCATCCGACTTCTTAAGATGTGCAAGACAAACGTCGGCTTGCATCAAGGCCTCACTTAACGTTTCTTGAGTTTTCTTCGAGAGACGAAGGACTTTGAAGATTGATAATCTTGCTGAAGTGTTGGCTAGTTGAGCCAATATGTCAAAGTTATATGGCTTTTTAAGACCTTGCAGTAGAGTCTTTTTTAGGTTTTTGTCGAAACGAACATGTTGTTTGCCTTTATCAGCTGTTGTCGGTTTGGAAGGACCCGAATCAGCTGGTGGAGTTGACATTGGAAGAGAATTAGGAGCAGAAGGAGGAGTGACAACTTTGTTCTCCTGACCTTCCAGGTAGTCTCTAAGATAGAGTCTTTTAGACCTAGTACCGGCCAAGACTTCTTCTTCTGAAGCAGGTGAGAGAGAAACCATGTTACATGTCTTCGCTCGTGCCTTGCCTTTGGAAGACTTCTTTCTTTGATAAGGTAACATGTGATCTATCCCAAATCCCAGACCAGCACGGGACTTGTTGTCTTGTATTTGCAGAGATAAAGGTACTGGAGAACCTTTTCTAGCGTTCAAATCTTGTGCTTTCTGAAAGTCAAATCCCATCTTTAGCATCAACTCATGAGATTGTTGACTGTATCGATGGAATTGTGGTTGGTAGTCGACTTCTGATGTCGGCGAAGCAGTCTTTGAAGGGGAAGGCGTAGATCCTGTCGGAATGAAGTAGCCTTCAAGGGAGAACACAGCCATCAAGTGCAGTGGGCTCACTCAAAGTCATGTTGCATGATTTGTATTTGGCCGACTTCTTCGATTTGGTAGAAGAACGGATGTCTTCTGCTCGAAGTCGGTGACTAAGTCTGGATGAACCCACATAATTTTGCCTTTAGTTGTCGACAGTGGTACCAAACCGTCGTTTCGTGTTGGCGGGAGGTTGACGATCTCCATAGTTGTTTTCAGTATCTGGACGACACCGTCAGGGACTAGCTGAGCAGGGAAGTCTCCAAAGTGTAGAGAGACAACGTTGGCAGCACCGTCTTCTTGTCCTTTCAGAGAGTGATCGTCTTGGCATTGATTAGCTCTTGAATATTTTCTTTGAGTACATAGCACGCCCTGGTTGGATAACCCAAAAACCTGTGATACATACAATACTTAGGATGTCAGTTTTACCTACTTTGTCTGGCTGCTTAGTCTCGGGCAGTTGAAGATTATTGCTTTTGATTAAGCAATTGAATATGCTCATGACGTCTTCATCGTCGAAAGAATACTCTTTCTTGGATCATGGTGTTGTCCTCTGTAGAGGTGCTGTTGTTATAGTTACTGGCTGACCTACATTGATGGCTAAGACTTCTTTACCCTTGCGAGTGTTTGGGTGACTGTTGCTGCTGGTAGCAGGATGTTTATCTTTATCAAGATTCATCATCGGGATGCCTAGTTGCTTAAACTTTTCAGTACTATCTTCAGTTGCACTGGAACTTATGATAAAGGAACCCCAATCTCGAAATTGTGTCGGTCTCGACCACATGCTACTATAGGTAACAAGTTTGATTTGCAAGTATCGATAGTCAATGCATCAGGAGTACCCATAGGCATTTTTAGTGCCTCTCGTCGGAAGCGCTCTATGAAACATTCGGCTGTTCCATTAGGCTTCTGTTTGAGTTTGGTAAGGGCAGACATAGTCATGTCGTTCGTTCCTTCATAAAATTATTCCAGGAACATCTGCTTCAAGGTTGCGAAAGATGTTATACAACCATCCGGTAGACTTCGATACGAATCATAAGCAACACCAGTTAAGCATCCAATGAATACTCTAGTGAGTAGAGCATCATTCTTCCGGAGGTGATCAGTCATCATCTCGAATTGATTGATAAATTGACTCGGAGATGTGTTGCCTTCGAATAGCATTATGGTCTGCTGTTTATATTTGGACGAGAATGGGACTTCCTTTCACTCTGCAGGATAGGGTTGTTTGATCCCTAATTTTTGTAATCCCGCTTTCTGCTTAAAAGCTTCAAACTGATTTTGCAGAAGCTTGACTGCTTTAAGCGGGTCCCTTGATGTTTGAGGAGCATCAGATTGATTTGATGGATTGGGATGTAGAACCGCGTGGTAAGTACCACCCCTAGCACTTGAGTGATTTAGAGTAGCCTGTGCTTGAAGGTGTATGACTTCTGGTACAGTAGTATTTAGAGGAGGCTGTACTCCAGGGCCAGTATGGACAGGCACAAAACTGATGCGTGTTCTTGTGTTAGAACTGGGTTCAAAACGAGTGGAGCAACATGTTATGCCATGATCACTGCATGCATACATGTAACCATGTCAGCCATAAGCAGAACTGGAAGCGTCTTGCTCTTCGTTGGTCACATAAGCGGACACTTCTCTTGAAATTAAGGATGAGCTGGTAGACAAGATAGTCCTATCAGAATCCTTGCTGTCGACATCGAAGTTTGGTAAGCTGCTACCCCCAGGGTTGGAATCGGGAAGATTCTTTTGACCGAGGAGGTCTCGGCTTCTCGATCATTTGTTTTGATAGACTCCTTCAAAAGAGGTAATGATTTGATTGCAGAATTGCCGACTCAGAGGCCGTGATGAGTTACGCCTCGGGCGTCTCCACCCCCAGTGCTACGAGATGTCATATTGACAGAGGCAAACATAAACTCTTTCTCATCTATCAGGATCATATTAGGAGAGCAAGAGTAATTCAAACGGTCAAACACAGACCATTTTGCGGACTTGCAGCAACATTTAATTACTACCTCATGACAGTGATGTTCGTTATGTGAAGTCACTGTTGCACGATGTGGGTCTTTGATCTTCCGCTTTTGTAAGATAAGCTCGCGAAGATCTGTTACATTAGAAGGAGAAGAAGAAGAAGAAGAGAAGAAGAAGAAGAGAGAAGAAGAAGAAGGCAGATTCTGCCTGATTACATTAGGAATATGATGTTTGTTCCTAAACTTTTGTGTTCCCTGCGTGTACAAGGCAGTACTAAGTTCATTGGCATAGGTGAGCGGGTTCTTGTTCTTAGAAGCCTTCACTGTGCACGAACTGGTGGGTGGCGCAGACTGCGTCAAGTCTTCCTGAGGAAGTTCTGTTATGTGCCTATTGAGATAGGTGTGCATGTTAGTATCTGAAATCATTTGGTTGTCAGTCTGTGACACATTCAGTTTCTCTGTTCAGTTCTTGATATGCGCAGGGTGAGGAGATCATGGTGCGGACCTAATTGGCGCGGAGCTGCCTAGTTGGCATGGAGTAGGCAGAATGCCTTGCTGCTCTGTGCGCATTGGCACGGCACGTTTGGAGTGGCGCCTATGGGCAGAAGAAATTGAACTTTGAACATGACTTATATTCTTAGCATCGTTTTAATTTTCTCTGCCAAGAGATGTAGAGTTTCTGTTCAGAAGTGTCTGGGCACTGATCGGTGCAGAAGTGCAATCGAGTGTGTTTTCCACCAAGTCGAGGACTGGGGAATAGTGGGGAATGGCCATTGGGCGCTTTCCCTTGTTTTGAGCATCAACAGCAGTGGTTGGCACGGATGTAGACTTTGGAGTCCAGATAGCATGCGCCTTCCTGTTCTTGGCAGCAGCAGTGGCGCGCTTGGCATCCCCGGTACCAATTATCTCTTCGTAAGCTATTTGGTCAAATTCGACAACCAAAGTCTCATGTACTGTGCCGACCGACGCAACATCGCATTGAGTTGTCACTTTCTCGTCAGAGGAGAAAGACGTCCCCAGCAGAGTCGCTATTTTGTTTGCAAAACAAAAGTTTCGTAAAGAAAACTTAACTACAAACTATGAAAGAAAGTACCAAGTACAATTTTGATTCTGGAAAAGTACAACTGTAGGAATCTAATCAAAAGACGATCATTTTATCCCTTGGACGATGCGATGTCGGAGAAGAAAAGCTCTTAAACTTGTTGTGGAAGCGGAAGAGAATTGCAGAGAATTCTTGCATGGAGTCGATGATAAGTGTCTTGATTCCTTGAGAAGTAATTGTGGAACTCTATTTATAGTGTTGGGATAACTGTCAGAAAGTTACATTAATGGCGCGCAATACAAAATACACTGATTATGCATTGTTTCGTGCACCATATATCATATCATCCAATAGCACGAACGGTTAACTTAACTGCATGGGGCACGTAGCTTTCTGTGAGAGAGGCGCTCGGTCATGGACAGTGTCATGTGTACGTTCTTCGAAATTAGTGGCATGCGTGCTACGTCATCTCTAACTGCTTCTAGATGTGATTGTACTTTATTGGTGAATGGCGCATCCTGTTGATTGGTGCTAGATTGTAATTGGTGCCGCTTGTTAAGTTTGTGCATAATTTCGTCAGTTCACGCCGTTTGGTAAATGGCGCTGAGAAAGTATGGCGGTTAGCACTAATCTCAAGATTTTCTTGTTTTAATTCACTATCATTTATCATGCAAATCTTTCTGAAAAGACGTAAAATTTAGCTTCTCGAGGAAGATTACCGTTAGGTAGCGCCATCTGATGTTTGGCATGTGCGATCTAGTGTAGAAGCATAAAAAATTTTCAGTAAATGACGCCCCATGCGCCCAAGTCAGTGAAGCCCCATACGCCCAGTTAGTGGAGCTCCATGCGCCCAGCCAACGAAGCATCATGCACCCAGTCTATCAACTTCATGCGCCCAGCCAGTGTAACTTCATGCGCCCAGCCCGTGAAGTTTCATGCGCCCAAGACTAACTCCCCCGAAAGGAGGGCGCATAGCCTGAGACATGGCTATGCGCCCAAGCCTGACTCAGTCAAAGCCATGATCAACACGTGCACCGAAGCGCACGGCCACGTCAGCCTCCATGAGCAGTCGTGCACCGAAGCATGCGGCCACGTCAACGCCACGACCAACCCACGATCTCGCAGCCTGTATGTGCCGACGTCCTATGAGCCCAAAGTAGGACTATGCGCCCACATAAAAATCAGCGTGTTTCCTCATGTGGGCGCATAACACCATTCCAGCTCAAGAACAACTAGAAAAGGGGGGCCTCTTCCCTCTTCAAACACACAGAACGGAGAGCATTTTCAAGAGCCAAATTGCTGCACTTCTTGCCAGTGAGCTGAAAGTTAGCAATTTTCTTAGGTTTTCTCCCACTTTTGTAATCGTAGTGTCAACGGAGTAAAGGAGCAACTGCCATTCGATCTCCACCGTCCCATTCCTCAGAATTCTTTTTTGTACTCGGGGATCCTCAGCGCAGGATCTCTCAGGCGTACTAGATTTGTGGTGTCTTGCGCCAATAAAAGAAAAGACAGCATTTTCTTCTTCTTTTTTGTGTGTGTCCACAAAAATGGTGACTCTGCTGGGGACTACCTTTTCCTCTGACGAGAAGGTGGTGACGCAATCCAATACCGACAAAGTGGGGAGTACTCAGAAGATGTTGATCGTAAAATTCGATCAGCAGGCGTTCGAAGAGATGCTCTCGAGGGACGGCTCTACTCCCTCAAAATCAACGAAGCCAAACAAGTCTCACGCCTAGGCTCTATGGATCCATACTATGCGCCCACATCAAGGCGACTCAAACATGTTGTCAAGAAGCATGCGCCCAAACCCATTCTCCAAGGCCTATGTGCCCATACCAAAAAGACAGGCCCCAATACGTATAGCTCGGGGCTGTCTTCAAGGACATCACAGAACTTAGGTGTGGGGGTTGCCCCTGCACATGAACTAAGCCTGGATGTGCCTACTCTCCTTACGAACCCGCATGCAAAGCTCGGCGATGCATGCAACATGGGTTGCAAGAAAAAACTCCATTCCGCTGACTTGCGCGACATGATAAATCATAAGCGTAAAGCGAGTGAGAACATAACAATTCATAGTGCACTTCCGTGCACCAATATTGTTATCAACTGTTGTTACTCCAAAGTGACAAGAGTGCCTCAGAGAAAGTCCGTGTTTCGACGGCTGCACTTCTCTGACGACGAGAAGCCACTATGTGTTTCATCCAACATGGCTTCATGGGGTCACCCTTACGGAAGCCCCAATCAAAGACGGTGGACCACCAACCCAACCTTCTCCCTCAGTTCCACGAGAAGGAGAAGACGAAGTCTACCGACAGATGGCCAACAAGCTGTCGCATCTGAAGGAGTCTATATGGGCACCCGGTCAAAGGCGAGATTCCGTACAAAAGATGAAGAATCCCAAGCCGGGGGTAGCATTCCCTCAGAATCTGAAGCAGATGACCCCCACACTGGGGGTAGCCTTCCAGAGGATGAAGATCCCTCCGAATCCGATGGCGACTATCTACCTCCTCTACCTAAAGATGAAGGACTTAGCCACTCGGAGACAGACAGTATCAGCACCAGTTGCACTGCTTCCTCTGTTCATCCTCGCATGCTATCTACATACGACGGACGGAGATAAACCTGAAGAAGCCAGTGTTCAGACTGGAAAATGGCTAGAGGGTCTCGAAACAGCATTCGCCAAGATCACTGATATGCTTACCAGTATCATGGCGTTCAAGCTGCTTGGGCTGTTCCTCCACCTCAACAAAATATCTCAGCCCACGCTAGTCCGGCTCATAGCAACAACCCTCCTTCCCTACAAAAGGAGTATCATTCCATTGTGCCTCCTCCAAATCTTATAAATACTGGGGTGGTCCTTCGCCAACGATGCCTGACAACCGTTCAGCAGCCGTTTCCCAACACTTGCTCAATCAACAGGATGCAATTGATTCCCTGGTCGCTCGCCTCGACACCATCTCACACAAAGACAAGCTGCAGAAGATGGGAATATCTCAACCGTATCCTCCTGAGTGGGAGAACGCTACTTGCCCTCCTAACTACAAGCCGCTGACGCTGAACTCATTCGACGGTTTGACCTCTCCTCGTCAGTACATGACGTACTTCAACACGCAGACTCTGCACTTGCCTCGAGACGATCCGTTCCTGTCAAATTTGTTTATTAGCACCTTGTAGGGGGTAGCCTTCGAATGGTTCTGCAGTCTGCCTGACGGGTGTATTAATTTATTCAAAGACTTGGAGAGGTTGTTCCTCAACAGGTTTTACGAGAGTGGCATGCATGTTAGTATGTCCACTCTCATCGAGACCAAGCAAAGGAGGACTGAGTTGTCATCGCTTTCATAGAACGCTTCAGGCGGTTAGCACTGAAGATGCCCTTCGGCATACCAGACTCAGAACTTATGGATACTTGTCGACATAACTTCCTTCCTACAGTGAAGTTTTGTCTAGGTATACATAAGTATGATACATGGCCCGCTTTCATTGGGGCCGCTGATGTTGTTAAAATGACGTTCCTAACTTGGAACTACTGGGGTTGAAGACACCCAAATCTGAAGATAAGGGCAAGCATCCTCAAACTATCCTTGTTCGTGGGGGTAAAGGGAAAGAAGTCCTGAAAGTTGACACATCCAAAGGAGCTTCCAATTCTAAGGGCGCTTCCGACAAGCCTAAGGAGACCTTTACCTTCGACGAAGACGATGTCATTACCATCTTCCACACATTGACGAAGGGTAATAAGCTGACATTGCCTCCACCACGACGTCCTGCAGAGGCGAGCCAACTCAATGATCCCAAGTACTGTCTCTATCATCAGTACGTACATCACTCCACCAAGGACTGCATCGTCCTGAAGAAGAAGATACAACAGCTTATCGACAGCCAAGTGATCAACCTCGAAGCTAAAGACAAGGTCGTATCTGCTAACATGATCTCTTTTCAGTTTGGCGACTTTTCTCCTACATAAGTCCCAGATGGCGTGGTCCCGATCCCCAAGGCGACGATGGAAGTCGTCAACCTACCACCAGCTCGCAACTCGACCTTGGTCCCACTCACAACTGAACGCGGTGAGATCATGTGGGTCCACCCGGACCTTGTCCAGGAAGTAACGCAGGGGGTAGCACCTCCCAAAGCAAGAAGGGGCAAGAAATTCAAGCCATGCCATATGGTATCCTTCCCTATTTACGAGGTTCTATCTGGCGAGATGCGATCCGGGAGGACTTATCTTCGGACGTACGTTCCCGTATAAGAAGAGGTACTACCTTTTCAAGCTTCTGTTGCCCCACAAGCTCAGAAGTCGGCCGTCCAAGCCCTCAACTTCGGACAAAGCCAAGCAGAAAGAGACGCGATTTGACAAATCTCTAAAGGTGCCAGCTCCCGAAGGCATGGATCCCTACAACTTTAACATACTGGCTCAGCTAGCCAATACACCTGCCAGGTTGTCTCTGTTCGATCTATTGTGACTCTCCAAATAAAGCGGAAGGCCTTAAGTGAGGCATTACTACATGCCGACTCTTACCTCGCTGAAGTCAAAGCCCCCACTGAAGACCCTGTCTCCTTTCCTCACTGCCACAGTACTATGGAAGTGGTGCCCAACATCACCTTATCACAGGAGGATATGCTACTCAAAATAATCGTCATGATAGACCCCTGTACTATACAGGGTATATCGGGACGATCAAAGTGGACCACATGCACATCGATCTAGGATCCTCCCTCAGCAACATTCCTAGAAGTTTGCTTCAAGTTCTGGGAATCCCTCTGCACAAGCTATCCGCAACCAACAACATCATAGCTTTCAATGCTGGTCGAAGCCATTTGCTAGCAAAATCCGTCTCAAATGCCAGATCGGTGATCTCCGAACGGAGGTTTCCTGCTATGTGATTGACGCCAACATATCCTACAATGTCTTGTTGGGACGTCCATGGATACATGAGAACATGATCGTTTTTCTATACTTTACCAGTGCTTCAAGTACGTCAACAGTGACGGTGTCGTGAAGACGGAGTTTGCCGATGTCGATCCTTTCAAGGGCATCGAAGCTTACTACGGGGATTCGGTACTTTACCAATCTCAACCCCCCAAGGATGACAACGAAGCTGACAATGAAGCTGAAGCAACTCCATCCCCCAATGATGGTCCCCTGATTATCCGAGTCAAAGGACGTACTACTTCAAAAGTACTCCGAAGCCTCTCACAATCTGGGAGAAAAGAAGAACCCTGACAAGGCCAAACCATTGACCATCACTCTCAGCAAGACACCCAGGGAGGAACCTACTGATGCCCGTCCCCCTATCCTGAAGAATTACCCTACGTGGTGAACTCGGCCAAGACTATGATGCCTCTTCCATATGATGATCCTCTCAATGAGTATATCAATACTCAGAATAATGTACCTTCAGTGGATGATGTTATCCCTGAAGAAGAACTTGTGTATTTCCTTAGTAAAGGTTTATCTTTGAATTATGCTGATGTCGATCAATCTGTAAACCATTACATAGATACGATATACGCCCTAGAGAACGGCATAGGACCACACCTCTGTATGCCAGTCACAACACCTCACCTGCGGAAAAAGTTTACCATGAAGATATCCTCTACTTATCGTTCCAGCCAGAAAGAAAGATGAAGAACTAATCATCTTCGGTCGTATAATTGGCGAGAGAAAGTTCGTTCCAGACTCTACTTCTCCCAAGCACAACACAGAAGCTGACTATGACTCTGGAAAAATGCAACTTTTAGGTATAGTTGGCAGGCCAAGAATATCATCCAGAAATAGGATATGACATCAAAAGCAACAAAGGGCTAAATTACGGCCGAGGATGACGGTTGCCAATACGACACTTTGCTCCTCCTGGCAACTCGAGAATTACTATCAACTAAGCGGCGTTGGTTTGGGCTATGTTTCTCCTCCAAGAACTCCCGAAAGATCAGATGATGAAGCAGATCGTTGTTCTCATTCTTCTGATTCCTCTCTCTGGGACTCACACTCCAGCATCGACGACATATTCAAAGCAACTCTGTCCGTCAATATTGTTTCCGTCGACCAAATTACACGATGTCTAGTCAATCGAACTCAAACAATGGGCTCAAAGATGGACACAGGTGGGAGTTGCACTTCGAACAACGTGAACCACCTACGAAGACGAAGTCATCCAAGTCAATCTTGGAGATGAAGCATCCTTCAAACCAATCTTCATCAGCAAAAGCTTATCTGACAATGAACGCCAATCTCTTATACAGCTTATAAGAGAATACATTGACGTCTTGCATAGAGCTATGAAGACATGCCAGGCTTGGACCCTAAAGTCGTCATGCACTTCCTGAACATTTCGTCTAAAGCTAAACCAGTGAAATAGCAAAAACGAAGATTCCGACCAGACGTCATAGAAGCCATCAAGAATGAAGTCAAGAAGCTCATCGCCAGTGGATTCATTCACGAGGAACAACACCCAGACTGGGTTGCCAATATCGTCCCAGTCATGAAAAAAAATGGTAGAGTTCGAGTCTGTATCGACTACCGTAATCTGAACTCTACATGCCAGAAGGACGATTTCCCTCTACCGATCACTGATGTAATGATTGACAATACTTGCGGCTTCGAACGGATGTCCTTCATGGATGGGTTCTCAAACTACAACCAAATCAAGATATTTCCCGACGACGAGAAGCACGCATCTTTTCGAACACCGTTGGGGGTATATACTGCTATACGGTGATGCCCTTCAGATTGAAGAATGCAGTGGCAACATACCAGCGAGCTATGAACATAATTTTTCGTGATCATTTGCACAAAACTGTGGAGTGCTACGTAGACGATATCGCAGTTAAAAGTCGTCTCAAGAGCAACCACCTCCAAGACTTGAGAACGGTGTTCGAACTAATGTGTGCACACCAACTCAAGATGAATTCAACCAAGTCTTTCCTGGGAGTCTCCAGCGGCAAGTTCTTTGGTTTTGTCATCACTTCAAAGGGTATACATCTAGACCCGAAGAAAGTGAAGGCTATTTTCGACATGCATCCTCCAAGAAACCTCAAAGAGCTACACGGACTACAAGGAAGGCTAGCCTACATCAGACGATTCATTTCAAACCTCTCTGGAAGGTGTCAACCGTTCACCTAGCTCATGAAGAAAGGTGTATCCTTCGTCTGGACTGAACAATGTCAACGCACATTCGACGATATCAAGGCGTATCTCACAAGCCCTCATTATTGGTAGCTCCAATGATGGGGAAGCGCTTCTTATTATATGTTCGCACTATGGACCATTCTCTTGACGCCCTCTTAGCTCAGAAGAATGAAGGCGACCATGAATAGGCAATCTACTACCTCAGCCGCACAATGGGGGATGCCGAATACAGATACACACTGGTGGAGAAGGAATGCCTTGCATTAGTACTTACCATCCAGATGACACGCCACTACGTGTCTGGGCAGACTATCCCATCATATCTAAAGTCAACCCTCTCAGAATACTCATGACTGAACCGGGCTCTCTCAATTCCCATTTGGCTACATGGGCAATGCTATTGACCCCATATGATATGATCTTCGTCCCTCAGAAGGCAGTAAAAGGCCATTAGCTGATTTCCTAGCAGCTCATCTGGTGCCGGAGTCGTCCAAACTCTACGATGAAATCTTCGACGAAGTGGTGGAGTCTAACACTGCAACTGAAGAAATCCCTATTTGGCAAATATTTTTGACGGTGCATCAAGAACAGGGCCCAAAGGGAACATCATGGCTGGAGTAGGTGTCGTGCTCGTGTCACCTGATCATCTGGTTATACACCGTACATCACTCGTAGAACCATGTACCAACAAGTGGCCGAATATAATGCTTTATTAATCAGTCTATAACTGGCGAAGCAACTGGGAGTTGACTATCTGGAAGCTTACGGCGATTCCAAGATAATAGTTAGTCAGGTCCGAAGGGATTATGAAGTTCGTCATGAAGATCTCATCCCCTACCACAGAGTAACAGTCGAGTTGGCATCTACTTTTGCTGGATTCTTTATCGAGCATGTACCTCGACTACAGAATATAGAAGCAGACGCTCTAGCCGGTCTCGTTGCTTCCTTGACCGTTTCAACTAGTACTCAGCAGTCGATCACAGTGTCTGGTCGAGAACTATTCTGTGTGAAAAATGCCTTGCATATTCATCAAATTTACGCAGCAAAAACAAACATCGATGCTGAATACTGGAGATTTCCTTCATAGACTACGCTGTCTATGGAATCCTCCCCGAGGACCCGAAGGAAGCAGTATCCACCCAAAGGCGATCCCTCAGATTTTACTACGACACAGCTACCAAGATGTTGTACCGACACTCTTACGAAGGGCTATTGTTACGATGCTTGTCAGACTCAGAAGCCAAATACGCACTCTAGGAGGCGCACGATAGAGTTGTGGTACACATCAACCAGGCCCCAATTTACAAGATCGCCTCAAAAGAATGGGTTATTACTAGCCCACAATGATAGCAGATGCTGTTGAATATGCAAAGAAGTATAGATCTTATCAGTTCTACGCCGACTTCATTCATCAACCTTCGGAGTTTCTACATCCGACGGCAGCATCTTGGCCATTTGAAGCCTGGGGCATGGACGTCATAGTACCAATCAGTCCGCCATCCTCCAAAGGACATCGGTTCATCCTAGCGTAACCGATTACTTCTCCAAATGGGCGAAAGCTATACCGCTCACCGAAGTGAAGACGTCAAACATGATCAGTTTCATCAAATTTACGTCATCTACCGCTTCGGCCTACATCGCTGGATCATCCATGATAACGATCCACAGATCGCAAGCAATGCGTTCTATCGGTTCTGCGATAAGAATCGAATCTAGAACGTAGCCTCTACTGCCTACAATCCAGCGGCTAACGGGCTAGCAGAAGCCTTCAACAAAACCATCATAAAACTTCTCAAGAAGTTCGTGTCTTCAAACAAGCGCGATTGGAACGAGAAGCTCGGTGAATGTCTATGGGCTTATCGCACAACGGTCCGGACTCCAACAGGCAGCACGCTATTCTCTCTGGTTTATGGGAGCGAAGCAGTTCTTACCCTAGAAATCCAGATTCCTTCTCTTCGAGTAGCTTTAGCCAGCGAGCTGACTACTGAAGAAAGCTATCGTCTGCGACTCCAGGAGCTCGAAGCGCTAGACGAAAAATGCTTATTAGCTCTGCAGCACATTGAGCTATACCAAGCACGTCTTTCCAGAGCCTTCAATAAAAAAGTAAAGGAAAGGATCTTCCAAGTCGGTGATCTGGTCCTAGCAGTTAGAACACTGATGGTCATGACGCACAAAACAAAAGGAAAATTCTAGCCTAAATGGGAAGATCCTTTCGTCATTGAATCAGTGTATTCCAACGGTGCGTACCGGCTAACCAAACCCGACGGTGACTTGCTCATGATGCCTATCAACGGCAAGTTCCTGAAGAAATACTATGTAATCTCTTTTGTTCACATGTGGTCAGTCATGTAAATGTACAATGCGATGTTTATATGATTCAAAAAAAATAACAACTATCTAACTATTATCCATATTTCAAGAGTCTTGAATACGCCCTGGATAATAGGTCCACTAAATATTTCTCCAGTGAAATCATTTCCGTTTTTGACTCTGTTTGACGAAAACAAGTCACGTCCCTATTACCACTGAATTATTTTCTGAAATTATTTCCCCAGTGAAATGATTATGTTTTGCCACGTCCACATAACCTCTGAGCAAAGCATTCATCAAGGATAATCACGTCCCTACTACCTCTGAATTATCCACTTCTCCCTAATGCTATATATCTTTCCACGTCCATATTACCTCTGGTCAGATATAGAACATTCTCTGCTATTACATCCATATTACCTCTACTAGCAGCTTCATTCAACTTATTATCTATGTTCGAGTCATTCGAATATAAAACGGATAATAGGTCCACATCAAAATTCTCCAGCGAAATACCCACCAAAAATACCCTTGCTACGTCCACATTTCCTCTAGTATCGATATTTCACAAAACCACATTCGCTCTGAAGAGATCCTTTATTTTGTACTTTGACGTCTATCAAGAGACAGAAAAAAAGGTACAAGAGCCGTGAACGACCAAAAAAAAGTTACAAAATCTATGGAATGCACAGACGATTGATTGTCCTTCAGAGTTGCCATCTCAGCCTCAGACTTCACAGCAGCTCGACACCGTGCCTCCTCCTGACGAGCGGCTTCATCTTCAAAGAGAATCAGACTCTGATGCTCCCCCTCCAACTTCGCCAGTTGTTCGTTTAAATGGGCAGAAGTGGTGGCAGTCATGGCAGCTTGAGACAAGTATTCCTCCTGTTCAGATGTCGCCGCCCTCAAGTTAGCTTCTAGCTGGGCGATCTCATTCTTGACATGCACAATGTGATTGTACTTCTCAGTGATCTGCGCAGCCAGCCTGTTCTTCGAAGCGGCACGGGCCTCACTCGCAGCATTGAACTGGCTGTACTGATCAGCCAGCTCGCCAATCTCCTGAACTAGGGCGTCCTCCCTTGCCTGGAAGGTAGTCCTCTCCTCCGTAAGAGTTGTCATCAAAGCGTCGTCCTCTGCACGAAACATTGATGTCAGACTCCGCTATTTGATGTCTCAGAACCGGGCCACCTGACCCTCCAGGTCATTCAGAAATTTCCTCAGAGCATTGGCCCGCTCTTCATAGCCGGCAATACTCTCGAGGGCCGCCACTTGGCACTCTGCAACCGCCTTTACAGGGCCTAAGGCGGCATTCCGATTTAGGATGCCAGGAAGTTTCACTTTCAATATGGAGTAGAAAGCCCTGACAACTTCCTGGGCCATCTCCTCATCTTCGGTAGAGGTCATCGGAGAAGAGGCTTGGAAAGTTTCTTCCACTCCTGGAAGGGACACCTGACAAGAAGCCGAACCTGACAGAGAAAAAAATATAAATCAGTAGCCAAAGAAGAGGAAGAGAATGCGAAGGAAGTTGTAATTTCGTACCTTCGGCTTGCTCAACTCCAGTCTGGACTGCGCCATCAACCTTGGTTTTAGGAAAACCAAGAACAGGCCCAGACTGTTCATGAAGAATAATATCAAATCCCCGAGCAGCATCGGGCCTGGTTTCTTCCACAAGCTCAGCCAGAACAGAAGCAGACTCGGCAACTGCCCCCTCAACAGGCTACTCGACCTCTTTTCTGAAGCCAATACCGGCTCATTAATAGCTCCTCCACAGTAACAGATTTGGAGGGGCCGGAAACAACTTCTGTCCCTCCCCCAATGGCGGGGACCATCGTCGCAAGGGGTTCTTTCTTCTTGTCTACAAAGGAACACACAGACGTGGTCAGCCTTACAAGGAGCACGCAAAATCGAAGTCTAAAGATCTCATCCGAAGTGAGGCACAAAGGCAACGGACCCGCAGGAGGATGAGCCGATTGGACTTGGTTCTCGTCCAGCTCTTTCATCGCAGCTCTTATTGCAGACATATCTTCCATAGATATGTCATAGGAGAAACTGATCTTCTGACCGCCATCAGGGTCTGGGCCTTCGCCCTGCTCATCCCGTCGCTCAGGGCATACAACCGAAGAAGACCTGCCCTCATCCAACTGTCGAAGACGAGCAGGGGACATTATCGCCACCTCCATCTCCTCAGGCGAGGAGGCATCTACCTCAGCTGCAACTTCGGGGTCCTGTGCAAAGGACAAACGCAAGGGTGAGAAACTTGCTAAAGACTTGACCAGAACGGCTATGGAGTCTAGGAAGGGGTCGACCTCCCGGATAATAACGGCCCGTGACACCGTTCCTCCTCTTCCACTTTGCCGGGAGGATCTCCTCAAGGGAGGCGAGCCAGCACCTACTTCCTTGGCTCTCCTCAGGGCAACAGTTTTCTTCTTTCGCTTTAAAGTTGGCTCCTGGACCAATTCAGTTGAAGCTTTCCTCTTCTGGGGAGGATTGAGAGGAGAAGAACCATCGTCTTTTGGGTCCTCCTTCGGAGACACTGTTGCCTCCCTAAAGATAGCTTCTGGCAGCGGTACTTCGGCTGGTTCCGCGGTGAGAAGAGTACTTTTCTTCTTACGGCCTTTCGGTGCCTTTTTCGTAGGAAGGGGGTCAAACCGAGTACCCAATATCAAGCTATGTTCACGATCATACTGAGGATGAAAAGTGTTGATATGAACGTAAAACTTGGCGACGGCGTAGCACAAATGGGTCTCATGCTTATCCAGGGGCAGAGTAAAGATCGCTCCCGTGCACCCGGCGTTGTAGTACATCCAAGCACGTGCCCCGTCAATCAAGCTGCCTATCGACTCCAAATGTGGGCTAGCATTTCCCAGAAGAAGCTGACTATAGCCAAACTGTCATGCGAAACGGCTCGGTAAATACAGCTCCAGATAGGCACGATTCCTGTTTCGGAGTACCAGATGCGATGGTCTAATAGACCGAAGCCAGTGAAATGCCCCAGCAGTCAAATTAGTGGCATGAACTCCTTCATCCACCAAGATATCTCCCACAGTACCGCCGGGATGGAGGGGATACTCTAAAGAACTCATAGTTCTGCAAAAGTCTAAAGCCTTTCTACAAGCAGGCACACAGTGACAGCCCAATCTGCGTCACAAAATCAGTGAAGAAAGGCGTCTTCTGCTACATAATCTGCCACCGGTCCAGCATTCATTAGGGAAGGACAATGCAGTAGCAGCCACCCATCAGGAAATGATACGGAAGCTCGGTCCGAGCGAAGTGGGGCCTGCCATCGGGAGTCACCGCATCCCTGACAAAGTCTCGCAGACCTCGTCCAATGGCACAGACCATCGCGGGAAGCAACGCAAGACAGTGTCTAAACGCCAACTTCACAACCGAAAGTATCATAACCTGGCTTATTCTCTCAATAGACCATGAACCTCCAGGGACTACACAGTCACGAAGCCAGATCATTAAGAAAGCTGCCAGCACAGCTTTCTCTGACAAAGGATATTCGGCTTGACGGAAGTAGTGACCAATCGGAGACCCCGGATCATCGCTGTCCTCAGTATCCGCCGTCTCATAGTCCGCCATCCGGGCCTCTATATCGGACTTGGTCATAGGTTTTAAGATCAAAAAAGAGGCCGGATCTTCCCTTTCTCCTTGAACGAAGACATAGCTCGTCCAGGCCCTCGTGTGGGGATTGGCCCCCTCGGTCCTCCCTTTCTTAGTTATCCTATAACAGATAAGAAGATGACAAAGCAATTCCTTGTATACATCAATCATCCCGGAGTTTTCACTCTCCAGGTCCCGGAGTTCTTCATCACAAGGCACGTACTCTTCATAGGGCTCCGTACCCCAGGGAAGCTTTGACACTTCCTACATTTCATGGAGAGCCAATCCCATCTCCCCAGCCGGAGTAAAAAAGGTACAAGTCTGAAGGTTATATAACTCAGCCAAAGAGACAAACATTAGCCAGTTGACCCTCATACCATACTGAGTGGCCATAATAGCGTAGTAAAGACCAGCAGTCTTCAGGGTGGCTTCATACGTAGAAATAATCCAGCCAGTGAGATTGCTCCAGAATGAAGATGGGTATCGCCAGCCTTCCATCCGCATCTTTCCAGCGGGATACGACACACCCTCCATCATCATCAAATGGCAAAGCGTGTCAGCAGCATAAGGATGGAGGTTAGTGGAAATGTCGTTCACTACGGCACCAGGTTGCAGTCCCTCGTAGAGTAAGATGCAGAGCCCCGGACACATTTAAAAGTTTCCTTCCTTCGATCGCCTGAATCGAACTGAATTCTCCCAGAGATAATTCTGGGAAGTTTAGGAGTTAGCTCCCACTTCATCTGTCGCCGCACAGCTAAGGCAGTGAAAGCAGACAAAGGATACTGGCGCTCCATCGACGGCAGCCATATCCTCTGATCTTCCAGATTAATCACCATGTGGTTTCTTAAACGTATAGTCTCACCATTTTCAAACCCTACGCTATCACCAAACAGAAAGTACGGTTTCTTGAAGCGACATGCCCCTTCACGCACGAATTTCTCATTATTAATCATCTACCGTAAGAAGGTCTTATCTTGTGATCAAGTATAGCGAGGGACCGCTCCATAGGATGATTCTGACTAATCTTGGCCTGAACCGCGCTGATCATATTTGTTATGGGGCTGGTGTCAACGGCCTGATAAGCGGAGCCGAAAGAGATTCTGTCAAATTCTGGGACAAACATGTTTACTACAAGAGTAGAAAGAAAGTCAGACCCAGAAAACCGCAGGAAAGGAACTAAGTCCTGAACACTCCTATACGCCCAAAAGGGCTATGCGCCGAAGGGATATGCGCCCGAAGCAAGACATGTGGGCGCATAACATTTGGACAGTGCGTAGGTGCATAACGTGCCACTACTTAGAGGGCGCATAACATGGCAACACGTGGGCGCATAGCACACCACAGTGTTGGCGTATGACTTCTGTAGGCGCATAGTAATGCTCACAGAAGTATGTTGCCTTAGGCGCAAGCGCCCGGGCAGAAGAAAAAGTCCGAGCGTCAAATTAACGTTCGAGACTTTGTTTTTTGAAGTATGCCCTCACCCAGAATCGGGTCCTGGACTGCCACGAAGACGCAGCAGGGGGGGAGTCACTCGGCGCAGCCCCCTTGCCCTTCGCGGATCTCTTGACAACCTTGGGAGACATGGTTCTCAAAAAAGAAGACGAAGAGTTTTTCTGAAAAATTGAAAGAGAAAAGAATAATGAACTTTATATCTCCTCCAAGGGTCTATTTATAGGCACGGGCTATATGCGCCCACCTGCTATATGCGCCCATTATGTTGTATGCGCCCACTACAGCCTATGCACCTACGTGAAGGATCAGCTCTCTGCTTACTATGCGACTGTCCCTTGCTGACGTAGACGACGTATGATGGATGGACCGCTTCAAATTTTGTTTCGATAAATCTGTCAGTTCGGATTTCGAGAAAAATCTCAACAGTCGTATCTCTCTAACAGACTGGCCAAATACTATGTGCCCAAGGAGAGAGCTGTGCTATGCGCCCATTGCCTCGCAAGAAGACGATCCATGCTTCTTTCAAAGTATTTCGAACATTGTTCAAGTATCAAAAACTTTGAAGGGGGTCTGTAGAAGCATAAAAAAATTTCAACAAATGAAGTCCCATGCGCCCAAGTCAGTGAAGCCCTATGCGCCCAGTCAGTGGAGCTCTATACGCCCAGCCAACGAAGCATCATGCGCACAGTCTGTACAACTCCATGTGCCCAGCCAGTGTAACTTCATACGCCCAGCCAGTGAAGTTTCATGTGCCCAAGACTAAATCCCCCGAAAGGAGGGCGCATAGCCTGAGACATGGCTATGTGCCCAAGCCTGACTCAGTCAAAGCCATGATCAACACGTGCACCGAAGTGCACGGCCACGTCAGTCTCCAAGAACAGTCGTGCACCGAAGCATGCGGCCATCAACGCCACGACCAACCCATGATCTCGCAGCCTGTATGCGCCTACGTCCTATGTGCCCAAAGCAGGACTATGCGTCCACATAAAAACCAGCGTTTTTCTCATGTGGGCGCATAACACCATTCCAGCTCAAGAACAACTATAAAAGGGGGGCCTCTTCCCTCTTCAAACACACAGAATGGAGAGCATTTTCAAGAGCCAAATTGCTGTACTTCTTTCCAGTGAGTCGAGAGTTAGCAATTTTCTTAGATTTTCTCTCACTTTTGTAATCGGAGTGTAACGGAGTAAATGAGCAACTGTCGCAAGATCTCCATCGTCCCATTTCCCAGAATTCTTTTTTGTACTCGAGGATCCTCAACACAGGATCTCTTAGGCGTACTCGATTTGTGGTGCCTTGCGCCAATAAAGAAAAGATAGTATTTCTTCTTCTTTTTTGTGTGTGTCCACATCTAGTTTTTACGCCAACCATATCTGGTGGAGTATTTCTCGAGCATCGCGCGCATAACTCGAAGAAAAGATCTTCTCGACTGTCGTATTGTCAGTCATCATCACTGATGTGACATAAAGTTTTGTCTTCTCGAGGAAGCTTTGTATGACCCTGGCACCATCTGATGTATGGCATCATTCAGCGACCAGCGCCATCTAATAGATATTGTTATTTGATGAGCGCTATATGTAAATAGTATGGCGCTATTTATCTGAAAATTTTGAGCATCTACAATGGTGTATCTAGCAATAGCAAGGAAGGAAGCTGCAATTAATTGTTGGAAGAAATCAGGTGCTGGCATGGCAGAGATTAGCAATGCTAGACGAAGGGGTTATTTTGGTTTAGGGAAGCACGTATCCGGTTAGCTTCCACGGTTTGGCATATTTGGAAGGAGAACAACCGATGTATATTTGAGGGCATTGCAATCTCGGATATTGGCATTTTACATAATATAGAACATGATGTACATGTGATAGGGCAATCCAACTTGCTTGCATGATTTGGAGGCTATGATCTTGGTTTATATATATATATATATATATATATATATATATATATTAATATATATATATATATATATATTATATAGAGAGAGAGAGAGAGAGAGAGAGAGAGAGAGGTTTTGGTTCCCTACTAATACGACCATCGAAGAGAGGGTTTTTCTTTTGCATCCCCATCAAACATAGAGATAGACAAATAATTCATCTTTGTCGTTAAGGGTTGTAGCAAATTGGAAGATCAGACAACATAAAGAGACATTGTTACAAGATTTATAAGCCATGCAATGGATCCAGGTATGCTTCCGCAATCAATTTATTTGTGTTCTTCATCTCATGAATCAACTGGTTAAATTTCTAACGTAATTTGTCAGTAACATGCAAAAGAAGCTAAAATATAAACATAATTTTGGTACCAAAAAAATTATCAACCAACCTTTTTTGACAGTTTTTCACTGTCAAGAAAAATTTTTCTTCATGGTTCAGCTTCCATCATCTAAGTCGGAGTCAAGAAATATTCCAATGTTTCTTAACGGTTTTTGTTTTGTTGACGGCTTAAAAATGCCAAAAAATTGACGGTTTTAAAACTGTTGGAAACCTAACCAGAAACCATCAAGAAAGTTGTGACTTTTTTGACTACGACCTAAAAAACGGTTGTTGTGAACCGTAAAAAGACCAATTTTCTTGTAGTGCGACATGATTCTCAGTACTTCAGCTTGAGATTTGTTCGCTATTGAAACATTCTCAGATGTAAGTTCATATGTGTTAAACATCTCTTTCTTAGAACACACATGACAAGATGCACTCGTGTCCACCCACTAGTAAGTATCCCTTCAAGAGTCAACTTGCAAATCATAGCAACCAAGTTAAACTCACTTTGTTCTTTGAATTTTGTTTCGGCTTGGACCTGTAGTCCTACTTGAGATGGCTTTCTTGCCACAATTGAAGAAGTCCATCATTGTTAGACTTAGATTGGAAGAAGTTGGCTTCACCCTCAGATGGGGGGTCTTTATTGTTGTAGGAAGCATTCTGCTTCACTTTATGATTTCCAGTTTGGACCATGTTTGCCTTAGCAAACTGCTTGGACATTGAGTCCACCTTGATTTTGCTTTTAGCTTTGTCTTTAATATGAATAAAGCGTAGAAAGTCTTCAAGCAATGTCTCCTTTTTCTTGCATTACATATCGGTTGAAAATCGATCCCAGCTGGTATAGAGCTTGGAGATAATAGCTCCTACCTTTGTCTGTTTGAGGAATAGCCTCCACCTCAAGCTTTTGCTACAACTTTAGGGTTATTTTACTTGTGGCATCATGGTGTTTTCGTCTTCAACTTTCATTTTTAGACAGTTGTTTACAAGGTGGATCTTGGACATCTTTTCATCATTATTGTATTATTTTTCAAGAGACTCTCAGACGTCTCTTACATTTTCCTTCTTGTTGTAAGATTATGCCATAGAATCATCCAAAGAGTTGAGAAACACAATTTACAGAGCTTGTTATCTCTCCTCCATTTCTGTTGCATGGTGATCACGTTTGCTAGGATGTGTACATCGTCAGTTTCCGAAATTACTCGTTCTCATTCAGTCAGAACGTAATCTATGTTGACGAGTTGAAAATTTAAGCTAATGTTCTCTTCCAGGTGTTAGTATTCTCTATCGAATTTCTCGAGTTTGTGAAAACTTGTGTCCGTGAGACTGCACGATTTTTCATGTTAATGTTACTCGGATCTTGCTTTGAGATTTTAGTGTCAAATACAGAAAATCGTACAAAGATATACAAAAGTAAATACAAATTGAAGTATACAACAACTCAAAATTGAAAGTTTACAAATTGACTGCTTTGAAGAATCGCAAGCTAAAGAAGAAACATAAGAATAAAACTCTTGCTGTGATGATGAGGATCACAGTTGGTCAAGCAAAATTCGACTATTTTTCGTTGATCTACTTCCAAAAATCAGCAAGTTCAAAGATTGATCTTTGGAACGCTCTTTTATTACCCACATAAAACCGACAACACTCGAACAGACTTTGTGGCTCACTGTTGCTGCAAATCTCCTATCGTTGCATATATTTTGATGTGTATCTGCCAAGAGCAAAACCGAGAGAATATATTGGAGAGGAAAGCACCCATGCAGTCATAACCACCATGATGGTCAGTTAATCAGGGAACAATTCTCCATAAGTGGATGGTTACAACCATTAACTCCCACTAAGTGGGCAATTACGAAGCTGAAACGTCCGCACTAAAACAACCACACTCGAACCCAGTGCCAGCGGGAGAAGTAGCCACACTAAAACACAATTCCAGCAGGAGCATTGGTCGCACTGGAAAACTTGGAACCACGGGGTCGTTGGACCCATTTTACCCTGCATTGAAGTGTGCATAATGCGACCGTGTTGGACCAGCTAGAACCGCTGCACCCCGTGCTAAACGCGCAATGACACCCGACGCGTACGCGCGAGTACAAAGTGCGTCATCAAAGTGGCACTTTACGTCCTTCGCTCACGTCCATGTCCAAATCGCTAGGCCCCTTCAGGGCTCGTTCCTAAGAAAATTTCCAAGAAACATGTGACAAAAAACAATGTTTCTTGGAGGATTTTAATCTTAGCCTCTAGTAAATGTCCCACCATATCAACCACATGGATAACTTCTCATATCTGCAACATAATAAAAGAAAATTTTATATTGAAATACACAATTGAGATTTGCCATATGTACGACGTGGGACCATTCTCTAAAGAGTAATTTAATGTAATAATTTTCTAAGTTTGTACAATGGTACGGATTTGACGGTTGGATTGTATCTCGTTTCCGGTTGAGCTCTCAAAACCGTGTGACAACGGAGTTGATAATTTAGTTCCACATCGGGTAGAAGATGGAATCGTGAGGTGTAGATAATTGTGATAGTTCATGTCTTACATAAAAATCCAATTTAAGGCATATGGGCTAAGTCTAATAGCCCACCTCATATGTGCCAACTCCGATCCGGTCACACTTGTCAAAATTTTAATGAAAAATTAAAAGAAATATGCAGCAACATGAATCCAACTCCACTCACTAAAATGTAAGTTAACTTAAAAGTGTAGTACCTTCCGTAGGGGCAGAAGAAGGGGTCGGAGTAGCCGTAGGATATGAACTCCACCGAGCCGACCTTATGCCGACAAGCGAAGTTGGTCCCGTGGATCTTCAGCACTTCTTCGGCGGCCTCCGGCGAGGAGACGACGAGAAAGTCGACCTGCCGAGCCGCACGAGCATAAGAGGCCCGTGCCGGCGGGACAGGTCACGGAGCCTGCGGTGGGCACCGATCCCACGAGGTGGTGCATGCTCCCTATCACAGGAAGCCTTGATGGGCTCGGCAGTTGAGGTTCTAAACTTGGGTTCTGCGACAGCGACGTCGACCAGGAGGAGGACGTCCTTCCTTTCCTCTTTAAGACCAGACATGATGCGAGGAGGATGATGATGACAGTGAGGAAGCTAAGGAGAGGGAGCAGCTGAAGCAGTTCCATTTTGTGTTGGATTGAATATGTGCTAAACTATCAGTTCTTACTTCCTTTTAGGGGAGACCAATGCTGAGAGCACTGCACAATGTTCTGTGGCTATCACCACTCTATCCAACTGTGTGACTACCAAAATTTTGGCAGTAGATGAGTACAGCATCCATAGTAGGGAGACTACAAATCAATGTTGTAAAAAACTGGACCGGACCGACGTTTGGACCGGGTCTAACCGATTTAAGCTAAAAAAATTGGTCTGATTCGACTAAAATCGGATCTTTTAAAGAACCGTCGATTTTTTGTCAAAATCGGATTCAACTGGTAAACCGGCCAATTTTGGACCATTTGATTCTTGATTTGGTTTAATTAATCGACCTTATAGTTGTGAAATTAAAGCAAACCAACGTACTTATGACCAAACCAAACTAAACTAAGAATAAATATAGATATTTTACCTATTTGAACCAAATGAAACCAAGTCTATTTAACTCTAATTGAATCTCGGTTGAACCCCGGTCCGACCTATACCAAAAAATTTCGGTTCGATCATCGGTCCGATTTTAAAACATTGCTACAAATATTAAAAAAATGTGTACTTTATTACTTTGTGATGTCTACTTGACATTGGCACGCAATACTACACTCCAAATATATTCCAAAGTAATCTCCTCTTTTCCTCACTCTTTTCTTCTTTATTTTTCTTTCATGTTTAGTAAAATTTTTCCTCTCTTTTTCTCTTACCAAATTAATGTAAAGGAGTTAATGCACGCTCTAAATCTGAAGTGTGTCTTAGCTGTCTAGTAATTTTCAAGTATGGACAAGTGTCCATTGTAGCCTTCAAGTACTACAAAATTTGATTAAAGTCAAAATATAGCACTTAAAACCTCTCATACTACTATGGATGTTCTTGACGGTTAAATTTTTGACAGTTCTGTACATATCCTAAAATTTTGATAGTCTTTGACATTTCAGAACTACGTAGGATTTGGCAGTCCTAAGCACAACGTGTGCTAAACAGAGTCGAGCTAAAGTGAGGG